>CP139509.1:3254214-3733015 GCA_021014915.2 Artemisia tridentata subsp. tridentata
TTACGGCCATGGCATATTCTTCGTCATCACTATCGGAGGTTGAGCTATCCTCGTCACTTGATGCTTTCCTAGCTTTCAACGCGATTGACTTGCTTTGCTCTTTCTTTCCTTTGACCATCTCGGAGTCTTTCTTGATTATTGCTTCGTGGACCTTCAAGTTGCCAATCAACTCGTCAAGTTGAAGAGTTGATAAGTTCTTTGATTCTTCAATCTCCGTAACTTTAGCTCGCCATTTTGGATGAAGAGCCCTAAGAAATTTCCTAACAAAATACTTACTAGAAAAACTCTCATCAAGTGCCTTTAAACTTGTGATGATTGTGTTAAACCTAGCAAAAGCATTATCAATTGATTCCTCTTCCGGAATCGTAAATTGTTCATATTGTTGAACAAGAAGATCTATTTTATTATCTTTGACTTGACTATTACCTTGGTGAGTTATTAGTAAAGAGTTCCAAATTTCTTTTGCAGTTTCACACATAAAGATCCTTTCGTATTCTTTACGTGGTAACGCATTATAAATAACCATTTTTGCCTCATTATTTTTAGAAAGCTTTCTTTTTAAATCATCACTTTGTTTTTCAAAAGGTACTACTTCATCCATTTTTGTTTCAAAATTATGTTGAATGGGTAAAAAATCACCGTTAGTAATAACATGCCAAAGATCTAGATCTTTTGATTTCACATAAGTTTCGAATCGATTTTTCCAATATAGAAATCCATCACTTTCAAATAGTGGTGGTCTTTGCATAGATTGCCCTTCTAAATATTTTTCAGATTCCATAGATCGTTTCAAGTTTTAAAATACAGTTTATTTTAAAAATCTTGTTTGACGTGGCTCTTGATACCAATTGTGGAAAACTAGAAGGGTGGTTGAATAGTTTTACGTCTTTTTAAATTATGAAAACTTTTGTTTACTTTTTAAAAACTTCGATTCTATCTTATGTGAATTCAACTCTTGATCAATATGAACAAATATAAACAAATATAGATAAGCAATGCAAGTAAAGTAAATATAATGAAATGAAAGATAGAGATGGAAGGATCAAACCACAATACGAAGATTTATAGTGGTTCGGCTACAAGGACACCTTCCTTGCCCTACTCCACTCCCCGAGTCACCTACTCGAGAGTTTTCTTCACTATGTCAACAAACTCCCTTATGGCGGAGAAACCTTACACAACTTTAGCTTACACCGGTTTAACGACACAAAGCTAGATGTCGAGTTCTAATCGTAGCTAGAACCAATCTCACGACTTGTACACAACTTCTACACAACTTAATCACGACTGCTTCACGACTTCTTCACGACTTCTTCTCCACGACTACTTCACAACTACTTCTACACTACTTCTTTACAACACAACTAGTTACTTACACTTAGATCTACTTATCACAACTATACAACACTTTACACAACTACAATGATGATATGAGTTAAGCTATAATACTTCTTCTCTAGTTGAAGGAGTATTCTTCTTTTGCACTTTGATGGTGGAAGCTTGGATCACTTGGAAACCAATGCTTAAGAGAATATGATCAATGGGTTTTTAGAAAGGATTTACAAGATTTAAAACAGAAGGTTTGGGGTGCAAAAGGTGAGTAAAAATCCAGGGGAAGGCTGGTATTTATAGGCAGAAAACTGGACAGCTGGAAAGCTACTGGAGCGTGGTCGGCCCCCTTAAATAGGGGGCGGTCCCCTTAAAATTAAGGGGGCCGCCTTGTATAATTAAGGGGGCCGCCCTCCCTAGCCGTTTCCCAGTTTTGTCTTTTTGTGGGGAAGGTTTTTCTGGAACATTTTTACTGATTTTGGTTGAGAATTTGAATTCATAAATTTATAATGAATTAAACCTTTTTATTTATTACCAAAAATGTTTTTATAAAAGATATAAAATGTTTTTGACATTTTATAAAAAATCTAGTGTTTAAGAAAATGTTCCTTTGATCATATAATGCATTAAGCATTAGTTCATTCATACCTTAAGTGATTTGAGTTGTAGAAATAGATATTTACAACTAAATACTTGTTTACGTCATAATTTTCCGATTAATGATTTTACATTTTGTGATTATCAAAACGTAGAGATATCGAAAAATATTAATAACGTGTTTAGGCATTATTTATATCAACAGAAAGATATTGTCTTATACAATTATTTTTCCAAAGGTTTAAGTGTAAAAAGTATATCACCCCAAAATGCTTAACACTTTCATAAAATCCGTAACATGATCTTTAAAACATTACATCATTTTGTCTTGTTTAACCATGGGTTGTCTAAACAAGATAAAAGGTCATTTTAATACATTAGTATTTAAGTAAAAGAAAATGTATTAAACTTGCATTGATTTAACACACATACAAAATGTTTTAAACATTTAGTATTTCATGTATGTTGTATAAAAATAGTTAAGATAATTATTTTTATACTAATGAGGTGTCGAAAAACTAAGAATATTATACTTAATAATATAAATAGTTTTTCTCAAATAAAAATAAATGACAATATTAAAGTAGTAACTTAATATGTCATTAACCTCACACATACAACTAGTATTAGAATAAATGGAACACATTCCTTAAATTTTTTTTTTTTTAAAGGAGTGATCGTGAGGGTCAAGAAAGATTTCGAGTACATATCAATTCATTATTCAAATTATGATTGATATCATTATCGAATCTAATTGACAAGTTTTCGAGTGTGGACATGAAATTGGAATCATTATTTGTCTAGCTTCAAGATAACATCAAAATATGATGAAATATATTATCTTGAATCTACATACTCAATCACACTCGATTGTTATGAAAATAATGACGTCCACTCAAGACGAATATAATATGCATCGGATCATAACTCACACTTGTGTTGAAGATGCCATATCGAGTCTTCCTGTCCAATGGTTGTGTTCCAAACTTTAAACTAATATGTTTAAAAGATGCATAAAATACACAACTAAGTAGGATTGACAACTTGGATGTTTCATCCGAAATATACAAGTAATTTACATTGCAATGCAATTAGTAAATGTTTCATTTCCGAAAAACCAAACATGAGCAAACAAACAACATATGTAAACTTTGCTCATGAACAACTCAACACTCAAAGTCACATGTCTTGTAAAAGTGTCACACATAATATGTTATTAACTATTATGTAAGTCATCAATCTTTGAGAATATCACATGTATTTCTCTTATCAAAAGATTGACAAAAGATAACCTATATCTCATACATCTTATTTTCTTTGTAACATGAATGGTTATGTTACAAGAAGAATACATTGCATCCTGTTAACAAATATAGGATATTAGAGTTGAATAATAACCTAATACAACATGTGTCATTGCATAAACAAGTAAAATTGGTCATACACTAAAATACTTGTTTCACAAAGCATTCGTAAGAGTGATAAGTTTCCTCTTAGAAAAGCATACTTGTTGAAATATACAATATGTCTCATTTTTAATATAATACTCACAAGATCTATTGAGGTAAGTAACCTTTACTAGATTCTTTCTCAAGATATGCAAAGGAGCATTCTTGAAACACACACGATGTAGTAGGTTCTACATTGTATCACATTAGAGTGTCTCTTGGTTCTAGGAAACCAAATCATGTTAAAATAACATGTAACAACTCAACAAACAAAGATGTTGTCCAAGAGATCATAAAATACACCATCTCCATCAAATAACCTCTAAATCTCAAACACGAAATTAAAACATTTCGCTTGCCTTTGTTAGGAGTTGTGTAAGACATGTCATTCTCTTAACCGACTTTCAAAGTATGGTTAGTTGAGTCATATTAGGCCATGTATTAGCGAAATAAGCTAATATCATCTTTGCTACACTTCAATAGGCAAATATAGGAATTTGAATTTTTCTAACATGAGAATGACTACTGGAGAACCTATCGCACTAGAAATTCAATTTAACCTAACGGTTGAATTGCTTCCAGGAGAGAAGTTGGGTTTGTGGTATAACCCGTAAAAATGGTCGTGTTTAGCCTTAATTGAGCACCACTAGTGATAGTGTCATACTCATTCTCTAACTTGAAAATTTTTCATTCCTACATTTGACTAGAGACAGTTTACATAGTTGAACTTTATCTCCCGTTAGGATTTCATTTTAAACAAGTAGTAATTAGGATCTGCCTTAGCAAACCTAGATTGCTTGCATCCCACATACGTGTTTCAAAATGATAACATGTTCTCATAAGACATGATTAAATGTCTTCATGATCTTAAATGCTAAATGATTATCATGTTTTGCATGATGTTTGCATTTATTCCTTATGTGCATTTTACATGATTTACTTGTAAAGTTTGCACCCACACTATGCTCTTTTGACACATTAGGAATTAGGTATGCCCATCACTATGAACCCTTAGAAGTCATAGAGTCATACACTAGTGTCAAAACCTATAAGTTAGAGTAGTCGCGAAGTTGTCCTAATTCCCTAGTCATTACTTCGCCTTCTTCCAAGTTATACACCCTTTTGTCATGGGAAGGTTAGATACAAACCTAGTAGAACTCGGAGTAGGATTGACAACTTAAATATTTCATCCGAAATATTCAAGTAAGTTTAACTTACGATTGCAATTGTTAAATGTCATATCCGAAACATCATATTCAAGCCTTTTAACAACATATGTTAAAACGCTCGTCCAAAAGCTAAAAGCTAACATCTGCCCTCGGGTGACAAAGGACTCACGAGTTACTATATAAGTAATTAGTAGTTCCTTTCACCATCGTGTGAGTATACACGTCTTAAGATCCCAAACCCTGCTGCGAATCAGCACCATAGGCCTAGCTTTACGTCTTTCAAAACCCCGTGAAACACTCACGTGCGAAGCACATCGAAATCCGTAAATCAACCAAACCTCTCAATCGAGAATCCCCTAACCATCTCCGTCTAGGTCTAGGAATGATGGAACATATTCCATAAATCTTATGACTATTTAAATATTTCACTGGAAATATTGAAGTCATCTCGTGTGTCTCGTCTCATGACTCTTTAAATATTTCACTGGAAATATTGAGTCATTCTTCACATCACTCTAATGACTACCTATGTATTTCCTCGGAAATATAAAAGTCATCTCTTCTCGTCCAGTACCGTTCAAAGAATTTATTAGGTATAAATTCTCTCCTCGTATCGAAAAGTCTCACTAAATCAGTGAGACTTATTCGTAAAGTCCTCTTAAATTCTTATGACAACTTAAATATTTCATCCGAAATATTTAAAGTATATTTCATTTGTGAAATGCAATTAAATGTCATCTCTCGTTCTCGATCAACATTCACCGAATCCCATTGGATTCATTCATAAAGGAATTTATTTGGTATAAATTCTTTTAATCTAAGGTCCAGAAAAATCACAACATATGTGAAATTTCTCTGTCAAAAATCTTGCTTTCAATTCTCACCAACACTATCAAAACCCACTCGATGTAGTCTTGAACCAAAACCGTCTCCTATCAGAATAGATTCTATCTATCATCTGATTCCTTAGCCTTTTTCCCTTCCACTTCCGCATGGTACTAAACATTACCAATGCTTCCGCATCCCACTCATCTTCCACACACTTCAAACGAAGAACCGCTAGGATACGTTGAGATAACCCTTCTTCATCAACATAGATAACCCTATAACCTTATCACCAACCTCACAACCCTGAAGATTTTATCTTCTTAACCCTTAGGATATCTCCAAGTAATCACATGCCTCATCATATAAATATTCTATGAATATTCACAATGATTGAGAAGAGCTACGTGACTTCAAAGTTGAAGTTTATCGTATGCTATCCACCACTTGTCATGACGTTACTAAGCTCATCACTTCAGTCAACGTTTGTCCGAATGGTCATAGATTAAGGGGGAGCGAAAACACACTCATATAGTCTTTCACCAAACACTCTCAAGAATACACAAATGTGGTTCTTATTCCCTAGGAAACTTCCCTTTAGCTGCCCAGAACTAGGCTGCACAGGAAAATTCGTGACTTCCAGGTCACGGTACCGTTAAATAGGCCACGGTACCGTTAAATTTAAAGGTACCGTGTGGTATTTAGTGGTACCGTGCCTATGTTTGACGAATTTTCACTGTTTCCTCCAGATCCCTGCATCCCTAATCTCAAACCTGCAAAATTTTGCAAACTCACATACACCTTAGGATTCCCTCACTACACCATAGGACTCTACCACCAACTTTTAGTTAAAATCCCACAACTCTTACCTCTATAAGGCATCACCATTGCAAGCTTATCTTGCATCTCATCTTCAAACCTTACATTAACATCATCCCTCATTCCCCATCAACTCCCTTTGAACTTGGCACTAATACATCATCCTCATCACTATCACCATCACCACAACCACTAATGGGTCATCCCATTCTTTATCCCCTACAACCACATACCCTAAGTTATCCTTGTTGTCACCACAACAAATACCTCATCATGTGCCTTAGAGATGAGTTGAGCCTTCAATTCTCCTACCTTGAGCACCTCTTCACACCATCACAAGAATCCCCACATCCTTACTTTCACCAAGTTCACCACAACCTTTAGCTCTCACACTAACCCCATCACACTCAACCCTTATGACTAAACTTCACTCTTGACAGTGATAGTTAGTCTAAGAACCTTCAACCCATCAATCATCACACTTAAACCTTACAACTAATCCTCACTTTGGATAAGTGATAGTTAGTTCACCAACCTTCAATCCTCACAATCACACGAAACCCTTCATGCACCAAACACACAACTAGGATCATCCCTTGTATCAATCTCACTCAAACCTTTTTGCTACACTTCACTCTTGACAGTGATAGTTAGTCTAAAAACCTTCAACCCATCGATCATCACCCTCAAACCTTACAACTACTCCTCACTTTGGATAAGTGATAGTTAGTTAAACAACCCTCAATCCTCACAATCACACGAAACCCTTCATACACCAAATTATCTCTAACACACACCTAGGATCATCCAAACTAGAAATCCAGAACCTCGTTACCTCAACCCCGTTAGAGATATCCAACCCCAATCCAGTTAGGATTACATGCACATTTTTTTTCTTTGAAATATATCATGCATCTCATTGTCAGTGCAAACAATATATTAATCTAAACCATCCCAACACCAATCATCTTAGGTAGATGACTATGTTATTCAAAAGGTTTGTTAGAACTTGCCTTCCCAATGACAACTTGGAAGAAGTCATTTGATGTTTCAGTCAATGAATGAATCTCGTTCTTGATTAGTGTGATTGATTGAACAATTACACCTTAGGTTGTCGGTCGGGTTGTGACACTTATGTGTTAACATAGTTTAACCCTTGCATGTCTAGCTATGTGTATTCTATCCCTATAATGCTGCTCCTATTCTTCTATATATTATGTTGCATGAAGCTAACCCTTGATGTAGGAAAAGCCTTTGTAAGAATTTGATCCATGGATCCGCTAGATACTAAGGTAAATAAACAAGGGGATTAAGTCACCATAGGGGAGCATTGAGTTAGGGGGAGCTCGGGAGTATTTGAATACATAGCATGGAGTCGTCTTCACAAGTGGTTATAGAAGGCTTCACTGGGATGATGCAAGCTCGCCTTTCGGGGGAGAAAGGATAGTAGTGCAATAAGGGGGAGTAGGGAGTGAATTCAAGGGAGCGCTCGAGGTAACTACCTTTTTGATTCGACAAAAGGGGCAGAAGGGAGTGTAAATAGGTAACTTTTACAATTTACTATGTGTTACGGTTTACATATTTGTCATCATCAAAAAGGGGGAGATTGTTAGTGCAAATATTACGATATTTAAACTAAACGATTTCTTCGGTTTTAATAATGACAAACATGTAACCTGTAATACATAACGTAAAATGTGCAAGTTACTTGTAAACACAAATCAACAATGCATACTTACATCAACACCTCCCGACGTCTCAAGTATGTGTCAACGAAGTCGTAGATTTCCATCCCGACATAAATCACTCAAAGTATGGACAAACAAATCTACTACTTAACAAATGATCAAAGGATTATATTTTTATAAACTTCACATTTTTAATGTGACAAAACATTTTTTCAAAAATATATTTTACAAATTATTTTTGAATTAAAAAGAAATGTTTTATTTTGAAAAATAAGTTTAAAAATTCCAACAGTCAATTTTCCCCCCAAAACAGCTCCAACATTCCCAAATAAACCTTCCCCACTAAAGACAAACGAAGGAGCGTCCACGGTACCACTAAAGTACCGACGGCTCCACTAAATTTAGTGGATCCGTCTGACAATTAGTGGAGTCGTGCCCCTGTAATGGCTATTTTACCCTTTCTTATAAATAATGGACCATTTCATACTTCCAACCTGATTTTTCCAGTCACTTTTCTCTGGTCTAATCCCTCCTCACTTAGATGACTTTATTTGATCATTTGGAGAGTCTTAGTTTGTTTAAGAGTGATCCAATCCTCCATTCAAGTGATCCTCTTCATTCCTCGTGATTAGCAAGAGAAGAACACAAAGTATCCAAATAGATACAAAGTGTTGTCATCCCTCTTGATTAGCAAGAGAAGAACACAAAGTATCCAAGTAGATACAAAGTGTTGTCATCCCTCTTGATTAGCAAGAGAAGAACACAAAGTATCCAAGTAGATACAAAGTGTTATCATTCCTCTTCATTTGCAAGAGAAGAACTCAAGGTATCCAAGAAGATACAAGAGTTGTAGTTGTTAGGTCTTGTAACATTTATTACACTCTTGATTGTATTATAGCATACATCAAGATCATTTTTCTTTTGAGAGTTTGTGAGGGAAGATCATTGTGATCTTGTTGAGATCTTGGAGATCTCTTGAAGCCATTGGGCTTGTGTGTATTGATCAAGTGGATCAAGGGTAGATCGGGTAGATCATGGTAGATTGGTGCTAGCTAAGATTAGCACTCGACATCTAGCTTAGTGTCGGAAATAGGATAAGCGACGTGTATGGTGTAGATCGGGTAGATCATGGTAGATTGGTGCTAGCTAAGAGTAGCACTCGACATCTAGCTTAGTGTCGGAAAACAAGTTAAGCGACGTGTACAGTTTTTCTCCGCCTGAAGAGAGTTTGTTGATTAGTGAAGTAACTCTCGAGTTGGGTACTCGGGGAGTGGAGTAGGGCGAAGAGGAGCTTCGTGACCGAACCACTATAAATCACCGTGTCCGGTTTGCACCTTCTTACTTATCTCTTTACTTTCATTTCATTCTTTATCGCTTTATATTTGCATTGCGTGTTTGCTTGTGTGGCTAGTTGCTTATGTTATGTTGATTATCTATGTGTCGTGGTTTGATTGTGCATATGTTGTAGTTTACTATATTCATCTCTTAGTGCTATATAATCTGATGCGTGGTTTTGCGACCTTACAACAGGTTTTACCTCTCGAGGGATCTCGAGAAGCTTGCAATCCCCACCAGGCAGTGTACCTGACCGATGTAGTATAGTGAAGTGGCAAGTACCGGGGGATTGATCGTTCTCTGGGGGAATAGTGTCGTTAGGATTGAAAAACTACTCTAATAGGTCTAAGGGTGAGGGAAGATTCTTTTTGTATTTTTATATTTTTATGAAAGCAAGTAAAATCTCGGGTATGAAGGAGTGGGCAGAATTAGTTGCTAGTCAACTAACCCAAATAACTACAATTGCAAATAAAATAAAATAACTGAAAATAAAAAGGTGGTGGAACTTATATGGAGAGAAATGTGTTTACTTAGATTTCCTTACTCCCTAACTAACTTTTACCGGTTGATTAGTGTGTATTAATTGCATGGATGACGGGTGTATTCCTTAATACCAATCGTGGGGTGGCGTACGTACTTCCCCAACTCTAAAAGCTCCTACTTCACTCCTATGTCGAGCCGGCTAAGAAGCTCCTAACATGGGATCACTAGAATTCGCTCATGCATTAAATACAACCATAAAAACCTTAGTACGCATTGGTTCATGTTTCTTAAGACGTTCAAGCAAGTTACCGTATAGGAGGTTAGCCAGTTTTCTTAAGCCTAACATCGATAAACAATCATCCAAAACAATTAATAACACACCAACAACCAATAATCAATAGTTAGGTTTCATTAGATCTAAGCAAACACAAGATAAATCTAGCCTAGCATGTTAAATAAAAGACAAGAACAAGATATAATCAAACAACACATAGACATATTGAATGATTAATTGATTACTTATCTTCAATTGAACATGGGAGATCCAAGGGTATAAAACCCTTAAAAATGGCAGAAAAATCGCCTTAGGGTTTCTCTTCACAAAGTTGCCCACTAATGACTAAAAATTATGAAAATATATATAGGAAAACAGATCTGACGGCGTCACGTTATAGAGCTTGACGCCGTCACCTCGCCGCGGTTAGGGTTTCTTGATGGCCTTCTTGACGCCGTCCCCTTTTAATCCTCCAAAATCCTCTCTGGCGCGTCAAGGGTTGACGCTGTCAGGCTTGGGCTTGACGCTGTCAAAGGTACTATTCCAGCAGATTTAGAGACTTTGTCGTTTTCTTCACTTTTATGCTCCGAAAACGTCCAAAATGCTTCCTTTTCCAGATTTCTTCTCCAAAGTACCTAAAATGACAAAAGGAACGATTTAGGGCAATATTTGATCAAATAAATACGATTTAGGGCTTAAATGACCCCCTAAAAGCGGTACACTTTTCGCTTCATCATAATCATAGTTGACACTTTTCATATCACATCACACTTGATCGGGAGTTTAATACAAAAGTTTTAAATTTTTAAATGGAAACGTATTCACCCCCCCCCCCTACGGTTTCCACATTCACCATTGAACATTTCTTCACCCTCAATGCCATTGATGAGGGAATGTGGATTAACCAACCCCAAAGCCAAACCGAGATCAATGAAGAGCTTGACCACCTTTATGCATTCTCCAATGTGGTGGATTCCCATCTTAGTAAAGCTATAGATTTACAATCCACTCTACTAGCTTCCATCATGTCTCCAACCTACATTCCACCACCTCCACCATCAAACAACCAACCACCACCACCACCACCAACTAATGAACCAACCCTTCCACCACCTAGACATGGATGTTCCATGTGTGAGAGGACCGCTCACTTAACTCAACGGACCAACATCTTGGTTCACGAGTTACAAAACAAAATGAGGTTCATTTTGAACCACATTCTCGAGCGCCTAAATGCGCTTTCACATCCTCCGCAATAGAAGTCTCTCCTTTGTTTCCTTTTATAGGAATTCTTAGGACTTTTTAGGACTTTTCTTTTTTAATTTTTAGGTTATTTTCATGTTATGTTGTAACACCTTGTTTTGTGACTTTGTCACAAACAATTTTCAATGGAAGGATGTTATGTTTATGCTTGTGTGTGATCACCTATTTGGCATTATACTTTGGTTTGTTTGATTTACTAAATTTTGCATCATTATATAGTTAGTTTGAAGTATTGACTTTGTTTGACCTTTGTGATTGGTTTGAACAAATTATACTTGGTTGACTTTTTTAGTCAAATGGGTTAAACCACAATGCTTGGTTGCACCTTTACATATGCATTATGCTACTTGGTTGGATTGATTCACAACTAACCTTTGTTTTGTAGCAATTCTTATCCTTGAATCAAATACGTTGGTACCCTAGCAACGGGGAGTATTGATCAAGGGGGAGTATATCACGTACTAATCATTTGTTTTGTAGCATTCATAATCCTTGAATCATATACGCTGGTACCCTAGCAACGGGAAGTATTGATCAAGGGGGAGCATATCATGCACTAACTATTTATTTTGTAGGTTCATGCATCATAACCTTGGCACTCCAATTAGGGGGAGTATTATCCAAGGGGGAGCTTTTAAGTTCTCAAAATCCATGAATCATACTTGGTACTCCAAATTAGGGGGAGTAATCACCAAAGGCCATTCACCATATTCCGCTATGCATTTCTTCTTTTTGTTTCGACAGAATATCACATGTGATATTCAGAAAATCACTTGTGATATTCAGAATATTACAGAATATCACTTGTGATATTCAGAATATCAATTGTGATATTTTGAATATCTGATATTCTGAAAGCGTCTGAAAACGGCCAAAAACATTTAAAAACGGACGAAAAGGAATGAAAACGGACAAAAACGTAAGAAAACGGACGAATATGTATGAAAACGAGTGAAAACGTATGAATGCGTAAAAAAACTTATGAAAAAGGACGAAATGGTATGAAAAATGGACGAAAACGAAAAAAATGGAAAAGAAAAGGACGAAAACGTATGAAAACGAACGAAAACTTTAAAACGAACGAAAACGTATGAAAACGTATGAAAATATCAGAAAACGGATGAAAACGTATTAAAACGAACGAAAACGTATGAAAACGTATGATAACGAACGAAAACGGAAGAAAACAGACGAAAACGTATGAAAACGGACGTAAACGGGCGAAAACGTAAGAAAACGGACGAAAACATATGAAAACGGACAAAAATGTATGAAAACAGACGAAAAAGGGCGAAAACGTATGAAAACGAACGAAAGCGTAAGAAAACGGATGAAAACGTAAGAAAACGGACGAATATGTATGAAAACGGACGAAAACATATGAAAGCGTAAAAACACGTCTAAAAATAGACGAAAACGGATGAAAACGTATTAAAACGAACAAAAACGTATGAAAACAAACGAAAACGTAAGAAAACAGACGAAAACGTATGAAAACGGGCGAAAACGTGAGAAAACAGACAAAAACGTATGAAAACGGGCGAAAACGTAAGAAAACGGACGAAAACGTTTGAAAACGTGCGAAAACGTATGAAAACTGACGAAAACGTATGAAAACGGACGAAAATGTATGAAAACAGACGGAAACATATGAAAGCGAAAAAAAAAAACATGAATTAAAAAAAGGGCTAAATATAGGCCTAGCCCGGTCGCTCGAGCTGCATGCCTTTTTTGGCCCCAAATTTGGCGATTACCCAGAATCGACTAAAGGTGAGGGTGACATGTGTCCTTGTACCTCTGCAATCGACCTTCTGAAGCGACTTCTAGTAAAGTATGCGACTTTCGAATTTGTCTTGTTTCAAACAAAAAGTCAAACATCGAAAAATGTGATTTTATGTTTTTTGCTCCTTCCACACCTTGAGCGACTTTGTCTAACATTAAGCGACTGACAATATTACTTTAAGCGCCAATTTCACCTGACAATATTTTTTACTATTGCCAGTTCACTTTGTGCTATCCAATTTTCTTCACTTCTTTGAATACCTTTTGTATACTTTCATACTTTTATTTTCAAAAAGTGTATGAAACACTCTTCATGTAAGGGGTATTCTAGCAAATTAGAGAGGCACAAAATAACTCTGAAACGAAATTTGTATTCAACATTTTTAGCGACTTGAAAGTCTCTTAAGCGACTTGGGTTTTATTTAATCTAGAATGTTTTTTAAAACACCTTTCCATTCCCCCCCCCCCTCCTCCTACACACACACACACATATTCAAATTCCCCAAAAACACCTACTGTATATCCAACATAAAAATAAAATCAAAATCAAGGTAGAAACCGTAACGCCATTATCAAGGTAAAATCAATAGAGGTATCAACTTCAATATCCCCTAAACCTGCTCATTATTAATTATTGAAGACCCAAATGGCAGATGGATACCTTGATGCAAAGATCACCATTCGGTCGCAGGTATCTGTTCTAGTAACGATTAAAACTAAGTTGGAAAAGAATCAATCTAGAATCAGCCTGTTTCGAGAAAGTGTTTTCGGTCCATGGTTAGATTTGCATGTACCCTCTTCTCATGCTTATCATAATCATTTGCTAAACCGCGTTTTACACCACCAGGTATATATTCCAAAATTGCTTGATCATTGCCCCCCTATTTCCTTCATAATGGGGGATAACGTTTTGCAATTTGGTCGTTGGGAGTTTCTATTGATTACTGGTTTACTTTTTGGTCCTTTGCCTGAGCTTGCTGTAGTTGAAGAAACCCCCTTAGGTTTGCGACTTTTTCCTGATAAAAAATTAGAAAAAAAGTTCACTGTGTACGCTTATGAGCTTTTAGAACTTTTGGAAAACGATACACAATTTGATGCATTATCTAATGAGGATGCGGTGAGAGTTTGCCTGTTGATAGTGGCCGACGTGATATTCAATGGTCGTGGATCTTGGTATGTTGTTCCTAATCATTTGTTCCAACTGGTTGAGAATTTTACTTATTGGAATGCCTATCCATGGGGGGAGTTCTTGTGGAGAAGTTTAAACGTCGGTTTAGCTAATGCTGTTCCCAAGTGTCGTGAGGCTTACTACAGGAAGAAGGAGAAGTCAAAAACATCTGATTCTGTAATTCCCACATATACACTCTCTGGTTTTGTTTGGGCTTTTAAGGTTAGATTTTGGCAAAAAACCTTTAATAATTAATTTTGTGTTTTCGTGTACTAAGAGTAACATTAGTTGTATTGTTTTCTTGTTAGATTTGGATTCTTGAGAGTTATCCCAACAGCAGCTCATGGTGGAAGAAAGACTCGATTAAGATCCCACGTGGTATTTCTTGGTCACACGGTAAAAGCTTCCAAAAATGTCATCATGATCTACTTTGTGGTTCGATAAGCATTTCCATTATTATTTTTTTATTAGTAGATAATTTACGAATTATGTGTATTTGTTTTTGACATTAGTATAATTTGTTATCTAGGGTTCGAATCCAATATTGAAACTTGTTGCAACTGATGAAGAAAGGTTGCAACCATGGTTTGTACGTAGTAATGAGTATTTAGTTGAGCTCACTTGTATTCAAAGCCAAGCAGACGTTGCAGATGCTGTTGTAGATGGTGGAGAAAGACGTAACATATCTGCTGTTGAGGTAAATTGACACTACTAGAAAGTTTTGCACCAGTTGGGTCCTATAACTGTACTTCAAATTATTTTGATACCAATTTTCATTATCTTGTAGGCAAATGCTGTTGTAGATGGTGGAGAAAGACGTAACATATTTGCTGAGCTTGCGGCCGTGAAGTCACAAGTTAAGGGGCTCAATTTTAACGTGATTAATGAAGTTATACAAAGAATCACGAATATTGAGGAATATCTGAACATACGACCTCAAGGGGTGAGCTGTCTAAATTTATTTCTTTTCCAAGATAAGTACTTTGAGGATACCATATTTATATTTTTTTTTTCCCTAAAAATATGAAGAAAGTATATATATTTATTGAAACAGGCTTCAACATCTATTCATGAAACGTCTGAAGTAGGGGCAACTGTTAGTGATCACTTTGCTTCCAAAGTTGCAAATGTAAGAAGATATTTCCAAAGTTGCACATACTCTTAGTAATAGTAGATTCATCTTATTTTTTCAATTTCAGAATCCATCTCCTGTTCATGACAGTTCAGAGGTTCAAGTACAGCGGGTTAGATGTCTAAATTTATATTTTAACGACAAAATTACTTTGAGGATACCATATTTATTTTATTTTGTCAAAAAAAGAATGAACAAAATACATATATATTTATTGAAACAGTGTTCAACATCTATCCCTGAAACGTCTGAAGTAAGGGCGAATGTTTGCGATCACTTTGTCTCGAAAGATGCAAATGTAAGAAGAGTTTATAAATTTGTCACGTACCTCCATATTTCATTTTTTTATAGAAAATTCATATTCTTTTTGAATTTCAGAATCCAACTCCTGTTCACAACAATTTCCATGTACACACCCGAGTGGATGATGAATGGAAAGATGTACACCCCCCCACGTGGATGAGGATTTAGCTTCCAAAGATGCCAAGGTAACATCCTTTAAGTAAACTTTTTAATCCGATAGGTATCCTTGTTTTGTTATAATAACTTTTTATTTAATTTTATATTTTATATTTATTTTTTCCTTTTATTTTATATTTCCAAATTCAGGAATCAATCCCATTTAAGAATGAATTTCAGAACCCAAGTCCAAAAACTGTTGATCAAAAGAATGAGGAAGACGGGAAGCTTCATTATTAAGACGCTTCCACGTATCCATCCTCTATGTCACAACTGGAGTACAGTTATATTGGACTTGATTATTACCCGGCGGTTGCTCACATGCAAGTTGACAATGCTAGTGATATCCGTTTACCAAAATTACCTGATCATTTTTCTCAATCGTCTATTGATGTAAGTACGCAGTTTATAGAAAATCCACATGTTATAGTTGTTTGTTACATTCACCTTCTTATTATACTTGTTTTTTTATCTAAACTTACAGCCCAAAAACTTTTCTGATGATTTCCTTCATACGGTTTTCCCAAAATTAAAGAAACCGCACGTCGAATTTGATTCTGTGCCTGCCGTTCAAGAGAGCAAGGCTGATGGACCTGCTCTTGACAAGTATGATAATAATTTTGACCAATTAGAAGATGAGGTGTTTCGTATTCCACACAACACTGCGCACGGTCTTGAGAAATTAAATGAGGCTATCCTAGTCATGGAAGATCACAATGGTGGTGAGTACAAGGATGTTGGTGACAGAATTGGTAATGATTCTGATAAAATTGCCGTTGCCAAAATCGACCGGGAAGCTGAGGAGGCAAGAAACGCCTATTTCCTTAAATCTCTAAATAACCCTGGGCAGGAGGTTGTCGACCGGGATCCTGAGGTACCTTTTTAAATATATGAGTTAGTGTATTCAGTTCACCTTCCCATCACCTCCAGCAGTAGTATGAAATACAGTAACAGTGCTATAATTCATAGCAGCAGTGGTAGCATCTAATTGGCAGTAGTATCCACCTGGTGTATTAACTTCACCTCCTCACCTTCTCCAGTAGTAGTATTAAAAACACTAACAGTAGTATCCTGGTTGCTTGCTGTGGCATGTACTTAGCAGTAGTATCCAGTTGGTGTATTTACTTCACCTGCTAACCTTCTCCAGCAGTAGTATGAAATCTACTAACAGTTGTATCACTGTTGCATGGAGTAGCATCTAATTATCAGTAGTATCCACTTGGTTTATTAACTTTACATTCTCACTGTCTGCAGTAGCATCCACTTAGTATTAAATACACTAATAGTAGTATCATCATTTCTGGCAGTAGCATCTACGTAGCAGTAGTATCCAGTTGGTTTATTTACTTCACCTGCTTACCTTCTCTAGCAGTAGTATGAACTACACTAACAGTAGTATCACTGTTACTTGCAGTAGCATCTACTTAGCAGTAGTATACAATTGGTGTATTAACTTCACCAACAATAGTATCATTGTTACTTGCAGTCGCATCTACTTAGCAGTAGTATCCACTTGGTGTATTTACCTCACCTTCTTACCTTTTTCCCCGTAGTTGTATGAAACAGAGCAACAGTAGTATCATTGTTATTACATATATCAAAGGTCAAAAAACGAGATGAACATGAATGTCTAACTTTGCTTACAGGAAACGTTCACGAGTCTAAAAAGGAAGAGGAAGCCTGTTAAGGATGTAATGGCACCCTTACCCGGACAACCAAAAAAGAAACGCGGTAGGCGAAAGTTTACCAAAGAGAAGACAATTGAGTTCCAACCAGACGTGCAACAAAAGAGGACGAAAGATGTTGGTAAGTCTTTGAAGGACCCCTACGTAAAGCTACCACCTACAACTCCACCAGTGGCCAAAAGGCATTCCAAAAGACTGAATAAAGTAATTAGCTTCCCCCATTTCAATGAGGTGGAGCCTTGGGTAGAGGTATACTACAAATTAACTCAATTGGTCATATAGGATCCTGGTAATCAAAGTTACCATACGATGCATTGATATGTTTGATTTGAAATTTGTTTTTTTTTTCAGAATTTGTCACGTCCTGCTGGTTTCCTTAGTAACAAGAAGGGAGTGAAGAACGTAGTTAAGCCAGAATGTATGGGCGATTTTCTGGAAAAAGGAAAAAATGCAGCTTATACGTTTCCTTGGGGAAAATCAGACACTGTTGTTTGTGGCAAATTCTGGAGAGCTTTGTTGGCATATGGAAGAGGTCACAAAGGAGGATGGCTTGGGGATGAGGTAATAAATGAATCAGTTGGTGTCTGTGTTTTATTTAATATTTATTAGTTTAGATAATACAATGGCTTTATATTTGAATAGTTTAACAGTGTGATTTTTATACAAACCTCACAGCATTTGGATGTTTGGGTTGATCTAATGTGGCACTTCAGACCAGACAATGCTGATTGGGCTATGGCGGGTCCGTTCTTCTCGGCTACTCTTCTCGAGGGAAGAGTGCGTGCCGGTTATGCAAATGGAAAACTGTATCCTGTGCCATGGACCAGTGTTGACAAGGTGGGTGTATAAACTGCATTTGTTCTCACAAACCTTTATTCAATTTATTTTTTTTTAATTCTAATCGTAGTATTTATTTTCTTCAAATGCAGGTCTACTTTCCGGTCAACGTTCCATCTGACCACTGGTTTCTGGCACAGCTAGAAATTAGCACCGGAGTCGTAACGATTTACGACTCACTTGGTACGCCAGATCCAGAGACCAGAAAGGACAATCTCAAGCTGAGGGCCACTTTCGAGAAAATGCTCCCGAAGTATCTTAAGTCGTGTAAAGTTTTCGATGCCAAATCCATATCCAGTTCAAATTATAAGGTGACTTTTCGAGTGGCAGATAATATCCCTAGACAAGGTGACGTATATGGTGACTGTGGAGTTTGGGTGTGTATTTTTTTGCATCGGTTAGCTAACAACTTGAGTATGAGTGTTGATGATCCTCTCCAGGTAGCGTTAGCCTATCGAGAACACATGGTAAGGTACTTTTGGAAGTATAAGGTGCCTGTCAATTCAGATGTTGAATAGATCATGGTTTATATGTACGTTGTAAATATCTATTTTTGTACCTTCTTTTTTTTTTTTCTTTTTTTTTTTTTTTTTTTTTTTTTTTTTTTTTTTTTTTGTGTTGTTAACGTATGTAGGGACAGTGGGTGATGGTTGGATGGAGTTTTGGGGATGTAGAGTGTCTTTTAGGAATGTTAGGAAACGTTGCGACCTGTGATTTTTGTATGGATCTTTGGATGTGGAGGAACGAAGTTTGTTTTAGCGCAGCGAAACCCGAGTCACGATTTGGATCAATCTCGTGTGGAGGTTTACAAAAAGGTGTTAGTATAGTGGAGGGGATCAATCTTGTTAGTTGGTCTGAGATGGTAGTCTAGTCTGAACTCATGTACGTTTAACTATTGTAGGTTTCTGTATCTTTTTATATATTAATTGTATGTTTCTGTATATTGATCGACTATTCAACTATGTAGAACACCATGCCGTTCCAAAAAAAAAAAAAAAAAACTATGTAGAGCACCACAACTGTGAGTTCATGTGATGCGCATTAAAACGAGACGCTAACTTGTATTCCAGCCATAACAAATACTCCGTACTACTTTGTCATGAACTATCATATTTGACTTGTTAAACGTCAAGTCTCATACATTTCCATCATCAGCTCATTTTGTTAAAGTGCAACACCCTAATTTGGAACTGAGATCTTTCCCACGTTCTGGTATATCAGGTAATTTTCCGCATGTTCATGGTAAAACAAATCTTTGTAGTATTCATTTTGGTAGATCCGTGTCTATGCACCCATAAACTATACATTTCATGTCATTGTCCTATACAAATTATGTTTCTGATTCACATTTTCAACACAACAATTTAAACAAGTTGTATACTGCTTTCGAGGAAAACAATCTTACATAAATGGGACAGGCCTTGCAGCTTCTAACAGGGTTTGTCGGGGACCAATCAGTTTCTACCTTGTAGTGCGACTTGTAATGGTTTTGGACATTCGCAATGTGTTGCATTCAGAAGATGAAGCCATGATCTATGTCATTTTGGCAAATTATTTTTCAACCATATGTACATACGAAATGAGCGCGAGAATAAATCTTGGAGGGAAACATACAGTGCAATTAAGAGGGAAACGAATGTTTGGAGGGAAAATTTTAATCGACTTATTGATTTGAGCGACTAGATCCAGAACTATTAAGCGACTTTGAACTTGTGGTTCACAAATAAAGCAAAACTTGTGATATTTTCACACGCCAAACAAGATGAACTCAACTAATCCCTCAAAATTAAAAGTTTTATTTGAGTATAAAAATTTAGCTCACGGAGTTTTAGTTCCAGTATACGTTAATTACATCATGTTGGTAACGTATATCAAGGCAAAATTCGAAATCACAGCTAAGCACATCAGCTTACACTACATATCCGGATCCAAGAAAATTGAAGTCTGTGACGATGATGACGTTGCCTTATTGGTTAATGAAATATGTCGTAGTGGTACGATTGATCAGACAATATACATCGAACGTATCGATCAAACTTTGGAGGTAAAACCATCTTCTTCTTCTAGGCCTCTTGATATCGATCTTAATGTTTCTTTGTTCCCTGAAGAATGTGATTATGAAATACCGAAAGTTGAAAATCATGATAATGATTTTAAAAGTGATCAGGTGTTTGATGATGTTCAGCCCCATTGGCAGAAATGCACATTTGAAAACATGCCTGACCCACCCAATGCACCTGATCCTATAATTAAAATGATTAATACCCTTAGACACGATGTGGTATCAAAAGTTCAGTCTGGTATTTGGTTTGATGATAAGTCTGAGTGCTTTTATGCAATAGGAATAAAAGCTTTAGTTGAACGTTTTGAGTTTAAAGTAATTAGGTCTAGCAAGTGTAGGTTGAGTGTCAACTGTGTGGAAAAGGGTTGCAACTGGTACGTTCACGCACGAAAAAGTATTATAACAAGTAGATTCTATGTGTCAAGCATTAATGATGTGCATACATGTTCGCGAACTAGAATTAACCCTAATCATCGAAATGCTACCCAACAATTGTTGGGTCGATTGCTGGTAGACAAACTGAAGGATAGCAGAAGGATCTATACATGTAAGGACATACAAAAGGATTTGAATATCGAATGGAAAATTGACGTTTCTTATAAACGAGCTTGGGGTGGGAAAAACATTGCATTACAGTTGGTAAACGGTAGCCCCACGGATTCTTTTGAGCAGTTACCCTATTATTGCTACAACTTAAAGTTGGAAAATGAAGGGACGATAACACAAATCGAGACAGATGATGAAGATCGATTTAAGATGGTATTCATAGGGTTCGGTGTTGCGGTAAGCTTGTCTTAAATATTTTTTAATTTTTACCTTGATTACTGTCTATCTAGTATTCACTAACCAACATGTGGTTTGATAAAATAGATTCGGAGCTTCTTGGGTTTTATGCGGCCATTGATAATAATTGACGCCGCACATCTTAAAGGGAGATACCGTGGAACAAACATGGTCGCTGTTGGAATGGACGGTAACAACCAGATCATACCTATTGCCACTGGTGTTTCTCAAGGCGAGACAAACGAATCATGGTCTTTGTTTATGAGTAAACTTAAAGAATGCATTGGTGATGTTGGCGGTCTGACCATCATCTCTGACAGGCATCCGGCAATTGCACATGCGTGCCGTACCGTTTTCCCCGGTGCCTTTCATGGGTACTGCTGTCGTCATTTAATGATGAATTGCAAATTGAAGAGTAGAAAGTGGAAGGCTATATATTGGAGGACATGCAAAGCATACACAGAGAAGAACTTTGACGATTCAATATCTGAAATTCAACGCGGAAAACCAGATGTGTACAGAAAACTACAAGATGCTGGATTTGGCAACTAGTCATGGGCTTACTGCCCTGCACACAGGTACAATTATTTGACCTCAAATAGTGCAGAATCAGTAAACTCTTTGACCGCATCCGTTCGGAAAGTTCCAATAACCATGCTTATGGAGTACTACAGAAAGCTTCTACAAAAATGGTATTGTGAGCGTCGCGCAAAATACAAACGTAATTTTTTTTTTTTTTTTTTTTTTGTATTATGTTTTTTTTAACATTTAATTTTTGTAAGACTATTTTATTTTATAATTTTAGATGCATCAAAGGATGAACTTACTGAATGGGCAGCAGCAAAAGTAAACGATAGAATGGTAAAGAGTGCTAATTGGGTTGTTAGCGGGATTGAGACGTTCAAAATGTATGAAGTTGCTGATTCACGAGGGGTTCATATTGTTGACTTTAACAAAAAAGAATGCAGTTGCCGTAAATGGCAAATATCAGGTTTACCGTGTGGGCATGTTTGTGCTGTTTCTAGAGCAGAATGTTTGGATAACAATAGTAGTTGGGCGTCGAAATGGTTTAAGAAAACAGCGCTAAAAAATACGTACCAAGCTAAGGTGTATCCTCTAAAAGACATGAAACAGTGGCGTACTCCTGATGACCTTCCAGTGGTAAAACCACCGCTTATTGTTAAGCGGCAACCTGGGAGGCCAAAAGAGAAAGACCGTATCCGATCACAGGGGGAAGAACCGAAAAGCACAAGATGTTCGAGGTGTGACAAGAAAGGACACACACGACGGTCATGTAATGTACCATTGGGCCAAAAAAAGGTACTTGTTTCTGTTTTGTATAATGTAAACACTTTTGTTACTTACTTTCTAGTGTAGTATAATTTTATTTATTTTTTTTTTTTAATGTGACATTACATATCAGAAACGTAAAAGAAAGAGAGAATCCTGCACCCCTGCTCCCGAGGAGGCAGTTGAACAACAACGACAGGAAGTACCGAGCAGTCGTGAAGCTGTCCAACGGACAGACCCAACTGGTGAGTCAAACGGTCCTTTCGTATGGAATTGTGAATCATCTACTCCTCGAAGCAACATTCGCAAAAACCGCAGCCAGTCACAACCGGGGTCGTCAGTTAATAACAGAGCTCCTGACAACCACACTCAGACACAACCGGGGCCCTCAGGTCACCCGCACTTGGTTCATTTGGATGATTTCTAGCGAAGTTTTTGGAAGTTGTAACATATGGTGTTAATTATGATACCATGGATTGTTCATTTTAATTTTTTAGTTGCACCAACGGATGAACTTAACTATGATTTATGTTGAATAAATTTTGATCGGTTGGATAAGAGTAGATTACCCTTGTATCAGGTTCTTTATTTATTTTAATTTTTTTTAAATGTATGTGATAGCCATTACCCTGTCTATTTTTTTCAGTTTTGTTGATCCCAGTTGAGCTAACGATCTTATTAATTATCTTAGATACAAATCCAAGACAACAGGTATAGAAACTGTTGTGGAGCAAAAGTATTGAATCCTATGCGGAATCAAGTATTTAATCTTAATACGAATTATTAATGGACACAAACGAACTCTTAGTAAACACTTCAATATATTAATACGGTTACTCAAAAGTAACAGGGTTACAAAAACTTTGAAGTGAATCGAGTTACAAAACAGTACGTACACTATGTCTAACCACATATCCTCCTTTTATATACCAAGGTCTGTTACAGAGACTTCCGTATACAAGCTGATTATATAACAAACTTAACAGCTTACCTGACAAGAAGCAGAATAAAGTCACCAGCAGCAGAATCTTGTATCTGTAGCAGTAGAACCATACTTGGCACATTTCCTTAACCAGTTCAGTAACCCAGCAGTAGAATAACACTTGGACATTTTTCCACTAACAATCAAGAGCAGTATGATGAACCATGAGCAGCAGAACCATTACCCTCTTTATATCTTCTGCGGTTACTCCTTCAGATTCATGCTCATCAGAACTTGGTTCTTATGTGGGTTAATTGATGCTGTTCACCGCCAATCGGTTTTTTATATTTGTACTGTTAGGGTTTGAGAATTCTGGGTTACTTGTAAAAATATATTTGGAAATAAAATAAGAAAATATTTGGTAAGAAAACATTATTTTTTTCTAGAAGATTCCTATAGATATGGTAACCGACGGTTTTACCCAACGGCTAGGAAAATATTTTCGTACACATTAGTTACAATGGCTGGTAAATATTTTGGGTTAAGCCTAGCAGTAGAATGATAGGAGCAGTATTATGAGAATATTTGTTGTTTTGGTAAATGAATAAATAAAATGTTTTATATTTTAATTGTCATGTCAACGAACGGTTTGTTTTATATTTTCAAGGGCATGATTGTCCAACCACATTTATAATTACCATCAACACACATTGAAGCAACACGTAAAGCAACAATTGCACAAAACGATAAAGGGGATTAGTTTCTTTGGCTTCTTTTTACATAATGCTTATTACATCTAAGAAGTACAATATTTATTTTAGGGCTAATGGGAACAAAATGCATTATGGTTGTCACTTATTCCTTTTATATGTATGGAACAATTTGCTTTGCTATTCTGTGTGGTAAACTTGATTTTTTTTCATTTTGTTGTATTTTATGACCATTTTACCCCTCATTTTTTTAGAATGGGAGGGGCAAAATGGTCATAAAGTACACAAAAATGCCAAAAAAATTAATTTTAGTGCACAATATAGCAAAGAAAATTGTTAGATACATATAGAAGGAAACGATTACAACTAGGATACGTTTAGAGGCTATTAGCCCTTTGTTACACATAATTCTATTGATGCTAATGAAGTACAAATATAGACCGGAGCTTGAATATGTGATCTTCAATTCTGCAACCTCTTCATTTTTTATATCTTTAGTACAAATATAGACTGGAGCTCGAATACATCACGGATCGATGTAATGCCTGATCTTCAACAAACATCGACTTACAGTGTCAGGCAAAAATTGAGGAAATCAAGTGATCAACCTATTTCAGGAATGATTCGCATGACACGTTAGGTGATGTTCCATGAAGATCAACGCCTGACAACGATCTATTGATCCACCAATGACGTATCCTCTTCCCATTTATTTCCCCTTTAATAGCCCCTGATGATCCACCATTTTTCCCTTCAAATACGGTTGTTACTCAGAGCAACCATATTACACCCTTGGATCTTCAAGCTCTAGTATCTTGCATGGGCGTAAGTCCCCAACAAGATTCCACCAGTATTTAAGAACTGATGGTGCTAAGGAGGACTGAAGGGAAAGATTGTGGATAGGCATTCCAAGCACATTCACGCACCAGAAAGGTTCAACGTGAGGATGTACTCGACAACAACATGAAGGGGATTTTGATGTTAAGGATTTTGTAGAGGATGGTGGTTGTATGTTATTAGCCGTCATTTAAGAATGGACAAAAGTTATTAGCAGTCATTTAAGAACGGATCCAGATCGTAAGAATGACCCACCCGGTCTGAAACAACAGATTGGTCTTTTTTAAGCTTGAGCAACTCATGAATTAACAACATAAACATAAACACGTGCCTTTTGGACATTGAAAGTATAACGAATTTAGGATTCATGATGCGCACAGTTTAGGATTAAGAGAGATAAAATAAAGAAGATATGCTTGTGTTGTAAGTTTGTTGAGGATTCTACCACTCTAACTAGGTTATGCTATTCTCACTGCTAACTCTCGTTGAACGCGCACGTTATGCTTTGGTTGGAACTGGTTTATATAGATGAGATATTACTATTGATTACGTCCGACTTTTAATGTTGCCAACACCTATGATAGGGAGGCAAAAAAGTCTATTATGCGTCTTTTCAATGCCTCGGTAAGCGAGTTTCTAAAATCCACTATTAGGTGCAAGTGGTAAGTGTAAAAGATCTAAGTGGCAGGTGTAAAAGATCTCTTTCCGATTCTCAACATTTGCCTACCCAATATTTGCCTTCTCAAGATTTGCCTTTTCAGATTTCAAGTGCATTATTTCAACTTTCAAATATATTGCTTTTTTACTCTTTTTAGTATTTTCTTTTTACTCAAGATTTGCCTTTTCAGTTTTCACGTGCATCATCTAACTACGAATGTCTGTTTATCCTTTTTAGTATTTTCTATAACATTTTAAACGGATTATCTTGTCTGCCCGATTTAATCATACTTGACAGCAAAAAATTACCCGAAACTTATTTAGCCTCAACCCTGAGTTGGTAATTTTCGTGTCGGTCTCTAGGGTGTAATAGCCTCGTCCTTTATAATCGTGAGGTCAACGAAAAGTTGTGTGTTATATTCCCAAGGGTATAATAGTCCAACCACATTCATAACCATTACTGTATAATCTATTTAAATGTAACCCAAACATTGTACCCTAGTATTGTTTCCCTTTTACTTCAATTCACCCTAAATAAACTGCAACACACATTTAACCAAAATCCGAAATACACTAAGTCTGTCACAAAACGATAAGGGGAAGGCTTTGTACGGTGGGTTCAGGAAAGAGGATCGCTGCAACGAAGATCGTTTGGGTGTTAAGAAGGACAAGGAAGAGGCCGCCGACATCGAGTTGTCAAAGGTTTCTGATTTGGAAACAAGGATTAAGAATCTTGAAGCTGTGTTTAAATATCTAAAGGAAGTGAAGGAAATGAACGAAAAGGGTGATATGAAAAGTTGTGGGTCTAGCTAATTGTGTGTTTAGATGATAGGGAAGTTTGTAATGGTTGTAAACATGAAACCGATCAATAAAAGTTTGGTTGTTGTTGGTAATTTTTTTAGTTTGACTTTTACAAAACTGATCGATTTGCCTTTCGGAATATAGTGGGTGTTTGTATCACCATTTTCATTTTGCATAAATGTAACCTTTCACAATTTTTGAGTTTGGTTTGAACATATGTTCCATACATCAGATGCTAATTGGCCACTTGGGTTATATCTGGAAAAGTAGGATTACTAGACTTATGGCGTAGTAACAAAAAGTTTAAGAAAAAACTGGTTTAAGTCGGTCGTCACGTTAAGACACCGGAGTGCTGGTGAAAATGTAGATGCTGCTGATCCTACGCATCAATACTCTTTTATTCTTTTTTTATTTATGTATTTATTTTTATTATTTTTTATTTTATAATCATCTAGGAAGTTGTAAAATTGCGTGTAACCTTATTTATAACCTTGATTGACAAGATTATAGAAGTAAATTGCATGTAATTTTTATATTTTGTATTAAAATACTTTCCCCAAGAATATATATATTTTATATTTCTTTTAAACAGAACGGGTAATTGTCACTATGTTAGACTCAAAAAATAATGTAGTGTTAATCAGACTGCTGCTACGATGCAACATACTGCTGCTGGTGAAATAAAAAGCAAAGGTTGATTTTACTGCTGTATTGTTATTTTTTTAGCGAAATGTTTATTTATTTATTTATTATTATTATTATTATTTTATTGTTCTTTTATTTATTAATTTATTTATTTTATTTTTTAACACGACGTTTTTTGTAGTGTAAATATTTTGTAAAAGATTGTTTTGATATATATGCTATACGCCTATACCCCAATGATTTACTAATTTATCGTGAGGAATTAACATTTTACAAAATTGATAGTGTAACTTAAGAAATCCATAAATACCATAGGATATCGTGGTAGATTTTATTCGGTCCCGCCACATTTTTTCACTGACAAGGTTCGCCTGACACAAATGAAGTCATCATACCACTTGCACCTTGAGTTTTAGTTTATTGGGATAAGATGTGAATAAGTTAAAAAGAATCCATCAAGATAGATGGGTTAATTACAAAGTCGCTTATCTAACCCCTAAAGTCGCTTAACAGAGTATTCATGATGCCGCTTCTCTAGACATTGAAATGACGGGGCAGACTACTTTATGTCAAGCCGGGGCAGCATATACCCTGATGGAACGCGCATGAAGCGCACCGCCGCTAAGCGGGTTCATGGTGAAGCAACAAAGCAGTTTAGTGAGAGAACTGACTCCCTACAACGTCAACCAACAAAGCAGTTTAGTGACAGAAAATAATGTATGTTATTTGGAAAATTAAGTTATGTCAGTTGTACAAAAAATGTGGTTGAATAATTATATTAAATTGAGTTTATTAAGATTCTCTTTTTATTTATTTTTGTTTGTAAGTATTATCATTCCTCTTTAAGTTTTCCAATGATTCAATTGCTTCGGTTAGACCAGTGGCATATTAGATTGTAGTAGTAAAAATTAAGTTTTTTCCCAAAAGAGTGTAGTTGGAAAACTTATTTACCAAAATGGTGTGTTTTTAAAAGTATTTACCAAAATGGGTACTTTGTTGAAAAAGCTTACATCACACTTCTAAATCTATCGGATATTTTTCAAGGCCCCACCCACATGATTTATTTTAGAATATTTTCCTAGTCAAAAAATTATGAATATACGATTATTGGTGAAAAAGCAAACTATATTGTTATTAAAAATATTGTCATCTAAAAATATAGAGTTACTTGATATCATTAAGTTTACGGCAACATCCTTTAAAATGAGTTAGATTTTCATGAAATAAAATGATATGAAAAAGTTAAAAAGATGATGATACGATAGATATATTGAGGTAAACATGTCAATATTATGAAAAATGGTGATGCATTAAGAACTTATATATTATGCATTAGGAACTAATACATGCATGCTTAGAGCACTTATACAATGTGCATTGAATGAACACTAAGTTACTAATTATTATATTATAATATTTTTTAAATCATATTTATCACCTGTCAATAAAAAATAAAAAAAACAAATAAATGATTTTATATATATTATCACCTGTCAACTACACCTTTTTATGAAAAAATTCGAAAAAAGTCAAATATTTTTTCCCAAAAGATCAAAAGCAAAAAGTATGGATATCTCTTTTTAGCCCAAAAAAAAATCGCTTTCCCAAAATAGCAAAAAATTAAGCGAAAGTCGCTTAAAGCGACCATTTTGTCCATTAAACGACCTACTATTCGTGTCTTTTAGTAGCTAAAAAGTTTGACTTTTTAACCTTTTTAAGCGACTTTTTGACTTTTTAAGCGACTTTTCGCTAGGGACAACACTTTAATAAACGACTTTTTGACTTTTTAAACGACATTAAACGACCTATATATTGTCTAAGCTTGTGTTACATGTTGATTCTATTTTTGTTTCAGTATGTGAATAAGCTTGTGTTACAAGGGGTTGATAAGCGACAGTATAAAATACACTTCAATATTACGAGTGGCAAAACAGTCTCATTATCGACTTTAAAGAGGTTCATATGCGAATTAATCCACATGTAAAGTACTAGACGCAACATATTCTCGCAAGCGTCTCTAAAGGCGTTGATAAGCGACTTTTGAAAATTCCAATTCAATGGTAAAAGTTGCAAAAGCGTATTACAATAGTAATAGTAAAACTGGCCGTCAAGTTAAGACTGCTGTTAAGGTGCAAAATACTGCTGCTGGTGGTAGGAAAACTAAGACTGATTCTACTGCCGGATTGATTCATCCTACTGCTGGTGAAAATGAAGATGGTTCCATGAGAACTCTTTCAAAATAATATATATATATATATATATATATATATATATATATATATACATTTTTTTTTTTTTTTTTTTTTTACTTACTTCAATTCACCCTAAATAAAATATAATGCAAATAAACATAAGTCATAAATACGGTTTTCCAGGCATTTTCACAAAAGTGGAATTTCAGGATAAAAGTTTAATAAAAGAATGAAAGTAGCAGATTGAGTAAACCAATGTATATATTTAATTAAAAGTAGATACATGAATCGAAATAAATGAAACAAGTATTAATTACGTGATTGACCTAAGAAATGAAAGGTCTGAAGAAGATTACGTGTCCATAAATAATGATTAACCAAAACAAAAACACATAATTGTAAACATCATTCTTTTTATTTAATTAGTCCTCCCTAGATAAGATTATTATGAATTAGTCCCTAGATAAGATTAACCCAAAAAAGTCTATTAAGAGACTATGTTCACGCCTTACAAAAAAAAAAAAAAAAAAAAAAAAAAAACATCGTTCTAAACATCATTATTTTTATTTAATGGGTATTTTAATCTAATATAGGTATTTTAATCTAATATTGTGTCACGTGTTGTTTGTATCTCGTAATCTTTTGTAAAAGGTGTTTAAAAGCGACTTAAGAAAATCCACTCGAAAAGTTCTAGTCGCCAAATGTTATCTCAAGCTACTTTCAAGGAGTTGGTAAGCGGCTTTATAGAAGCGAATGTATAAAAATATAAAATACACTTAAGTAGTGCAAGTGGCAAATTACTCTCGTAATCGACTTTAAAGAGGTCCATATGCGGAATTAATCAACATGTATATTACTAGTCAAAGCATAGTCTCGCAAGCGACGCTGAAGGGGTTCATAAGCGACTTTATAAAATCCACTTCAATGGTACACGTTGCAAATTTGTATCGTAAACGACTCGAAACAGATTGATATGCGACTTTATAAAAACCATCAAAATATGCTCATGGCATGATAGTCGCTTAATCGGCTTGTTAGGTGTATTTAAGCGATTTAGTCAAAAGTGGGATGTAATGATGACGTTAGTCTAGTAGATAAGTGCCATGATGAATTATTGAATTGTGCAGGGAAAAAAGGCGGGAAAATAGTCGCTTAAGCTACTTATTACTGGTAAGGCTACTATGCTAGTGGGCTAGTAGTGTAATTATTTACTAAAAGATTGTTGTGTACTATATTTTTGATTGTTGTGTAAAAGATTGTGTACTATATTTTTGATTGTGAACATTTTATTTTGATACCAAAAATTGAAAATTACTAGAAGTTTTTAAGTCAATTCTAAGAAAATAAATAAAAAAAAAAAAAAAAAAAAAAAAAAAAAAAAAAAAAGGAGTAACGTTTATGTACGTTTCTTAAGACACTGTAAAAACGCTAAATGGACATAAACGATCGAACTTAAATTAATATAGACAAAGGAACGTAATTTTTATAAGTGTTGTTTTGTTTAAACTAACTAATTTTAAAATCATACAACTAAACAACGTGACTAAATGTTCAGTTCGTTTACAACACTACTTGTTAGTCGATACTGTGTCTCGATGTTATCATTAATTATAGGGCCCTTAATTATATATACAAACATCCACCCATTCCACTCGTCATCCACCAAAGTTTCTTATACCTAAAATCACAATATCTCTATTAAAAAAATGTCCACCTCCGAACCAATTATAGATCAGTTAGCGAAAGTTGCAAAAACCAGGCTAGTTAAAGACCTAATGCTTGTATATTACTGGGAGGAAGTGAAAGAAACTGTTCGGGATGAATCAGACCTTAGGTCCAAGGCTACAAAAATAAGTGATCGCCTTGATCGTAGGATCAAAACTGCAGAGGAACTTCTCCAACTTGGTGGGTCAGACTCGACAATCAAAATTATTGATGACATGCTGCGTATGAATGCTGAAGATATTCGTGACATTGAAAGGCTACTTGTTGTTGCTTCACAAATGCGTGTGCGCATTCTTGATTTGGTTAACTTCATCGACATGCTTTGATGCGTTGCATGGTGGTTTTTGGGGCTTCTTTTGATGGGCACTAGTTATTTTGGGGTTTTAGGTTATGTTATGGTTTGTCTAGGTTGGTGCAAAACTTTTTGGGCTAGTTATGTAATTTAATGGTTAACTTGTGGCCAACCGATGATAAGTTATGTTATATTTTGTACAAGCGTCGTGCTTTGAAGTATGTAATTATGGTATTAAATCAAAACTCGCATGTTAGTGTATTAGATGTTTACAACATACCCGAATGTATCTTTTAGGTTTAGGTTCATCATTCTCTTTGTCCAGCTTTTGTTCGTAATATGATATTTAGGTAGGTAGGTACTAAAGTGTTGAAAAAAGCATACAAGACCAACCACAAATTTGGATCTCAGTTATCGTACTCAGTTATCTACCCAGTTACTCCGTATAACATAAGCAGTAGAAACTATGTCCAGCAGTACTATATTCTACGGCTAGCAGTAGTATCCAATTGTATCTAATTACGTTTTCATCACGTCGAGCAGTAATATGAAATACAGTAACAGGAGTATCATTGTTACCAGAAGTAGTATCACACGGTGAATTTCCCCCTTTTAGCCTAATCACAGCTTAGAGAGCATCCAAAATCAAAAGAGATGTGGGCGATGAAGACAGACTACTGATACCTAAGTTATCATTACATGCCACTTGTACCCTTGGGGGTGGATTTTAGAAGTCGCTTATATTCCCCTTATAAGTCGCTTAAAAAACGTTGTTCCCGCCAGATTAGTTTATTAACCCGCCCTTTTATCGCTGACAAATAAGTAAAGTCATCATTACATGTTACTGTTGGGTAAACCGTTGGAAATTAGAATGTCGCATGACAACCCAGTTGAAAGTCGCATAATAGATTTTTTTGTTCCTTGGCTAATATGCATAAATTTTTCAAACATGTATGGCTAAATTTTTTTATACGTTTTATTGTGCGTATTTGTGCTTCACTTTCTCATTTCATATGATTATTACTTGCGTTAAACCCAAGTGAACGAAACTGTGGTCTTGCTATAAAGACAAAACCAATCACCCGCGTTATTAAGCGACATGTACGTTTACATAACAATTTAAGTTTTCAAACGTGATAAATCCTTTCTTTTATTAGATTTTTAAAGAATACATGCTTACCAGATGCGCACAAACAAATTAAAGACATACTACATTCGCAAAAATATAGTATTATTTAGTACAAGAGCCTAGTAAAGGAAAAGAACAAAAAAACACACTAAAATTTGCTGGTTGGATAACAGGTCGGTATAAAAAATAAATCATAAAATGTCATTAAAAAAAAAGGCTTCGGTTGAAACACGCAATGCAGGCATCATTACAGTGCAGTTGCACCCTAGAGATGGATTTTACAAAGTCGCTTAGCTATACACCTAAAAGTCGATTACGGAGACTTTTCATAGGTTGTTTAACTAAGCTAAAAATACAAAAGTTGCTTTCATTAAGGCACTTGTAAGCGTACATCAACAACCAAAACGCTCTAAAAAATCATACTGTTAGCGTATGCAACTTACCCTATGACAACAATTATCCCTAAAGCGCAATAAAGTTTCCCTAACCTAACTATTTCAATATATTGTTACCATAGGAAAGTTAAAGAAACAAAGTTCAAACACAATTGCATTCATTTGTACCACCAACAACAAAGTTTCCATCACACACATGCTGAACATCATCACCAACGGATTCAAAATCATTCAAAAGTTTCCTGCCTTTTGAACTGATATCTTGAAAACGACTTTCCTTTGGCGCTTTTTGTATAACTGTAGATCGTGCAGCTGTGCCATCATCATCAAGGTCCTTTAAATCCCTCTTACCTTTAACAGGAGTAGACACTACAGATGCAAAATCATCGGCAAAGTAAACAAGGGAGTTTAGAAAACTCGGACACCTACAGCCACAGTCACAATCCTTTGGGATGTATGGGCCATTAACAGACGTGAACCCTTCCGGAGAATACAAGCTGTCATCATTGTATTCCATATCTCCCCTCCCTCTAAAGAGACTTGCCTCGACAAAAGGCTTGGGATAAGGTGTCTTAAGAATACCTGGCGAGTTTTGTTCTGCTTGTTCCCAGGCAATTATTTCTTCCAAAGACATTTTTTCATATTCTTTCTTTCTTTTTTCATGCACTCTGACTTTAGATGTAACCGCATCGTCAGAGTCATCAAAGGCCAAGTTCTTATGATAGTGGGTAACTAAATGTGCTTGCGGAATTGCACAAACAAATACCTGAATGACCCCATTAATCTCAGCAAATTCATACAATCTTTTGACATCATTATCAGTTTCGACAATGGTCAAACCTTCTTCCACGCTACACATAGGTTTACAATAAAACCACACCCATATATCCTCTTTGATGTTTTTCAACAAAATATCACACATCTCAGAATAACATAACCTACTTGACCTAGACAACTTCAAGTCTATAACTTCGCCACCAACGTACCTTAAGGGAAGATACATAAAAACACTACCATAATATACCTCAAACACAAGCTCGTCAGGTTTATTAGAGTTCCTGTGTAACAATGGAAAAAAAATTAAAACAAGCATATGTCATTACACAAACAGTAAACCTTTAAAAAGGATAGAAAAATTAATAGAGAAACATACACGCATTGGTCACACCCAATATCATTACAGGTTGTTGATCCTGAACCAGTAGATGACATCCCTTTGATGAACAAATTAAAATATAGAGAAAACAAAGTGGTTATTTTAATTTTATTTTTATTTTTGTTTTATGATACTAGTTGATAGGTCCAACAATAAAATGCATGTGAAGCTCTTATATACTACAGATACTTACATGTTGTACAATATATCTACTGTTTAGAAGGATATATCTAAATAAAACAGCATTAAAAAAAGTTACTAATAGTGATTTGCAATTTAAAATAAGGGCCCCTAAAATAAATACATAACCTTAATTTATCCGAGAATATGACAAAAGACATATAATATACTACAACATACTCGATAAACACATTAAAAATTTACTCATAAAGATTTGCATTTGAAAGAAATAAAATACATAATGGATGGGTTTTGTTGGATGAAGTTTATAGGTTTATGTTCGTGGTAACACAAATTTCCTAATTGCGAAGTCTTCATTAAACCTTGTTGTTGCTTCTAATTCATAATTTTTATATTTATTTATTTATTTTATTTTATTTATTTATTATTATTATCATTTCTTTTTTGCATCTTCCTCGTCCCAAACATTCAATGTTGCTTGTGATTCAGCCTCTTCATTAAACTTTTCTTGAATCTCCCTTGGCCGGTACTCAAAGGGAACTTCATGATTAGATTCATGCAGAATCACTATAATTGTAACTCCTTTGACAGGAGCTCTTGGAGGTGGTGGTGTTACTTGCTATTGTTTTCATTGTGGTTGTGGTTATCATTGAGGAGTAGGTGGTTGGTGTTTAGGTGCTGGTGTTGTTTTAAGTTGTGTTTTTTGCCTCGGCTAAACTCACATCATCATGGACAATTCTCTCGACAGTAGAATCTCCCTGATTCTCAGCAGCAGGAATTTTAGCACAAGCAGTAGGAACTTTATCTGTCACAGCAGCAGCGTCTTTAACGCCAGCAGCAGAATGTTCTGAACTACCAGCCGAAGCATCCTTGGCTACTTTAATTGGTGTGGGCCTAATTGCTTATCCTTTTTAGTAGGTGTATATAAGGATATTAACCCATACAACTTGACATAGTTTATGCTGTTTATTTTATTGCGAGGCTCTTGTTTATTTTGTGTATGCAAATTAAGACAGCAATAAAAATTTACGGATAATGATTTGAAATTTAATAAAAAGTGCTTTTGTCCGGATATATCACTAAAGACATTGAACATGTTACACCCCGTGCCCGCTTATACTAAAAACTTTGACTTTTTACGCGGAAACGTTTGACTAAAACGGACTCATACAAATTCTTCATTCAAAGACAAGAATCTATAACATTTAACCCTTTAAAAATACTTGTAAGAACATATACTCAAAAACCTTTCAAAACATTTCACACAATTTTATTAACACAACCAAACAGCCCTTCTGTGACCAACGATACGCCGTATCCTTTTGAGGGATACGCCGCATCACATCTGAGAGACCATGCGCCGTATCAACCTGAGTGATACGCCGCATCACCTTAAACCTCTGATACGTCGCATCTAATATACTAGATACGCCGTATCTACCCATCCGACACAGAACATCAGCAGGAAGACCTGCATAACTCAACACACCACACAAATCTACTTTGACACCTCAAACTTGACCCGACTCATTACTTTAACATATATAACATGTTCCAATACACACTTGACCCATGAATAACCCAAAATGGGTAAAAACAAGCTTATGCCAAACACTCCTTTAACTTTGACTATATTCACATGAAACATACTTTGACCCATCAAACGACTACCAATTCTTCATACAACACTTGGCATACAATTTGCCACTTGACTACACTTTAATAAACATTACTTGACTCACGGGGGTACAACGTTGCTCATGAGCTCGGTATACTACCTAAGCTCCTAACTAAACACTACCTTTAGTCTTGCTAATCCAATCTCTTAATCCATATATCCAAGCCTTCCACATAAACATGCCAACCTACAAAATGGTTAGACAACTACACCGTAAGCGATAACGCTTAGTAAGCAAAACGACTATAACATACCATTATACTTCAATCCACATAATGCATCATATACATAAACACTTACATCATGGCTTACATACTCAAGTCTCATCTAGCACATAACATCAACATATCTCATAGCATCATCTCATCACATAAGCCATAAACATGGCATCACATAAACATCAACCAAGCTCATCTTCTCAACATAAACATACATAACACAATATGATAGAAATTCATATAACATATGCTATCATCATTTTACTTACCTCAAACCAAGCTAAACAATAACAAAGATCATCATCATCATCATCATAATCTCCTTGAATCAATCATCATCATTCTTCATAAATAATAAAAACTTGATAATCAAAGCTAAGAAAGATCATAAACATAGGTCCTTTATCTTCTTCATTAAAAGCCATCACCTAGCTCTATCTTTCCCTCCTTTTCTCCTTGGTTCGACATTCACAGGAAACACACTCTCTTTTACAGGAGAGTGTGGAAACTTATAGATAAATGGGGAAGTTTCTAGCTACAAGGGCAATTCTGTCATTTCTGCTTATTTAAGGTCGATGCGCCGTATCTATCTGCATAGATACGCCGCATCCATGCTACCCCTTATATACGCCGTATCTCCTTCTCCAATACGGCGCATGGACTATAACCAGTCGGTTCTACTTTCCATTCTACCATACGCCGCATGTAACTTCCTAGATGTGCCGCATCTAGGCTATAACAGACTAACACTTAACACTATAATCATTTGCCCTTAGACCACTACATACTCTTAGTCAAACATACTTAAGCTCGGGTCAACTTCATCTAGGGTGGGGTCCCAATACCCGGGAAACGGGTCTAACAATTCTACCCCCCTTATTTGGATTTCGTCCCTGAAATCTCTCGTCTAAAACTATCCAAAACTAAATTCACGACATATACATGTCCTTATTCTCATGCTTTCTAGGCCAATTCCTTGCAACGATCTAAATGATCTTGCAAGTTCTAAACTCACTATACGCAATCATAATTCATAATTCGCTTTAAACACACTTTTCATCGCAAACTTATCCAAGATTTCCAGTAATGACGACTTGTCATCGGGAAATATCTACTACTTGACTCTATATGAGTCAAATTTCATCACTATAAACACAACATACGCCCATGCACTAACCATAACATAACATCATATACCGGAAACTCTCACATTCCACATAATGCTAACACATAATTATACCAAAAACCGGAAACTTATCTCAAAATATACAAAGTACCATACAAATGGCACCTTTAAAATTTCTCACTCACGCATTACTTAAACAACTTTCTTATCAAATTATGGAAATACTCACAATTTAACTTATCAAATTAAAACACAATTCAATTTAGACGTCTAACTTAAGGTTTCACACATGACTTTAACACTGCTATCAGTTTTATTTGTATTTATCTTTTCTTATGACGTCTAACTGGTTTTAATTTTCACTATCTCATATCACTATCCGTACTCATGTCATATCGGCTACACATAAGCCCACTCTTTTGTAATTCTCCATTCACATAAAAAGGCGTCCCGATCTATGTAAATTAAGAAATACAAATTCATGGTTCGGTGATTTACAATTTCTTCATTCAAATGAAAAGGCGTCCCAATCCATTTAAATCAAGAAACCATAAACCATCCTACTTATACGCTTCCGACCTAACACTCGTACTTATCTACTTCCCATCTTTACTAGCCTTGGATCCAATATCACTAACTTTCATCCATGCCATAAGGCAAGCTAACCACCATGCCGTAAAGGCAAGCTGACAACCATGCCATAAGGCAAGCTAACATCATGCCATAGAAGGCAACTTAACCTCGTGCCATAAAGACACCTTAACATCGTGTCATAAAGACACCTTAACATCGTGTCATAAAGACACCTTAACATCGTGTCATAAAGACACCTTAACATCGTGTCATAAAGACACCTTAACATCGTGTCATAAAGACACCTTAACATAATTAGAGCATTGGATCCAAGCTATGTCTATCTTATCATCTTTACTCGCTTTATCTTTCATGCACTTTTATAATTAGGCACACACTGTCATTTATTCAATTTTCATTGCCTTACGCAATCTCAACATTCACTATCACGCTTTCTATCATCTAGGCAAGTTTCTATATAACACTTGCACATTTATTATCATCGCATTTTCACAATGCCACTTATCTTTCACCCGTCAACCCCATGTTGACTCACACACTCGCTATGTGCCATTTTTATTTAGACAATTTATATGTAATGCTTATTCATTACAACTTACACATTTCTACGTGTTCTTACAACACACTCTTACTATTACCCGTCAACCCTTGTTGACCATATTCTCACTTCATACTGTCACTTCATTTAGTTTATTCAACTTGTATGCATACAAACCTTACATAGGTTTATTCTGTAACACTTTCTTTAATTTCATCTTACATATTCAAATATATTAACATGATCACATTCATGTTTTACAACTCTTTCTAGCGCACTTCAAGTCACCTATGACTTCTAGCGCAATCTATATTTTATTCGTCACTTTGACTCATCATACTTTACCATATATCACTAGCACTTTTTCAATTTATCATATTTTATATGTAACATGCTCTCATCACTTCTTAACTTTACTCTTTAACTTTCTCATTTAGTTTAGCATATAAGAACTCATGCTTCTCAAAACATCAAGCTATAAACATACTTCGCTATTCGCTTCTTCCTTATCTTTATCTTTTTAAGCATTTATGCTTTTTCAAATTATTAGCATGCTTCTTAACTCTTTTCACATATCAATGTTTTCTTTTTAGCTTTACCGACCACAACCAGGTCAACACATAACACGCATTCTAATGCATCTATCGCAACTCATACATTCCAATACAAACGTGCTCTCAAGCACATCACATAAAACTTAAACATACCATAACTTACCATAGACTTATCATCACAAAATCAATCATATCATAACACTTAACACTTATCCAAAAAGTGTTAAAACATTCATAAACAAAATCAAATCACATAGTCTATGGCATCATATACCACATTGCATAACCAAGCAATGTCTAAGCATCGACCTTCTAACTAACCACAAGCAATAGCCCATCTTATAGCTAAGGCATCATAAACCTTAGTTCGCTTACCAACCCGTCTCTAATACCACTTAGCCTTGCTACTCGCATTCATAACTCTAACTCTATCATACATTCACATATCACAATACAATCCCCGACACCAACCAAGGTGCACGGCTATCTAATCATATAAACATTTCAAGTCCTCCATGGACTTACATCACATAATCACAATACCAACACCGGCACCAACCGAGGTACTCGGCCAACTAATGATCTAAACATCTCAAGTCCCCATGGACTTGTATCTCATACTCAACAACACTATAACATACATACATCCCCTATCATCAATAGGCTCAACTTAACATAAAACATAATTCGTCTAACGCTTAGCAATTAGTTTCCGCGCAATCTAACACTTACGTCCAAGGCTTCTACGAGTGGTTTAAGACTAGGCACCCTATAGTGGAAACCTAATTCACTTAAACCGAAGCTCTGATACCAATTTGTTACACCCCGTGCCCGCTTATACTAAAAACTTTGACTTTTGACGCGGAAACATTTGACTAAAACGGACTCATACAAATTCTTCAATTAATAACCAGAACTTATAACATTTAACCCTTTAAAAATACTTGCAAGAACGTATACTTAAAAACCCTTCAAAACATTTCACACAATTCTATTAACACTACCAAACAGCCCTTCTGTGACCAACGATACGCCGTATCCTTTTGAGGGATACGCCGCATCACATCTGAGAGACCATGCGCCGTATCAACCTGAGTGATACGCCGCATCACCTTAAACCTCTGATACGTCGCATCTAATATACTAGATACGCCGTATCTACCCATCCGACACAGAACATCAGCAGGAAGACCTGCATAACTCAACACACCACACAAATCTACTTTGACACCTCAAACTTGACCCGACTCATTACTTTAACATATATAACATGTTCCAATACACACTTGACCCATGAATAACCCAAAATGGGTAAAAACAAGCTTATGCCAAACACTCCTTTAACTTTGACTATATTCACATGAAACATACTTTGACCCATCAAACGACTACCAATTCTTCATACAACACTTGGCATACAATTTGCCACTTGACTACACTTTAATAAACATTACTTGACTCACGGGGGTACAACGTTGCTCATGAGCTCGGTATACTACCTAAGCTCCTAACTAAACACTACCTTTAGTCTTGCTAATCCAATCTCTTAATCCACATATCCAAGCCTTCCACATAAACATGCCAACCTACAAAACGGTTAGACAACTAAACCGTAAGCGATAACGCTTAGTAAGCAAAACGACTATAACATACCATTATACTTCAATCCACATAATGCATCATATACATAAACACTTACATCATGGCTTACATACTCAAGTCTCATCTAGCACATAACATCAACATATCTCATAGCATCATCTCATCACATAAGCCATAAACATGGCATCACATAAACATCAACCAAGCTCATCTTCTCAACATAAACATACATAACACAATATGATAGAAATTCATATAACATATGCTATCATCATTTTACTTACCTCAAACCAAGCTAAACAATAACAAAGATCATCATCATCATCATAATCTCCTTGAATCAATCATCATCATTCTTCATAAATAATAAAAACTTGATAATCAAAGCTAAGAAAGATCATAAACATAGGTCCTTTATCTTCTTCATTAAAAGCCATCACCTAGCTCTATCTTTCCCTCCTTTTCTCCTTGGTTCGACATTCACAGGAAACACACTCTCTTTTACAGGAGAGTGTGGAAACTTATAGATAAATGGGGAAGTTTCTAGCTACAAGGGCAATTCTGTCATTTCTGCTTATTTAAGGTCGATGCGCCGTATCTATCTGCATAGATACGCCGCATCCATGCTACCCCTTATATACGCCGTATCTCCTTCTCCAATACGGCGCATGAACTATAACCAGTCGGTTCTACTTTCCATTCTACCATACGCAGCATGTAACTTCCTAGATGCGCCGCATCTAGGCTATAACAGACTAACACTTAACACTATAATCATTTGCCCTTAGACCACTACATACTCTTAGTCAAACATACTTAAGCTCGGGTCAACTTCATCTAGGGTGGGGTCCCAATACCCGGGAAACGGGTCTAACACTAAAGACATTGAACAAGAGTTGACATACAAAAGGCATCATATGATCAGCAATTGTTTTTTACATACTACAACACACTTGATACATGACTAAATACGAACGCGATGTTTGAAAAAAAACTTAGCCATTTGTTCGCGGTATGCAAGTGCGGCCTGAATAGGATCCTTAACGTCCAACGACTTATCGTAAGCTAAGCGGTATAAAAAAATACAAACCCAAATACCACAATCACCATATATCCCGGCCTGCTTAGGTACTTTGTCAGCATGAGAAAACGTAATGCTGTAAGTTGAAGGATTTATGCTTTTCTTCTCGAATACTAGCGCTTGACTTAGGACCTCTAGTAGTTGAGACTGCAGGAAAAATGCTAAAAGTGTTAAAACAATATAAAGTTTGAAGCTTAATTATATGGATATAGCGGCTAGCCTAACCCGTAAACAATCCATCACTGCAATATAAAATTGTGGCAATTCATCGACATAAATTTCACCGCTATTAAAAAATGTAACTACTCCTGTCTCTATCTCAAAACGTGCAAGGAACCAATGACTAGCCGCTTCATTAATAGGCATATAAACCTACAAAGCAGGCGTGCAGAAAAAAAAAGTATTGGGTTACTTGAACAAAGTAGTTGAGCCAATGAAGCGAGTAAGCAGATTATGCCAGCAAGATGGAAGTGAAAGGACTTACGTGCTTAACATCGGACCATGGAATAGAGTACCTTTCCCCATTAGCATACCACAAAGGCAGCGAGTTTTGAAGTAGAAGCTGAACAAAGTAGCCACTAACCATCGCCCAATCAGCCGTATCAGGTCTCACATGCCACATGTAATTTACCCACAGCTCTATGTGCTGTAAATTGTGAATCATAAACGAAGTCACAAATTTAAAATAAATTGATTCAATAGTATAGGGTGAATTACAGTTATTTAAGTACTTGCCTCATCCATTAGCCAACCTTGCCTTGTCGGGTCTAAGCAAACCAACGTTTCCCAGAACCTTCTATCCACATTCACATCTTCGCACCATGGGAATTTACAATTAAGCGGACCAATTTGACCAAGATATCGGTCAAATTCATCTGTCAAATGAACCTTGTTCGCCTCGTTGCTCAATCGCTTCATATCCTAGTATACGACACAGTTACCCTTACGAGCATAAATGATAAATTTGATCTATTTTAAACAATCAGTTTAGTAGTTTTCATACCTCAACCCATGGCTTGACATTCAAAAGGTGTTCCGTCATATCGGGATTACGTAGGCCAAAGCATTGTGCTTTCTTTTCAGCATATGCCTTACTCCAATAATATGCATTAGCTTCACCACAACTTTCACTCCTCTTTGTATGGGCTATGCGCGCCATGGCATTTTTCCAGTGATTAGTATTCATAAGCGCCTCTTTCCTTTTTTTTTTATCCCTTTCATCGTTGAATTTCTTTGCCTCTTCCATCCTTATCCTGTTATCCTCTTCCATCCTCAACCTATTCTCCTCTTTGCTTAGCTCATGCTCTTTTAACCGCACCTTTTCTAATTCTTCATGTCGCAATCTTAATTCTTCTTGAATAATAAATTCCTGTCAAAGTTAACTTTGTTTAAAGTTGATGTATCATTTTACGACACGGTGCGAGTTTACATGTAGAGTAAATATGTAATTTACCTTTGCAACGTCGTCATCGTCATCGTCATTCACATCTACACGTTGAGAGCCAATGGTATACACACTTGAATGGAACAATTCAAGGAAATCATGATTTAGCTCGTCGCAATACTCTGCACTGAGATTCCAAAGCTCATCATCAAAAACCAATTTCTCCTGCGAATGAACAATAGTGGTTAAAAAAACAAAATCAAGAAGAAAAAAGACATGTCAAGGTAAGTGAACAAGTCAACCAGATGTATTACCCCATTTCTCTCTCGAGCAAGAACTTGAATAATTCCCTCGAGTTTGAACACACGGGCATTCAACTCTGTGATGACAGCATCCTGAATTATGCTGGTCTCTATTATACTGCTCTCATTTTTGCGTATAATAGGTAAATCTTTACGTTCAATCTTTTCACGTTTGCGTGCTGCGGCCAACTTCTTGAAATACGCATCAGCGAGATGTGTGGTCTTCACTGGGGGAGTTCTAGGTATGTAATGATGGAAAAAATCCATAAACTGTAAATACCAATCAGATTTCCTCTCAGCTAATGTCGGTCTAAGATCGTGAACAACATTGGCATCCTTACAAAATCACAATAAAATAATATTAGTAAGAAAAAAATTTAAAATAAAAAAAAAATTAATAAATTAATTAATTAAAATAATAAAACAAAAAAGAAAAAAACAAAAAAAGATATAATCTGATCTTTTAAATGTTGCGTTATTTGACAGCGAGTAAAAACATAAAATTTACAATAACAGCAAGCATTAATACGACAAATTTGATGAAGAGTTTTACCTTTCCAAACAGATACTTATAATCTGATCTTTTAAATGTAGCGTTCTTTGACCACGATACTCCTCTTGGTATCATTTCTGGCGCTTTATTCCACCAAAGAATGCTTCTTTCAAAAGATTCCATTATCCATATCTATAAAATGTGAACGACTTCTTAGAATTCAGTGCAAGAAACATAACCTCAATAGCATACTCTGTCTATAATAAAATAAAATAAAATAAAAAATATACTAACTTTGAAAGCCCAAACAAATCCTGAAAGCGTATATGTTGGAACAAACTTGCGGTCTTTGTTAATGCCTTCAAGAAATTTATATCTATGTTTATCCGCCACGTCCAAAATTTGATCATACAAGTGCCTCCAAATATGCTCCCCCCATGGAAAAGCATCCCAGTCATCAAGGTTTTCAATCAATCGGAAGAGTGTATCATCAACTTCTTCGATTAGTAATCTGCCCATAAAGATGACCTCCAATGCTAACAATAGACAAAGACGTACTGCATCTTCGTCGAATATAATACCAAATGCCTGCTCATCTTCAATTAGACCAAGAATATCTAGATTGGTTACTTTCTTACCTACACGGAATGGAAAAACCCGCTTCCTAAAATTTAAGTGTCCCGAGTTATATGAGGTAAAACTTACCTTGCCAAAACGAAAACCAGTGATAAGACAAAATTCCGGTCGGCCGAAATGTATAGGCCGTTCTTCAACATAATATATAATCGGCATATCATAATGAGCATTACTTGGCAAACATTGTTTCTGTAAGATATAATCTATCATATGTGGTTCGTGGTCAAAATAAGAAAGGTCCAGCCATTTACCAAAACAAGTTGCACGAAACAACTTCCTTCGTTTCGAATCCAATTTGGATTTAATTAAAGATAAATAATTTGGTTTACTTCTGATGATGGCTTTGGCTTCATATTCCTACAAGAAAAGAAAAAAATAAGCAGCTCTAAAAGGTGTTATAGTGAAACATGATGTGCTATAAATGCTCATATTCTGAAAATGAAAAAAAAAAAAAAAAAAAAAAAAAAAAAAAAAAAACCACTTCAATACTCTTAATGCTAATATGGAAACAAGGTGTGGTGTAAATGAATAACAACAAACGGGTTGTGTTATAAATGCTCATATTTTTTATATTTTTTTGGACAGTTTAAGGTAACATGCATATCATTAAGCAGATCTATGTTGCATAGTACTCCAATAGACATAAATGATTATATTTTTGGGGCCAGACAAAGAGACATCAAATAAACAAATATAGTTGGTGTAAAATACAGTAATAAAGAAAAATAAAAACACATTCATCAATTAACTAGGTTGCAAAAGGCATGATGATTGGAATAAAAATAAAACTATAAGAGTTAAAAAATAAGAGTATAAATACCCGTATGCGAAACATTATTAAAGTTAGGAGCTCGACTATAGAAGATACATGTAATGTTTGCAATACTATAATTTTGATTTTATTTATGTGTTTGATTCACAGCAGGTGTAAAGGTAAATGAAGAGGTTGTTCCACAGTTCCACTGAGTATATGTGTCTTGGTGGAATTTGAGTGTATCTCTTACTGGGAGGGTGTTTTTAAAAAAAAATCCCGCTTAAAGAAAATATAGTCGATTAAATTGTATACTAAGTCGCAAAAGTGGTTGAAATAAAAAACAAGAAACAATCTTTACCTGACGATACATACATATCAGTCTAAAACAAAAACCTCTCGTAATTAGGCTTCATTTTTCCTCAAAAACAATTTTTTTAATTGTTCCTGCAGATTGATAACCAAAAAATTATTAAAATCAGGTGTTTTCATTCGTCTAAGTCAATAAAATAAAGGGGCCATAAAATAAAAGTTCCCTCATAAAAAAATCATTTTGTTTAGTCTTGTATAGGTTTCAATAATGCCAGATAAATATGACATTTATCATCATCTAACCTATGTCTATCTTCCGAACATTTCAACGGAATCTTACACAACCCTACAAGTCATTTATATCTTTGAAAATGTTCAGTAACGAACAATTTAACCCTTTATGAAAAAAATTAGGAGATCCTTTCGAGCCGTAGGATTTGAATAAAATCTCACCATATTAATATGTGAACAAGTTTTAGTTTGACAAATCTTTTTATTTGGTTATTTTATTTTTGGTACAAGTCGAGACAATCTAAAGCCGAAAAAAATGAGTTAATATTTCCTTTCGAGTTAATAAGGGGCAAACATTTATCCACAAAGCATAAGATACAACTAGTTGTTGCATCAAGTCATTGTACAAGAATAGTCAAAAATTGGTAAAAGGTACGACTAGTTGGAAACTATTTCGTACAGCTACAATTGACAGTTTACTTTTGGCGGGCGACTTTGGTCCATTTTCCCGCCTAAAGTCTTGGGGACCATTCATCTACCTATCCGACCTATTTATACCTACGGATTAGCGATCTTGAAATTGTGTTTAAACGACTCAAGGACAGTAAGAATATGAGGGAAAGCAAGGAAGAGAGCTCCGGTTCTAACAAGTTTGGGTGAAATGCATTAAAGCAGTTTAGGATGACGTTGTTTTTATGTATCTAGTATGTTTAGTATTTAGATTGGATAATGAGATGTATATATGGTTACACTTAAATCAGTAGTATCAATTACTTTAACCGCAGTATCTTTTAATCGAGCAGTAGTATTCTCCAACACGAGCAGTAGTATAGAATACACTAGCAGAATATCAAACTCAAGCAGTAGTATTCTACAACAAGAGCAGTATCTTTTAATCGAGCAGTAGAACTCTACAACAGCAGAATCTCCAACACGATAAGTAACTATACAATACACTAGCAGTAGTATGACGCATGGAGTATTTTCGTTGGTACGCCATGAGCAGTTATATATATTTTGAGCAGCAGCATCTCCAGACAAAACAAAACCTTACGCTGGACACAATATGGAGTATTTTCCTCTGTTTGATGCAAAGATCACCATTCGGTCGCAGGTATCTGTTCTAGTAAACATTAAAACTAAGTTGGAAAAGAATCAATCTAGAATCAACCTGTTTCGAGAAAGTGTTTTCGGTCCATGGTTAGATTTGCATGTACCCTCTTCTCATGCTTATGATAATCATTTGCTAAACCGCGTTTTACAAATGATTCAACCTTTTCTGATGAAATTTATTCGCCATGCTCTAGCTATTTTCCTTATTGGTATTCAAGGTAAACTAAAGTTTCCAACATTATCTGTAACACTAAAACACAGTATAGAAGCCATCTAAGTATCTAACAACCACAATATACACAAAAGGTTGTTGTCGTGTGCTTCAGGCCTGTGTGTGTCTAATTGCTAGACTTGGGCGTTCGATTTGTTGTTCACCGACGTCGGCTGAATTTATTCGTGTGGCTCTGATTGCCAGATCAAGATAAAAAAGTTTTAAACGAAGAGTGTTTGATACACTTCTTTGTATTATTGTTTGTATTTCTTTTTGAAAATAAAAGTATAAAACTATAAAAGGTATAAATAATATAAAAATTATAAAACTTGGATAGCACAAAGTTAACTGGCAAAAGTAAAAAAACTTGTCAGGTGAAAAAGTCGCTCAAAGTGCATGCGTCAGGCGCTTAAAATAAAACAAATTCGTTGAAGGTGTGGAAGAAGCAAAAAGAATAAAATAACAATTTTCGAGGTTTGACCTTTTGGCTAGAAAAGGACAAAATAGAAAGTCGCTTATTAATCAAAAAGTCGCTTTCGGAAAGTCGATTAAAAAATACGGTGACACGTGTCGCACCCACATTTACTCGCTTTTTTGCCTGGGCTATTTTGAGAAAGTGCCTTATTTGGGGCTATAAAAGGCCAACCCTTCAATAGACCGGGCTACTTATAAAATTACCCCTTAAAAAAAACATGAATTAAAAAAAAAGGTGAATTAAAAAAGAAAAAAAAAAGTGAATAATAAGAAAGACAAAAAGAAAAAAAAAAAAAACATGGACTTAGGCTGCTCACAGTGGTGACCTATATTGCATCATCTTTCCGGCTGACACCTCAGCTTTCTCTCTCCTCAACCTATATTCATCTCTCTCATCACAGTGGCAACCCATATTGCATCATCATCTTTTTTTTTTTTTTTTTTTTTTTTAAACATTATTTAACACAAACACAAATTTTATTAATAAAACGTAAACATTACATAAACGAAACGATACGGAATTAAAACATTACAGTACTAAAACATCACAGAAATTCTTCATCGTCTTCATCCTCATCGTCCTCATCTTCGTCTTCATTGTCATGAGGGAGACGATGATGTCTACGATTTCTCCAAATGTGCTCGACCAAATCAGATTTTAAGTTTTGATGAGTTGATGCGTTCTCGAGCTCCTGAGAAATTGCTAAAGATTCTTCAAATGTATTTAACGGATCGTGTGGTTGGTGGACCTCCTCTTGGTGCCATGTAGGACATATCGCCCGCTGCTTGTCTTTTATGATCATATTATGTAATATGATACATGTATACATAATATCTTTGAGATCACTTTTAAACAACCCTCGAGCCGGAACTTTAAGCATTTTCCACTTCTTCTTCAACACACCAAAAGCCCGTTCCACATCTTTCCTTGCTGCTTCGTGCTTCCTCTTGTACAATAGCCTTTTATGATCATCCGTGGGAGGATTTGAAATGGACTTAATAAGAACGGACCATTGTGGATATATCCCGTCAGTAAGATAATATCCCCTTTTGTATTGTACATCGTTTGCTTCGAATTCAAGGTCTGCTGCTCTCCCAGATCTGATATCATTGAAGACAGGTGAACGACGTAAAACGTTTACGTCGTTATTTGCACCGGAAACACCAAAGAACGCATGCCAAATCCATAAATCTTGGGAAGCGACCGCCTCCAATAAAATGAATGGATGTGGCCCATGATCACCTCTAGCATATTGACCTCTCAAACTGTTCGGGCAATTCTCCCACTCCCAACTTGTACAATCAATGCTTCCCATCATCCCAGGAAACCCATGCTTATGCTCGTGATGAGCATATAATCTTTCAAGATCAGAATACGTGGGCTTTCGCAAATACTCAGGACCATATAACTCGATGATAACTTTGCAAAAATTACGGAGACAATCACGGGATGTTGTTGTGGCCACTGACAGATTCTCATCAAGAGAATCTGGAACGGCCGCGTATCCCAATTGACGAATGGCCGCAGTACACTTAACCAATGGACTAATACCAGGTACGCCCCTACAATCATTGGTTTGTTCAAAATAAGTAGAATAATCGGTTACCTCACGAACAATTCGTGTGAACAGTTCCCGGCTCATTCGGAAACGTCGACGAAATGTTATTTCATCGTGCAGCGGGGCATCGCCGAAGTATGCATTCACTAATCGATTGTGTGCAGCAACATGATCCCTAGGTATGTACCTTCTTGTAGGTTTTGGCTGATGTGCTTGATACGCGTTCCAAGCAAACTCCGCAAACTCCACAAACTCACTAAATACTTCTTCGTCGTCGTCGGAAGACGAAGAACCAAACAAATACTCGTAAGACGACATGGACATGGTGAATGAATATTGATGGTATTGTTTGGAATTGTGTTTGAAATTGTGTGTTTGAAAGTGAGTTTGGTGTTAGTATTTATAGAATGAAAAGTGGTAAAGATTTTAGGAAAAAAAGTTTTTTTTTTTTTAATATACAAACGGTTACTTTTTTAAAAAATCAAGTGGGATTTGTTTGTTTGAAATCGATCGAATAAGCGAACGATTTGGGAAAACAAGAGGCCGGCGATCGATATCCATTTTGTTCTCACAGTGGTGACAATCGATTTCAATATCGATCGATCGATATGCTCGATCGATTTTTTTCAGCCCATTGTCACAAGCCTTAGGTTTCCATATTTAATCTTAGGTTAATCCCCACCATTAGATCAAACTAGATGGATGGTGGAGATTTGTCCCTTGGTAAGCAACAAATAAGAGTATGCAAAATAAAGTGACTTTAAAAGTTGTATGGTTTCATAAGTAATGTAACTATCATAAACAAGTTTTAGAAGCTACCCGTATCTGAAACTTTGGAGACCTGATACTGAGATATCAATATACACGCTATATTCCATTCTTAACTTACTTGGTGAAAGTTTTGTGCATATATGACATTTATATATGTCGATGGCAATAATACATGTCATTGTCTCGTAATTGATTGTTTATATGAAAATTTTTAAATAACTAATTATTAAAATATTTAAGAAAGGAATGTTTTATAACCATGGTTGTCAGGATCCCGATCCTGATCTTAGGATCTTACGATTTTACGATACTGCAAAGCAAAAACTATCCGGATCTTACAAAGGATCTTTAAAAGCTTAAGATCTTATAGGATCATGATCTTTGACATAGGATCTTAAGATTTAATACGATCCGATCTTACTTTTTTCGAACCACAAACTAAAAAAACTAAAAAATTATGGAATGTATTTTGTAGAATTTAAAAAAAAAAAAAAAAAAAAAAAAAAAAAAAAAAAAAAAAAACATGTTAATATTCTTAAAAATTTCATAATCATAATTTAAGACAACATTTCTATGAAATATTTACATAATTTGTGTTTATGATATATATATTAATTTATAGATTTGTATACTATTACAAAAACTATTAACAAAATGTCATTATAATAAGATCTTAAGATCCCGATCCGATCTTACGATCTCAATCTTGCAAAGACGAAATCGATCCTAAGTAGGATCCCAATTTTGAAAACCTTGTTTATAACCACTACAATGGTGAATGATTAAATAAAGCAAACCTAGACAAAAAAGCATTCTTATGGTCTTTTTTCTATGTTTGTTTAGACAAAAAGTTTTTTGAGACCCCATCTCATTCCAAAGTTTTTCCATACAAAAACATCACGTTCACATTCACCATTGATCCTTCGTAGCAACATCATGACCAAAGGAATCTTAATCATGATCTTTTCAAATTGCAATGTTTTCAAACGAACATATCTTGTCCACATTGCTATATGCTACTTGTAACCAATTCTTTATAATTTCCTTTAGCAAAAGGAATCTTATCTTTCTTGACCAAATAATAGCATTATATTATTGAGTCTTTGTCTTCTCAATATACAGTTAATCATCTTACCCAAGTTTCTTTGCAATTAGTTAAGATAATTCTCTTAAACAACAGATCCTTAGATAACAACTAGAATGGCGTCTACTTCATCTTCATCCATTCAAAAGAACTTCAAGTATGACGTGTTTCTGAGTTTTAGGGGTGAGGACACCCGTAACAGCTTCGTTGGCCATCTTTATCAAGCTCTGAAGCAGAAAGGCATTGAAACATACATGGACGATAAGAAAATCGAGCAAGGAAAACCCATCAAGGACCAACTCATCAAATCCATTGAGGACTCAAGGTTTTACATCATTGTTTTCTCCAAGACTTATGCATCTTCATCTTGGTGCCTAGATGAGCTTGTTAAGATTATGGAATGTAAGAAGACGACCGAGCAGAATGTTTATCCTATCTTTTTTGATGTGGAGCCCACCGAAGTCCGCAAACAAAGTGGGGCAGTAAAAGAAGCCTTCGCCGAACACGAAAAGAAGGAAGCTGCTGAAAAATGGAGAGAGGCTATGAAAGAAGCATCCGATCTGGCTGGGTGGGAGTTGAAAGGGTAATTCAATTTCATTCAAATTTTATCATGATATCTACATTTATATAAATGTTAATCCTTTTGTGTTATCAATCTTAACTGTTTGTGTGCGCTTTGAGGAAGCTAATAATATAATCTTTAATGGTACAGGGATGAATCTGAATTGATCCAAATAATTGTTGATGTTATTTTCGAAAAGAAATATTCCACTCTTTCGAACACTGATGGAAACTTAGTGGGTATGGAGACCCGGATCAGAAATGTTCTTTCATCTTTAGATATTGGCACCAAAGATGTTCGCATGATCGGAATCAAGGGGATGGGAGGTGGGGGGAAGACAACTCTAGCAAGAGCTGTCTATGATCAAATTTCTAATCATTTCGAAGGAAAAAGCTTTGTTGAAAATGTCAGGGAAGTTTCAAAACCTACTTTGTCCGGTTTAAAGAAGCTTCAAAAACGGATACTAAAAGATGTGTTAAATAAACAAGACATCACTTTTAGTAGTGTTCATGATGGGAAAAACATGTTGAAAGACATGATGCGTCGTAGAAAGACTCTTGTTGTTTTAGATGATGTGGATTGCATAGAACAGCTTGAGGCGTTAGCAGGCGAGCCTAACTGGTTTAAATCAGGAAGCAGAATTATCATTACCACAAGAGATGAGCAAGTGCTGTCAGCCCACCGGGTGAACTCCATTCATGATGTCAATCTGTTATCGTCTACGGAAGCGATTTGCCTCTTCGGTATGCATGCATTTCCAATAGAGTTTCCGATTGAAGGTTACAAAAAACTATCAGAACAAGTTTTACGTTATGCATCAGGTCTTCCCTTGACTATAAAGGTCTTGGGTTCATTACTCTGTGGTAAAAATGAGCGTGAATGGGAAAATACTATACAAAGACTAAAAACAATTCCGTTGGAGAAAACTATGCAAATTCTAGAATTAAGCTATAACGGTCTAGAGGAGGAATATAAGCAAATATTTTTAGATGTTGCATGCATTCTAAAAGGTTGGGGCAAAGAAGATGCAATTAGAGCGCTTGAAAGCCGTGGATTTCATGCTGAAGTTGGTTTAAGAGTTCTTGAGCAGAAATCTCTTATAACTACTATTTCTAAAAAAAGATGGTCGAGTGATGATGAATATGAGGAATTGGGGATGCATGATCATTTACAAGAAATGGGTAGGAATATTGTTCGTCGGTCACACCCAGATGAACCTCAAAGACATAGCCGATTGTGGTTTAATGAGGAAATTGAGGATATATTGACTAATGACCTGGTAAGAATTAAGTTATGATTTAATAAAACTGAGAGTTAACTACATTTTGTCGTTTTGGTTTCCTGAATATTTCATTTTGGTCCAAAATTTCTAACTCCGTTAGTTTAAATATGCTTCACATAAAAAACACATAACAATTCTCTTTGTTTGTGTCTCTAAAAGTTTTCCCTAACTTCACTTTCTCTCTCTAATAATCACTCAAAAATTCATTAATTCGAATCAAATTATCATCTTCATTCACTCTCAATTTGATCAGTGATTTTGGGCGTTTTGAAATTTAGGGTTCCGACAAAAATTAATGGGTTTTATTTTTTCGATTTCAGGGTACCCAAGAAACAAAATGTCTATACTTTTATTCACCGGGTTTCAGTGCTGAAATTGCAGTAAAAGGTCTAGCAAAAATGAAGGATCTTAGATTTATTCACATAGATCTCGAAAAGTATTATTATTCTAAGAGCAATGTTGTTCAATTTGATAAAGTTAGCGAATACCTTCCAAATTCCTTACGATTTATGAGATGGGACGGTTTTCCTTTTTCAAGTTTACCGAATACATTTCAAGGAAAATATCTTGTTGGACTTGACTTACGTTTCAGCAAGATTGTTCAACTTTGGGAAGATGGAGAAGAAAAGGTAGAATAATGGTTAATTTGTTGTTTTTCATGATTCATTATGATCCTATATATCTATTGGTTTGTCATTGCACCCATATTAATTGTTTTTTCTACTTATGTTAGGTTCTTCCTAAGCTCAGGTTCTTCACTATCAGGGATTCAAAGTTGAGGACCTTTGACCTTAGGTTGGCTCCAAATCTTGAGCAGTTGACTATTGACAATTGTTCTGATTTGGTAGAATTTCAAATGCCTGCTAATCATCATCCAAAGCTCGAATATCTCACCCTCACTGATTCAAAGCTGACAAACCTTCACCTCGGGAAAACTCCAAATCTTAAGAAGCTAAAACTCATAGGCTGTAATTTTGTTCAACTTTGGGAAGATGGAGAAGAAAAGGTAAAATAATGGTTATATTGTTGTTTTTCATGATTCATTATGATCATATATATATATCTATTGGTTTGTCATTGCACCAAATATTAATTGTTTTTTCTACCTATGTTAGGTTCTTCCTAAGCTCAGGTTCTTCACTATCAGGCATTCAAAGTTGAGGACCTTTGACCTTAGGTTGGCTCCAAATCTTGAGCAGTTGACTATTGACAAATGTTATGATTTGGTAGAATTTCAAATGCCTGCTAATCATCATCCAAAGCTCGAATATCTCACCCTCACTGATTTAAAGCTGACAAACCTTCACCTCGGGAAAACTCCAAATCTTAAGAGTCTAAAACTCATAGGCTGTAATTTTGTTCAACTTTGGGAAGATGGAGAAGAAAAGGTAGAATAATGGTTAAATTGTTGTTTTTCATGATTCATTATCATCCTATATATTTTCTTGGTTTGTCATTGCGCCAATATTAATTGTTTTTTGTTCTTATATTAGGTTCTTCATAAGCTCAGGTTCTTCACTATCAGGCATTCAAAGTTGAGAACAATTGACCTTAGGTTGCTTCCAAATCTTGAGCAGTTGACTATTTTCAATTGTGGGGATTTCGTAGAGCTTCATATGCCTGTTGAAAGTCCAAAGCTCGAAGAGGTCAACATCAGTCATTCAAAGTTGAAGACCCTTTACCTCGGGAGTACTCCGAATCTTAAGAGGCTTACACTAGAAGTGAGTGATGATTTGGTAGAACTTCAAATGCCTGCTGAAAGTCCAAAGCTCGAAGAGGTCAACATCAGTCATTCAAAGTTGAAGACCCTTCACCTCGGGAGTACTCCGAATCTTAAGAGGCTTACACTGGAAAAGAGTGATGATTTGGAACTTCAAATGCCTGCTGAAAGTCCAAAGCTCGAAGAGGTCAACATCAGTCATTCAAAGTTGAAGACCCTTCACCTCGGGAGTACTCCGAATCTTGAGATTCTAGTACTCAGAGGCTGTCATGATTTGGTAGAACTTCAAATGCAAAGTCCAAAGCTCGAAGAGGTCAACATACCCTTTACCTCGGGAGTTCTCCGAATCTTAAGAGGCTTACACCGGTAGAGAGTAATGATTTGGTAGAACTTCAAATGCCTGCTGAAAGTCCAAAGCTCGAAGAGGTCGACCTCTATCATTCAAAGTTGAAGACCCTTCACCTCGGGAGTACTCCGAATCTTAAGAGACTTACACTGGAAAAGAGTGATGATTTGGTAGAACTTCAAATGCCTGCTGAAAGTCCAAAGCTCGAAGAGGTCAACATCAGTCATTCAAAGTTGAAGACCCTTCACCTCGGGAGTACTCCGAATCTTGAGATTCTAGTACTCAGAGGCTGTCATGATTTGGTAGAACTTCAAATGCAAAGTCCAAAGCTCGAACAGGTCAACATCAGTCATTCAAAGTTGAAGACCCTTTACCTTGGGAGTACTCCGAATCCTAAGAGGCTTACACTGGAAGAGAGTGATGATTTGGTAGAACTTCAAATGCCTGCTGAAAGTCCAAAGCTCGAAGAGATCAACATCAGTCATTCAAAGTTGAAGACCCTTTACCTCGGGAGTACTCCGAATCTTAAGAGGCTTACACTGAAAGAGAGTGATGATTTGGTAGAACTTCAAATGCCTGCTGAAAGTCCAAAGCTCGAAGTGGTCGACCTCTATCATTCAAAGTTGAAGACCCTTCACCTCGGGAGTACTCCGAATCTTAAGAGGCTTACACTGGAAGAGAGCGATGATTTGGTAGAACTTCAAATGCCTGCCGAAAGTCCAAAGCTCGAAGAGGTCGACCTCTATCATTCAAAGTTGAAGACCCTTCACCTCGGGAGTACTCCGAATCTTGAGATTCTTGTACTCAGAGGCTGTCATGATTTGGTAGAACTTCAAATGCAAAGTCCAAAGCTCGAACAGGTCAACATCAGTCATTCAAAGTTGAAGACCCTTTACCTCGGGAGTACTCCGAATCTTAAGAGGCTTACACTGGAAGAGAGTGATGATTTGGTAGAACTTCAAATGCCTGCTGAAAGTCCAAAGCTCGAAGAGGTCAACATCAGTCATTCAAAGTTGAAGACCCTTTACCTCGGGAGTACTCCGAATCTTAAGAGCCTTACACTGAAAGAGAGTGATGATTTGGTAGAATTTCAAATGCCCGTTGAAAGTCTAAAGCTCGAAAATCTCAACCTCAGTCATTCAAAGTTGAGGACCCTTGACCTTGGGCTCACTCCAAATCTCGAACAGTTACATCTTGCAAATTGTTATGATTTGGTAGAAATTAATGCTCCCATTGGATGTCTGAAAAATCTTCTCGTCTTAGACTTACGTTTTTGTGGGAGGTTTAAGTCTTTTATGTTTGGCAAATGGTTTCAACCTGTTCTTGTTTCTTTATCTGAGTTACATCTGATTGCAGAACCCACAGATGTATGCCTACAGCACCCCGACAATAGTTTTCCAAAGTTTCGGTTTAAATGTTATTATGAAGAAGATCCATATTCATCGTTTGGAAATCTTGAAAGGCTAATTTCTATAGGTCTGTGTCCTTGTACAAACCTTGAGAGTTTTTCAAGAAGCATTTGTGGATTACAATGTTTAAGAATGCTTAAACTTGAAGGCAGTATTCCAGAGGTACCCCGGGACCTTGATCGGTTAGAATGTCTAGAGGAGCTAACTTTTTCATCTACAGAGATTAAACATCTTCCAGATAGCATTTGTAAGTTGAAACATCTCAAATCTTTCAAAATCAAATATTGTTGGCTTCTTGAGAAGTTACCGGAGGATATTGGCAGATTAGAATCTTTAGAGAAGCTAATCTTAACCAGCTGTCAGCTTTTACTAGATATTCCAAACAGCATTTGTAAGATGAAATCTATAAACAAGTTACATCTCCGTGGTTGTATTCAAGTTGTTGAATTGCCTGAGGAAATTGGATGCTTAGAAGGTTTGAAAGAGTTAAACATAGAAGGTACAGGCATAAGCCATCTTCCGCAGAGCATTTTCCAGTTGAGAGGTCTGCGTATTGTTGGGTCGATGCGGCTTATTGATACATATGGTTTATTACTCAAGAGACGAAGAACCTGTGATGATGATGATGATGATGATGATGATGATGATGATGATGATGATGATGATGATGATGATGATGATGATGATGATGATGAAATAGTCTGCTACATATAACCATTAATAACACATGCCAAAGGAGCCAATACATAAAGAGCTATTTTAACAGGTACTTTATTTTGGAAATATTCATTGATTCAGCAATTTATGTGTTTTACTATGATTCTAACAATTTAACCATTTTCTGCTATTAGGAGGTCTGATCAGCAGGAAGCATTCGTCAATCAGCACATAACAGTTAGCCAAGTGAACTCTGATCGGGTAAGTCATTAAGCAATTTCTCAACTCGAATTGATTCAGTAGGGTATGGTTTATCATACAGATTTTACGTTTTTTTAATACTTTGTTTCAACTTGATCTTTCAAGGTCCGGTGAGCAGGAAGCAATTGCCGCTCAGCTCAGAAGGTGATCTAAAGCTCATATCTCACCGCATCTAGTCTCATGTGCATTGAAATCAATCAAGTGATTTTGGCTCAATCCATTTCGGTCATTGATAGTTTTCTCTGGTACACTCCCAAAGTATGATTGTTTGTAAAGAAGTGTTTCAAAGTATGATTGTCATTTTACCTTTCGGTATTAGTACTTTTTTAATGTATACACTGTTCGATCAAGCTATAATCCTAACTTGGATGCTGTACTAGTACTTATTACTTTAGATCAATAAAGAATTTGAACTTTATTTTGATTCATGGAGCTCAGTAAACACAGTTGACTTGTTCAGAAAGTCAAACTGTGTTTTCGATGAAAATGGTGGGACTATGATAAAAATTTGGTGATGATCATGATAAAAAATAAACTTAAGAAAGTGTTATAAGTGATGTAAGATCATAAACTAGTTTTTATACATAAATAAGCTCTACATTTGGTTGAAATCATTAATCATGCAAATATTTGACTTTTGAGTCAAACTACTGGCTTTCAATCATATTTTCACTGAGGTTTTCATATATGAGTTTGGATATGATATTGTCATGTTAAAAATGATTTCAGTTAAGGTTTCATAATTGATTTAATTATCATACACAAGTTTTTTGGGCAAAACCGAAGATAAAATCATTTTTTATAAGCTAAAATTGGTACTTAAATCTCGTTTAGTTACTGTATCCTAATCTATTTATTGTTCAATTCAATTGCTTTACTGCCACAAGAACTTTGAAAACCCGCAAAATGTGAATTGATTTGGGTAGAAAGCGGGTCGGAACAGTAAAAAAGTGGATACTTTGTTTAAAATTTTGGTTTTTCACAATTTGGCCACATGGTTTTTAATGAAAGGTTTATTTATTTGCACTTTGGCCACAAGGCTTATTAAAGTAATGTTAAAGTTTGATATATATAACTCTCCAGATGCAATCTTGGATCTTCTCGTGTGTTGTGAACTCCCTGGATAGGATCGAATCGGGTTCGAGTAGCTGATGGGAAGGTTGTTGTTAATGATGATGATGCTTTGATGTAGTTTTGAGGGTGTTTGGGATTGCTTATCCAAACATGTTTATTTGGTTTTGTGAGTGAAGAAAGTTCAGTTAAGCATTTTGTGAGTAAAGAATAGTTTTAGTAAGCAAATTAACATTTTTTATAAGCAATTTTAAAAGGACTACTTATGTGTGCTAGTGTTTAGTGATTCTGATATAATTTGCCCTCAAATAATCACAATTTGTTAGCCTCCATTATCCAAACACTAGAATTCTTGGTTATTTGTTGTTTAAAACCATAATAATCAGATATCAACAGCAGTCCCAAACACAGGCACAATGCACAAAGAACACACAAATAACTACAAGTATATTAACAGATTCTACGTTTTTTAATATTTTGTTTCAACTTAATCTTTCAAGGTCTGGTGAGCAGGAAACAATTTCCGTTCAGCTCAGAAGGTGATCTAAAGCTCATATCTCTCCGCATCTGTTCTCATGTGCATTGAAATGTTTTATTTATGATTTTTCCCCAGGCATTGTTGATCGTTGATCATTTTGGTCATTGATAGTTTTCTCTGGTACACTCCCAAAGTACGATTGTTTGTAAAGAAGTGTTTCAAAGTATGATTGTCATTTTACCTTTCAGGATTAGTACATTTTAATGTATACATTGTTGTTAGATCAAGTTATAATCCCAACTTGGATGCTGTCACTAGTACTTATTACCTTGAACCAATAAAGAATTTGAACTTTATTTTAATTCATGGAGCTGAATAAACACAGTTGACTTCTTAGAAAGTCAAACTGATGAAAATGACGGGACTAGGATAAAAAGTTGAAGATGATCATGTTAAAAATAAAATCAAGTGTTATAAGTGATGTAAGATCATAAAATAGTTTTATATACATAATAAGCTCTACATATGGATGAAATCATTAATCATGCATATATTTGACTTTTGAGTCAAACTACAGGCTTTCATCAAATTCCATTGAATTGTACCGGATAACATATTTCAGTGATAAGAAACTGAGCCTAACCGATTTGTATTTTGCCGTTGTGTAGTCATAACCGATTTGTATCTTTGCCATGGTTGAGCTACAAACCCTAGAATGTACATATGGTAAACAGTTTAACATGGTAAAACTGAGCTAACACAAACCGTTGCTTATAACTAAAACTGAGCTAACACAAACCGTTGTTTTAAATTTTGGATTTTCACACTTTGGCCACTTGGTTTTTAATAAAAGGTTAACTTATTTGCACTTTGGCCACTGGAACAGTGGAACTTGCTTAATAGAAAGTTTAAAAATTTATACATCAAACACATGTAACCTTGGGCCTTATATATAACCCCCCTGATGCAATCTGAACCTTCTCGCGTGTCATGAACACGCTAGATGAGACCTTAACCCTTTCGTGAACCCTTGATTGATCTTTGAATCTCATGAATACGCTTTTAACCTTTCTGTGAACCCATGCTTAATCCTTGAACCCTACGAGTGATCTCTTTTGTTAAATGACGATCTGGGGTTGACACTCACACCCTTTTTTACATTTTTTTTTTTTAATAAGCAAATAATTTCAAAGGGAATGAACAAATTAGCTGTTTTAATGGGAAGAGGTTTGGGGTTGGTTCACAAATGGAGAAACTGTCAGAACACCTTAAACCGAGCACTCACATGTTTAAAAATTAAAACACTTCACTTTGTATATTTCCTTAATTAGACAAACTTTTCAATTCTGAAAATAAAGATGTGATTAAATCATTACATGTTCTCACTCACCAATCTCGAACGAATATAAAGAATAAAAATAAAGTAGAAGAACTTGTATTTTAAATGAACAAATTTATTCTTGAAAAGTATTTTCTGATTCTCGAAGGCAAAAAATTGATCGAGAAAATCAAGTGACTCAGCACAAAATTTAAATTATAGATAATGAAATAATAACTTATCTCCACATGTAACATGTCATTACTTAATTATAAAATACCAGCCATTTTCATTTAACAAATATTTACCGATTTTCTTATTAAAAAATAGAGTAAACCTCATTTTTGGTCCTTGTGGTTGTACCATATTTCACTTTTGGTCCAAAATTCAAAAAATGTTCATTTTTGGTCCAAAAGTACACGTGGACTTCAATTTTGGTCCAATTTCTAACCTAGTTAATGGTCGTTAGTCTTTGCAGTTAAGTACGTTGCACCGTTAGTCCTTTAACCTAACGGTCATTAGCAATGTTTGCACCGTTAGTCCTTTCAGTTAAGTACGTTGCACCGTTAGTCCTTTAACCTAGTTAATGGTCGTTGAGTCCGTATTTCTTCCGTTTTCATACGTTTTCGTCCGTTTTTCTTACGTTTTTTCCGTTTTTGTCCGTTTTTATTACGTTTTTTACGTTTTTATCCGTTTTTCTTCCGTTTTTGTCCGTTTTTCTTACGTTTTTTCCGTTTTCATACGTTTTTGTCCGTTTTTCTTACGTTTTTTCTGTATTTGTCCGTTTTTCTTACGTTTTTTCTGTATTTGTCCGTTTTTCTTACGTTTTTGTCCGTTTTTCTTACGTTTTTTCCGTTTTTGTCCGTTTTTCTTACGTTTTTGTCCGTTTTTCTTACGTTTTTGTCCGTTTTTTCTTACGTTTTTTTTCCGTTTTCATACGTTTTTGTCCGTTTTTCTTACATTTTTTTTCCGTTTTTGTCCGTTTTTCTTACGTTTTCATACGTTTTTGTCCGTTTTTCTTACGTTTTTTTCCGTATTTGTGCGTTTTTATCCGTTTTTGTCCGTTTTTCTTACGTTTTTTTTGTATTTGTCCTAATTTTTTTTAAAAATAAAAAAATTCAAAATAATAAAAAAAATTTGTTCGAATTTTTTAAAAAAAAAAAAAAAAAAATCAAAATTTTTTTTTGTCCGAATATTTAAAAAAAATTCAAAAAAATTCAAAAAAAAAAATTTTGTCCGAATTTAAAGAAAAAAAAATAAAAAATAAAAAAAAACTTTTATCCGAATTTTAAAAAAAAAATAAAAAACATAAGAAAAACGGACAAAAACGTAAGAAAAACGGACAAATACAGAAAAAAAACGTAAGAAAAACGGAACAAAAAACAGAAAAAAAAACGTAAGAAAAACGGAACAAAAACGGAAAAAAACGTAAGAAAAACGGACAAAAACGTAAGAAAACGGAAAAATACAGAAAAAACGTAAGAAAAAACGGACAAAAACGTAAGAAAAAACGGAAAAAAAAACGTAAGAAAAACGGACAAAAACGTATGAAATCGGAAAAAAACGTAAGAAAAAACGGACAAAAACGGAAAAAAAAAAAAACGAAAAAAAAAAACGGACAAAAAACGTAAGAAAACGGACAAAAACGTAAGAAAAACGGACAAAAACGGAAAAAACGTAAGAAAAAACGGACAAAAACGTAAGAAAAACGGAAAAAATACAGCAAAAACGTAAGAAAAACGGACAAATACAGAAAAAACGTAAGAAAAACGGACAAAAACGTATGAAAACGGAAAAAACGTAAGAAAAACGGACAAAAACGAAGAAAAACGGATAAAAACGTAAAAAACGTAAGAAAACGGACAAAACGGAAAAAACGTAAGAAAAACGGACGAAAACGTATGAAAACGGAAGAAAAAACGGACTCAACGACAATTAACTAGATTAAAGGACTAACGGTGCAACGTACTTAACTGAAAGGACTAACGGTGCAAACATTGCTAACGACCGTTAGGTTAAAGGACTAACGGTGCAACGTACTTAACTGCAAAGACTAACGACCATTAACTAGGTTAGAAATTGGACCAAAATTGAAGTCCACGTGTACTTTTGGACCAAAAATGAACATTTTTTGAATTTTGGACCAAAAGTGAAATATGGTACAACCACAAGGACCAAAAATGAGGTTTACTCTAAAAAATATGTTGTGGTACTAAAAAAATATATACATCGACAACAAATTGAACCCACCGTAACACGCGGGTGTTTACCTACTCGTTAAGAACCAAGCTCCAAAATAAAGCTAAATTAACGAATGACTAAAGTGTATTTTTGTAGGCTCTTAATAAAGAAATAGCCCAAATTATATTTGTTAACACAACTTGTTAACACACCCCCTCCTTGGCCCACTATTTTTTGGCTGAGAACAGGCTTATTAAACATTCAAAAATAAAAAATGATTTGCAAGTGAAGAGACTCAAACTTGAAACATCTTTATTTTATTCATCAACAAATTTGTGTTTATAAATGGCTTTGAAAAAAAAAAAAAAAAAAAAAAAAAAGGGTAGTCGAAAGGATCAAACTCGAGAACTCCAACAATGGTGTCATCAGCCAATTCCAACCTTTTCCAAACCACAATCGTGTTAAAGTCTTCCTTTTTCTTTATATATCAACATTTTTTTATATACTTTCTGCTCATACAACGACGTCTGCTTCGACAAATGTATATGTGTATAATCATAATAATACTCGTAGTTCATCCTGCTAGCTTCTTTGACACATAAAAAAACCACTTTAATTTGCACACACGAACATGCATGTTGCATATATTTACTTATTTCAACATTTCACATGTTACAATTGTAGACATGCATATATGGCTTTTATCTATGTACACTATTTGCTTTGGCCAACTACACCTAAATATCTAAATAAGGTACAAAAATTATCCATTTTTTCACCCTTAAAGACATGATAACAAATATCCTCCCCTTTGATCATAATCGATCGTTAACCGGAAATTTAGGTGAACAATTGAACTTTGAATTAAAAAATGTTGGTTCAAAGACTTTTAATGTAAATCAAATCAATTTAGGACCAATCAACAAAATGCAAATTCGAAATACCTTATTTTTTCATACATATGGTTCAAATTTCTTCCTGATAAAGTTCGACTTTGGTTCACACTTCATGTTCGTTCTTTTCCATTGGCTTTTTGCGACATGGCCCGTGGGTCAATTTATGCATGATCTTGCGTTGATAGCGCTAAACTATTAAGTACACTATATATATGGTCCCATGCAAAACTCGTGGATGGATTAATAAGTACTACGTAAAGATGGTAAATATATCTTTGTCTTATTTTCGTTAATGCATTCATATATTTCCTAATGTTTAAAGGAAACTTTGATTAGATGGTAAATCTAATGTTGCTCTTACAAAATTATAACTAAATGGACATTTGCAAGTTATGTAGAAACTAGAGCTCATGCCAAAAAGGCAAAATAGAAACATGTTTTTTCTTTCTACTTTTGGTTTATGCTTTATATAAAGTTGTCAAGTCCTTTTTAGACACGTACATTTGGATTTGCTAGAAGTGTGAATCCTAAAAGAATTAGTAATATAGATACAATTTGATTTATAGAGTGCAAAATGGTCTGATTGAAGAACTGTGCCTTTTTTCTTAAAGGAAAAGAAGAACATGTGTTTTTATATGTGCAATAAAAGTATTAATTTCTTAATGCCATGCACGCTCTAAAATTTCTAGAATGTTGACTGTTCATTTTATATAATTGAGTAAATTGCACCGTTCGTCCATGTGGTTTAGGCAAAATCCCACCGTTCGTCTCTGATCTTTTTTTTTTTTTTTTTTTTTTTTTGCACTGTTCGTCCCTGTGGTTTATATATGTAGCACCGTTCGTCCTTATCTCTTTAGAGATAGGGACGAACGGTGTTACATAGTTTGAGGCCAAATCTTTGAGATATGGACGAACGGTGCTACATATATAAACTACATAGAAGAACGGTGCAAAAAAAAAAGATCATGGACGAACAGTGGAATTTTGGCCTAAACCACAGTAACGAACGGCGCAAATTACTCTATATAATTTCAATTTGGTTAAATATTTAGCAGCGTAAATACTATAGCAAAAAATAAACATATATCTTTTCTTTGTAATGATCATAATTCATGCATATAATCACGGGTCTTCAATCTTAATTAGTTATTTAATTAGTAATTTTGCAGATATGGAAAAAATGTATAGGCGAGTTTACAAGTTCATGTAAATGGATCGTCACTCATGTCACTTATAAATTTTCAACCTAAGAATATCTTTCTCTTTGTTACTCTAGCTAAATGAGGATATTGTTAAAAAAAATTGCAACCATTTTATAGATGAAGATAATGATGATTGATCAATCATGTATCATGATATTACGATTTTCTCTCGCACCAACCTCACAGAATATTTTAAAAAATTAATAATAAAATAAAATAAAATAGACAAATGATTCAACATGAAACTTAATTTATTGATTATACAAATGTATTAAGTTTTTTAGAATATTACTAATGTTACTTAATTACATTTTATTAATGTTAGTAAATCATTGAAATCACATGCCTTAGAGTGTTCGGTGCAGGATGTTATATACACGTTACAGAGCCAATTTCTATTACGGTTACAGTTGCATCGCAGTTTGTGTTATAAGTTTTGCGCCAAGAGTATAACAAGGGCTATATGTGTTTTCTAGTGTAAATTAAATATAACTTGTGGGTTCCGTGTATCTACAACTTTGGTTATATCGGTGTGTGTTTTTCTAGTTTTGTGCTATAAGATATTATAGGTTATAAGTTGACGTGACAGGGTACGTGCGAATAACCCGCATTGCACGTAGCACTTTTTATCTATTTAATATGTTAATAGATCACATACAACAATCATATTCAATACAGATTAAGTATTATATATTGTTTTTATATACTCAAAAAGTATGCATCTCTTTCAGTATAGTTAAAGTTAACACCAAACTTTTTTTACATACCAAGGGACTAATTTTCACCCTTCATCTGTATTTGATCTAATAGATGAGATTAATCCCAACAATTTAAAAAAAAAAACCCATTTTTATCATTTTTTTTCAAATATTAATATCTTTCAAACTGTTAATCGTTAAGCGGAAAAAAAATATACCTTTACGATGAGCATTTAATTATATTTCTATAAATAGGCACTTCGATATACTTTCGACAAAATTATTTTTTTTCGTGTTTTCACGTTTTTTTTTTTTTTTTTTTTTTTTTTTTTCGTTACTAAAATTTGCATGAAAATATCCTATGTGATTTAACACTAATATCACATGTGATTTTTCATGCAAATTTCGATAATAAAAAAAAAAAAAAAAAAAAAAAAAAAAAAAAAAAAGAAAGTGATTTATTTATTTATTTTTTGTCGAAAGTATATCAAGTGCCCGTATATAGGAAGATAATTAAATTCTGGTCGCGATGGTGTAATTATTTTCGATTATAGATTAACGGTTTAAGAGATATTTAAATTATTAAAAATATGTGAAATATTAAAATGTTTTTAATATTAAGTATGAATGAGTCCCTTAAAAATAAGTTTGGTATATAAAATAACTCTCCTGAAATTTACTATCATTAATTTTCTAATAATTCGAGCTTCCCATGCTAGTCAAATATATTGTGAGGCTTGCAAAATCTACATTCTCATCTTTGAAAGGGACTTAAAGACTCCATCTTGAATATAGTTGTATTAAATGCTTATCGTACACTTGAACATAATAATTTTTATTTTATTATTTTTATTTTTTTTTTGAACTTATTGAACATAATAATTGGATATTGATAATCATAGAAACAACTGATCAAAATGAAAGTTGAGCTCAATTATCGTACATATTCTTTTGAAACATTCTTCAACATATGTGTCATTGCCGACTCGGTCAGCGGCGACGCTCATGATGTACATAATTGTTCCGACATTATCACAAGAAAATATCAATAACGAGCAAAAGGAAATGTAATTTTTCGATTAACGATGTCATTCAATGTTAGTTCGATTGTCGATTGACTTCATTTACAAACATAGGATACTTTTGTATGGACTTTGCGATAACATTGGTTTTTCATATTGTTTTATGGGAAAATTCCCTAAATACCCCACAAGTACACATGTCTTCACTCTATATGCCAAAAAAAAAAAAAAAAAAAAAAAAAAAAAAAAAAAAAAAAATCCCCAAATACCCCATGGGAGAGAGTCGCCCAAATATCTTGGGCGGATCTCATAAAATAATGACATGTGTCCCTATATATATCCCCACCAAGTACTAAGATGGTAACAAGTACAACAGGTACTTTCTTGGGCGACTGGGCCCATATTTCTTGGGCGACTTGGTTTTTTTGTTTTTTTGTCAAAAAATTATTAACTATATTTTGGTCCTTGTGGTTTGCTTGGTATTTCATTTTTGGTCATTCTGATTATTATTATTATTATTATTATTATTATTATTATTATTATTATTATTATTATTATTATTATTAGGGTAAAAGCTATAGAATACCATCTTACTTTCAAAAAAGTACCGTCTTGAACCATTTACTTTTTTATTGCTTACTTTACCAACGAACTTTCAAATTTTAATTCGACTTGAAACATTTCTTTAGACCGTTAGTCTTCATGTGGCAACGTTAGTCCTACTAGTCAACGAACGTTTGCAAAGTTAGTCCTTTTATACTAACGATGTCAACGAATGTTTGCAAAGTTAGTCCTTTTATACTAACGATTGTTTTTAATTAACTAAAAATTTGGAAAAAAATTTAAAAAAATTAGAAAAATTTTTAAAAATTCAAAAAATTTATAAAAATTCAAAAAATTTATAAAAATTCGAAAAACTTATAAAATTTCGAAAAAAATTTAAAAAAATTCGAAAAATTTATAAAAATTCAAAAAATTTATAAAAATTCAAAAAACTTATAAAACTTCGAAAAATTTAAAAAAATCAAAAAAATTTTAAAAATTCAAAAAATTTTATAAAATTTTCGAAAAATTTTATAAAATTTTCGAAAAATTTTATAAAATTTTCGAGAAATTTTATAAAATTTTCGAAAAATTTCGAAATTTTATAAAAGTTTCGAAAAATTTTATAAAAATTTCGAAATTTTTTATAAAATTTTATAAAATTTGAAAAATTCGATAATTTTATAAAATTTTATAAAATTTTTCGAAATTTTTTGAAAATTTTATAAAATTTTTCGAAAATTTTATAAAATTTTTCGAATTTTTAAATTTTTATAAAATCTTATAAAAATATTCGAATTTTTCAAATTTTATAAAAATTTTCGAAATTTTTATAAAATTTTATAAAATTTTTTGAAATTTTTATAAAATTTTTCGAATTTCGAAATTTTATAAAATTTTTATAAAATTTTATAAAATTTTTCGAAATTTTCATATAATTTTATAAAATTAAAAAAATTCGAAATTTTTATAAAATTTTATAAAATATTTCGAAGATTTTATAAAATTTTTCGAAATTTTTATAAAATTTCGAAATTTTTCGAAAATTTTATAAAATTTTTTGGAAATTTTATAAAATTTTTCGAATTTTTAAAATTTTTTTGAATTTTTAAAAATTTTTCGAAATTCTATAAGTTTTTTGAATTTTTATAAATTTTTTGAATTTTTATAAATTTTTCGAATTTTTTTAAATTTTTTTCGAAATTTTATAAGTTTTTCGAATTTTTATAAATTTTTTGAATTTTTATAAATTTTTCGAATTTTTATAAATTTTTTTCGAAATTTTATAAGTTTTTCGAATTTTTTTAATTTTTTGAATTTTATAAATTTTTCGAATTTTTTTAAATTTTTTTCGAAATTTTATAAGTTTTTTGAAATTTTATAAGTTTTTTCGAATTTTTATAAATTTTTTGAATTTTTAAAATTTTTTCTAATTTTTTTAAATTATTTTCCAAATTTTTAGTTAATTAAAAACAATCGTTAGTATAAAAGGACTAACTTTGCAAACGTTCGTTGACATCGTTAGTATAAAAGGACTAACTTTGCAAACGTTCGTTGACTAGTAGGACTAACGTTGCCACATGAAGACTAACGGTCTAAAGAAATGTTTCAAGTCGAATTAAAATTTGAAAGTTCGTTGGTAAAGTAAGCAATCTATACTACCTTATAATGTATTTAGGACATCTATATTTAAAAGTCTTAAAATGTTTAAGACCAAAAACATTTCTTTAATAGGAAAGATCCATACACATATAATTAAAAGCCTAGAAATTTAAGTGTCTTTAAAAAGTCTAGGTTGTTACAAGTATAGCTTTCAATGCTTGTAATCTTTTAAGACTTACAAGAAAAGAAACATAGTGTTACACCACTTTAATACATATAATTTTCATACTTACAAAATAAGAAGCATAATGTACACCACTTTAATGCACATATTAAAAAAAAAAAAAAAAAAAAAAAAAAAAAAAAACATTAATGCTTTTTAATGTAGTCAATTAATTAACTGGTCAATAAATACAATTAATACAGCTATTAAAACACCCCTTACATAAGAAATACAAATTATCAAGCATATTGTACAACCAAATTAAACATAATTCATACATTAAATGTTACTAATACAAATAATAAAGCACATTATACAAATATTCAAGCCCGAACGGGCAACGGGCCAAATGGGCTTGAGCCCGAACCGGTGCAGGCCAAACGGGCTCGAGCCCGAACGGGCACGGGCTAAACAAAATTCTTGATATTCGTAAATTTATTGTCAAAAAGAACATAATAAACTAAAATACATTATTCACCGGAAAATTTAATTTCAGGGTACCCGCGCGTTGCAGTCGCAGCAACGCGCGAGTACCCTGCTAGTAAAAAAGTAAATGGTTCAAGATGGTACTTTTTTGAAAGTAGGATGGTATTCTATAGCTTTTACCCTTATTATTATTATACACAAAAAACTATGCATTTAAATACATATCGAATGAACCCACAAATCTTAACTAAAATCAACTCATATAAAAAGAGATGAACACAACACCAGATCGATAATAATATATAGTTTTTAGAGACAAAACACAACCCCAGATCGACCCCAAAGGTTTCACCAGCATCAAACGAGGGTGATGCTTTTAGCTTCTGAACCTTCTCAAAGACACAAAGTTTCATTTGCTTTTCAAGAGGCTTCTTCACATGGAATCTTACCATTTCGAGAAAAGAGGTGGTGGGATGAAACTGTGGTGGCGGCACGGTGGTGGCAGTGGCGGTGGTGGTGTGCCACGGGGTTACATGGCGCGTCGAGAGCTCATGAGCTCCAGAAAGGTTCTAGGTACACCGATCTATCGAATCGGCAAAGAAAAGGTCTCGCCGGAATATTTTCCGGCGTTGGTGGTTGCCGGACGGTGGCGGGGTTTTGGCCGGAGAAGAAGGTTTGTGAGGTATGGGATACTGGTTTAAGAGATTTTGTTTTGAGCCAACTCGAAAGAAATCGGTTAAGATTTCAAGCTGCAACTCACCATAAATAGGTGAGATATACAACAGATATATACAATATCAGCAAGTCCCGATATGAATTTAGAGTGTGTATCTTTTAAAGGTTCTAATAGTGCCTCATCCCTAGAACCCACAACATCAAGGGAACTGATAGCACTTCGATGTAAATATTTACGTTTATACCCCCCGGAAAGGGCAAAATGTTTCATCACACTCAGTGAAAATACAAATTGACACTCGATATGTTGATATTGATATTGATAGATTTATTGATTCTTTGAACCAAGCTAACTTTTGTTAACGCGATTCATTGTACTTGTTTTTTTTTTCATTGTTTAATGATACATTGTTCTTGTAAGACCATTCACATCGCCTACGTTAAAGGCACGTTAAAGGACCAAAAATGCTGCGTTATCCGGCGTTAAGGGGCGTTAACCGATACATGCGTAGGGCGTTAACGTTGCGTTAAGGGCTGCGTTAGCACCCTAACGCAGCGTTAAGGGTAAGTTTTGCTAAAAATAAAAAATAAAAAAAATTACACCTTTGCCCCATAAAACTATCCGTTGCAGTTTGAATTATTTACACTTTGGCCCCCTAAAACTTATAGCCGTTAAATGGAGCGGGTTTGTCTAAAAAAAAATTTCAAAACAATTTTCAATCCCCTATAAATAACCATTTCACACCATATTTTTTTTCACACTTCCACAACTCAATACACTACATATTTACACTATCTTTTCAACCTTCAACCCAAAAAAAATGTCTCGATTCAACCTTAACGATGACGGGAACGAATCGTTCGTAGATCTCTTAAGCTCCGGGTATAATAACCCCAATGTCGGCTCATCTTCTAACCCGAACGCCGGCTCATCTTCAATCCCGAACCCACTTGGCTTGTCGGAAGAAGAACTTTACCAACAACATCAACAAATGCTCTATTACGAAAATCAATCTAACCTAAACACCCAAAATTTCTCCAATCTCAACTTCTCCCAACATTCACAACAATCTCAAACCGCAACTAATGAAGTTCCTGAGACTCCAACGTCTCCTCCAAAGAAAAACAAGTTCTCGCGTATCAAACGAAAGGCGAGAAAATCAAGAAACCCCGAACCCGAACCTTTGGAGGATGATGATGAAGAACCCGTTGCCAACAAGACCAAACGTTGGAACCCACTAGAGGAAAAAGTGCTTGCTCAGTGTTATGTTGCAGCGTCGGAAGACGCACATGTGGGTCGAAGTCAAAGCAGGGATACGTTTTGGCAACGGGTGCATGATGAAGCGAAAAGTGTACCGCTTTTAGGGGGTCATTTAAGCCCTAAATCGTATTTATTTGATCAAATATTGCCCTAAATCGTTCCTTTTGTCATTTTAGGTACTTTGGAGAAGAAATCTGAAAAAGGAAGCATTTTGGACGTTTTTGGAGCATAAAAGTGAAGAAAACGACAAAGTCTCAAAATCGGCTGGAAAAGTACCTTTGACGGCGTCAGGGATTGTTCCAGACGGCGTCATGGCTTGGCAAAAGAGGTGGATATGAAAAATACACATGATAAGCCAGAGAGTTTTACAAAGAAAATCTGACGGCGTCACCCTTTAAGGTGATCAAGGCCATCACGGTTTAAGCTAAAGAGGGACGGCGTCAAGCCCATTTCTGACGGCGTCAACCTTTGATAAGCCAGAGCGGATTTTGGAGCACTAAAGCGGGACGGCGTCAGGAAGGCCATCCGGGAACCCTAGACACGGCGAGGTGACGGCGTCAAGTCCTATAACGTGACGCCGTCAGCCCTTAAACTCTATATATAGTTTTGCAATTTTTTGTCATTAGTGTGCAACTTTGTGAGGAGAAACCCTAAGACGAATTTCTGCCATTTTTAAGGGTTTTCATACCCTTGGATCTCCCATGTTTAATTGAAGATAAGTATTCATTTAATCAATCAATATGTCTATGTGTTGTTTGATTATATCTTGTTCTTGTCTTTTAATTAACATGCTAGGCTAGATTTATCTTGTGTTTGCTTAGATCTAATGAAACCTAACTATTGATTATTAGTTGTTAGTGTGTTATTAATTGTATTGGATGATTGTTTATCGATGTTAGGCTTAAGAAAACTGGCTAACCTCCTATACGGTAATTTGCTTGAACGTCTTAAGAAACATGAACCAATGCGTACTAGGTTTATATGGTTGTATTTAATGCATGAGCGAATTCTAGTGATCCCATGTTAGGAGCTTCTTAGCCGGCTCGACATAGGAGTGAAGTAGGAGCTTGTAGAGTTGGGGAAGTACGTACGCCACCCCACGATTGGTATTAAGGAATACACCCGTCATCCACGCAATTAATACACACTAATCAACCGGTAAAAGATAGTTAGGGAGTAAGGAAATCTAAGTAAACACATTTCTCTCCATATAAGTTTCACAACCTTTTCATTTTCAGTTATTTTATTTTATTTGCATTTGTAGTAATTTGGGTTAGTTGACTAGCAACTAATTCCGCCCACTCCTTCAAACCCGAGATTTTACTTGCTTTCATAAAAATATAAAAAATACAAAAAAGAATCTTCCTTCACCCTTAGACCTAATTAGAGTAGTTTTTCATACCTAACGAACACTATTCCCTGTGGAGAACGATCAATCCCCCGTACTTACCACTACACTATACTACATCGGTCAGGTACACTGCCTGGTGGGGATTGCAAGCTTCTCGAGATCCCTCGAGAGGTAAAACCTGTTGTAAGGTCGCAAAACCACGCATCAAGTTTTTGGCCCGTTATTCTTACGTTTTTTCCGTTTTTGTCCGTTTTTCTTACTTTTTTTTTCATTTTTGTCCGTTTTCCTTACGTTTTTTTCTGTTTTTGTCCGTTTTCTTACGTTTTTGTCCGTTTTTCTTACATTTTTTTCGTTTTTGTCCGTTTTTCTTACGTTTTTTTCCGTTTTCTTACGTTTTTGTCCGTTTTCTTACGTTTTTGTCCGTTTTTCTTACATTTTTTTCGTTTTTGTCCGTTTTTCTTACGTTTTTTCCGTTTTTGTCCGTTTTCTTACGTTTTTTACGTTTTCATATGTTTTTGTACGTTTTTCTTAGATTTTTGTCCGTTTTTCTTACGTTTTTTCACGTTTTCGTCCGTTATTCTTACGTTTTTTCGGTTTTCATACGTTTTTATCCATTTTCCTTACGTTTTTTGTTTTTTCTTACGTTTTTCTTCCGTTTTTGTCCGTTTTTCTTACGTTTTTGTCCGTTTTTTCCGTTTTTGTCCGTTTTTCTTTCCGTTTTTGTCCGTTTTTCTACGTTTTTTACGTTTTCGTCCGTTATTCTTACGTTTTTTCCGTTTTCATCCGTTTTTGTCCCTTTTTCTTACTTTTTTTTTCGTTTTTGTCCGTTTTCCTTACGTTTTTTCCGTTTTTGTCCGTTTTCTTACGTTTTTTGTCCGAATTTTTTTAAAAAAATAAAAAAAGTTCAAAATTTTTGTCCGAATTTAAAAAAAAATTTAAAAAAGTTCTAAATTTTTGTCAAAAATTTTTTTTTGACCAAATTTTTTTAAAAAATAAATAAAATACATCGTGTCTTTTGAATAACTATGTTGCGTGTTTTCAGCCTTCACCCTAATTATTATTACAAAACTATAATAAATTTGTCAAAGAAGATGAAAAGAGAAAAATTGGACTAGAAAATGACGCGTAAAAGTTTGTCTCATAATTATAGTTTTCAGCCTTCACCCTAATTATTATTACAAAACTAGAAAATGACGCGTAAAAACGGACAAAAACGTATGAAAACGGAAAAAACGTAAAAATAACGGACGAAAAACGGACAAAAACGAAAGAAAAAACGGACAAAAACGTATGAAAACGGACAAAAACTGAAAAAAAACGTAAGGAAAACGGACAAAAACGAAAAAAAACGTAAGAAAAAGGGACAAAAACGGATGAAAACGGAAAAAACGTAAGAATAACGGACGAAAACGTAAAAAACGGACAAAACGTAAGAAAAACGGACAAAAACGGAAGAAAAAACGTAAGAAAAACGAAAAAACGTAAGGAAAATGGATAAAAACGTATGAAAACCGAAAAAACGTAAGAATAACGGACGAAAAAAACGGACAAAAAACGAAAGAAAAACGGACAAAAACGTATGAAAAAACGGACAAAAACGGAAAAAACGTAATGAAAACGGACAAAAACGAAAAAAAAACGTAAGGAAAACGGACAAAAAACGGATGAAAACGGAAAAAACGTAAGAATAACGGACGAAAACGTAAAAAACGGACAAAAACGTAAGAAAAACGGACAAAAAACGGAAGAAAAACGTAAGAAAAACGAAAAAAACGTAAGGAAAATGGATAAAAACGTATGAAAACCGGATAAAAACGTATTAAAACCGAAAAAACGTAAGAATAACGGACGAAAAACGGACAAAAACGAAAGAAAAACGGACAAAAACGTATGAAAAACGGACAAAAACGGAAAAAAACGTAAGGAAAACGGACAAAAACGAAAAAAAACGTAAGAAAAAGGACAAAAACGGATGAAAACGAAAAAAACGTAAGAATAACGGACGAAAACGTAAAAAACGTATGAAAAACGGACAAAAACGGAAGAAAAACGGACAAAACGTTAAAATAACGGACGAAAACGTAAAAAACGTAAGAAAAACAGACAAAAACGGTGAAAAGAAAAGACAAGGACTAAAGGTGAAAGTCAACGCAAACCATAGGGACCATTATTGTACCTTTTGTAGGTGAAAAAAAGTCCAAGGATGACCGGCGAAAGTCAACGCAAGCCACAGGGACTAATCCTGTCAAATTTCAAACTTGGAAACCTGGTAACCTGCTGGTTCCCGGTCATATTGCGTACATTGCACCAAATTTGAAAGTAAATTGCGTACAATGGTAATTTTAAAAGTTTGTTGCGTACATCGTGTGTTTTGAATAACTTTGTTGCGTGTTTTTAGCCTTCACCCTATTTTAAAAGTACTCCAAGTGTTTCGATTATCTTAATTTGAGTCATTAGAATAGTTATTTGTAAAGTTATGTAAAAGTTCAAGTGTAAGGGGAATGCAACGCCCCTATGATGTATTATTTTGGATGGTAGGGCAAGAATGTATGAAAAAAAAAAAAAAAAAAAAAAAAAAAAAAAATCGAAAAAATCAAGAAAAATACAAAAAAAATGAGAAAAAGAAAAGTAGAAAAAACATACGGACTACCATCCCGTTTCATTTTATGTTTATTTTATCTTTTTGTTATTTTGTTTTTAGCTTAAGTCGTGTCTAGTCTTGGCTTAGCAACGCCATATTTTACATGTAATTAATCAAGATCTTTAACTCGCCACCAGTAAAATATCCCTTATCTAACAAAACCGTGTTTATCATATCCCTACACCTCACGTTATAACCCATGTAAAAGCCCTCTTTGATAGTTTATCTTAGGTGCTTACGCCTAGTGGAGGAGGTTTTTGATCATTTCCCAAGCCTATGGTAATCTATTTGCTATGACAGGTAGTGAGAGATATTATCCGTTTTCATTTATGAGAAATACTTTTATGACACCTGAGAGATGTGAGTATCTAAACACTACTTGTGAGGTGCTAGTTTGTAATCTCCGTGCTTATTATGATTAAAGTGGAACGACTATTTATTGTAATTACTTTTATATTAGCATTAAATGACCCCTAACTTGTATTTTGATTAGAATAAAAGCGCATTTGCTTGAGGACAAGCAAATCTCAAGTGTAAGGGTATTTGATGAAGCGAAAAGTGTACCGCTTTTAGGGGGTCATTTAAGCCCTAAATCGTATTTATTTGATCAAATATTGCCCTAAATCGTTCCTTTTGTCATTTTAGGTACTTTGGAGAAGAAATCTGGAAAATGAAGCATTTTGGACGTTTTTGGAGCATAAAAGTGAAGAAAACGACAAAGTCTCAAAATCGGCTGGAAAAGTGCCTTTGACGGCGTCAGGGATTGTTCCAGACGGCGTCATGGCTTGGCAAAAGAGGTGGATATGAAAAATACACATGATAAGCCAGGGAGTTTTACAAAGAAAATCTGACGGCGTCACCCTTTAAGGTGATCAAGGCCATCACGGTTTAAGCTAAAGAGGGACGGCGTCAAGCCCATTTCTGACGGCGTCAACCTTTGATAAGCCAGAGCGGATTTTGGAGCACTAAAGCGGGACGGCGTCAGGAAGGCCATCCGGGAACCCTAGACACGGCGAGGTGACGGCGTCAAGTCCTATAACGTGACGCCGTCAGCCCTTAAACTCTATATATAGTTTTGCAATTTTTTGTCATTAGTGTGCAACTTTGTGAGGAGAAACCCTAAGACGAATTTCTGCCATTTTTAAGGGTTTTCATACCCTTGGATCTCCCATGTTTAATTGAAGATAAGTATTCATTTAATCAATCAATATGTCTATGTGTTGTTTGATTATATCTTGTTCTTGTCTTTTAATTAACATGCTAGGCTAGATTTATCTTGTGTTTGCTTAGATCTAATGAAACCTAACTATTGATTATTAGTTGTTAGTGTGTTATTAATTGTATTGGATGATTGTTTATCGATGTTAGGCTTAAGAAAACTGGCTAACCTCCTATACGGTAATTTGCTTGAACGTCTTAAGAAACATGAACCAATGCGTACTAGGTTTATATGGTTGTATTTAATGCATGAGCGAATTCTAGTGATCCCATGTTAGGAGCTTCTTAGCCGGCTCGACATAGGAGTGAAGTAGGAGCTTGTAGAGTTGGGGAAGTACGTACGCCACCCCACGATTGGGAGGTTTTACGGGGTCATGTGAAGTGGGACACGCCGGAGGGAATTGATTTAACTGGCGATGAACCACCAAGCCAAACAAATGAGGCGTTGTTTGGTCATGATGAACAACCAAGGCCAATGGGAAGGCGTGCTGCAAAGAAAGCTCGATCCGATAGCACGGGAGGAACGAGCACGGGAGCGAGTACGGGAGGAAGTATGTCGTCAGTGCAATTCGTGGAGAATATGACTGTCGAGTATCGTCACAAAAGGGAATTGGCCGAAGCCGCGTATCGGGCAACAAAAGAAAAAGAGGAGGAAATAACAAGGCTAGAGGAAATAAAGTTTTTGAAGGAATCTACCGAAGGGCAACCTCCAGAGGTGGTGTGGTATATCAACCAAGAAAAAGCTCGCATTGTGGCAAAATACAAGCTCGGGCAGTTTCCACAGTAGATTGAGGATTGTCTTTATTTTTATGATGTAATTTTTAATTTCGTCGTTATTTTTATTTATTTCTTTAATTTCGTTGTAAGTTTTTTTTTAAGTGTGTTATGTTTGAATGTAATATTATGTTTTAATAAATGTGTTGTTTTTAAAAAAATGAAGTAATTTATAAGTTAGGGGTTGAATTTGAAAATTTATGTGTAAAGTTGAGTTAAGGTGTGTTAAAGCTGAGTTATTGATGTGTGGGTTAAAGCTGAGTTAAGTTAAAGGGTGAAAAAGCTGACGTGACATGCCTTAAAATTTAAAGCTGAGTTAACTGATGTGAGTGGCCTAAGTATGAAGAAGTTACAGTATGTGTAAGATATTAAGGGTGTGATTAAGATAGATGTTTGTTTGTTAGTTGGTAATATATGTGGTGTAAACTTTTTCCTTGTGTTGATGAAGAATTTGTTATTGAAATAATGAATCTGTATTCAGCTACTAAACATTTTTCTGGATTTTTTTTTTTTTTTTTTTTTTTTTTTTTTTTTTTTTTTATGATTTCTTAGATTTGGGTATAATAATAATAATCACAAGGACCAAAAATGAAATACCAAGCAAACTACAAAGACCAAAATGTAGTTAATAACTTTTTGACAAAAAGACAAAAAAGCCAAGTCGCCCAAGAAATGTGGGCCCAGTCGCCCAAGAAAGTACCTGTATAAACTAGTACTATGTACCTACATGGTAGGGATACCCTTAGGGACACTTGGCACAATTTTAGGAGATCCGCCCAAGATATTTGGGCGACCCTCTCCTAATGGGGTATTGGGGGAAAAAAAAAATTTTGGGCATTTAGGGTGAACACATAAAGTTTTTAGGGTATTTGAAGATTTACCCCTTGTTTTATAGGTAGTTATGGTATTAAAGTTGAGCTCAATTATCGTACATATTCTTTTGAAACATTCTTCAACATATGTGTCATTGTCGTCTCGGTCAGCGGCGACGCTCATGATGTACATAATTGTTCTGACATTATCACAAGAAAATATCAATAAAGAGCAAAAGGAAATGTAATTTTTTGATTAACGATGTCATTCAATGTTAGTTCGATTGTCAATTGACTTCATTTACAAACATAGGATACTTTTGTATGGACTTTGCGATAACATTGGTTTTTCATATTGTTTTATAGGTAGTTATGGTATTAGGTTTAGTTGATCATATTGGTTATATAATGATAGAAGTCAGCTAGTTGTTTGTCTATCGTACGTTCGTCTAGCTAGGCGATATGCCGGGATCGTGTTGAAATCAAAATCATCAAAAGAAGATACACTTCATAATATTCATAGAAGTGATGACGTAAGAACTAAGAATCATCTCGCACATCATCATCGTCTCTAATGAAAGAGTCGGGAATGACGAGTATAAACGAGATGAGGATGTCATCTATGCGGACGAGGACGATGGCCGTTAGAAAACAAGCTTTCATAAATTCTTATGGTCTTATATAAAGTAAAAGAAAATAAATAAACATTATATTAATTATTTTTAAGAGTAGATACTTTGTTAATTACTTTTTTCAATTACCATGCTTATCTAAAAAACTCCGCAATTTAATTAGCATGCATGCATATAGCTAAGTATCATATAATATTTATACAATAAATTAAGACTTAAACAAGACTTGAATTCATAATCATTTTATTTAGAAACATTCTCACACATGGGATTGCACACATGGGATTGTATCGATACATAAGCGATTTGGTAGGGTCAAAGGTGTAAAGTGATGGGTCCATTTTCTTTTCTATATTGTCTTGCAAAAAGTTAACATTAAAGATAGTAGGCAAAAAGCATTTATAAGGCCGCTCCCAACAATAACTAAGCTTTAAACTTTAACACACTGTCACGTCAGCTTTAACACACTCACATTTAACTCAGCTTTAACACACCCAACAATAACTCAACTTTAACACACATTTTAGGGGGTGAAAGTGAATTTTTTTTATTTTACAAGAAATACCCTTAACGCAACGTTAAGGGTTTAACTCAACACCTTAACGCTGCGTTAACGCAGCAAGGCCCCAACAACTAACGAAACATTAACGCACCAATTTTGGCCTTAACCTGGCCTTAACTCAGCTTTGCCCACTCCTGTTGGGAGTGGTCTAAGTATCCATATTGATCTATAGGTTTATCTAAAGGTACAATGTAATTATCATATTACTGTAACTTTACATATATAAGTTGAACTTTGAGTACGTAAAAGCAATATATATTACTTTGCAACCCAAAAGGTATAGATTAGTGATTACTTTCAACGAAATAACCTCTTTTTGATTTATCTGAAACAACTGATCATTGTCGAAAGTTTGGTCTTTAGAGAAAAATCATAACGGGATCAAATTGAATCCCGAATTAAAGTTACCCATCAAAATAACCTATTTGTGAATATATATTACTTTCCACTTGATATATATTGTTGTATTCCGGCCATATTATAATGAATACATATGGCTGGTGGACTCCAATGATAAGATTTAATTATTGTATCAAACTTGACAAAAATGTGATGGTTATACATTCGAGAATGTGAAATTCTTAACCTAACTTTAAACTTTAAATAGTTGAGAAATGGATATATTTTTTATTAGAATTTTGATACAGGGACCTAACTAAATGGACCTAAAATGTGATATAATGCATAAATGACTTGTACAGTTATGCAACTGTACAAGTCATTTATGCATTAAGTCACCTTTTAGGCCCCTTTAGTTAGGCCATTTATCATTTTCGTTTTTATTAATCTTCATGACTCATGAGTATTAACAATTTTACTAATTATATCACATGGTTTTGTTTACAAGAAAAAGAATGACATGTTTTTCATAATTCAATAATGACATGTTACATGTCGAGATAAGGTAATTATTTCAAGAATAAATTACACCGTTCGTCCCTGTGGTTTGCCCAAAATAACACTGCAAGTCCCTTGGGTTTCATTCATGAGTCCTCATAACGAAGTTTGGTAACACAATCTATCCTTATCTCTAATGATCGTTAGCTTTCTCCATTAACTCCCCACGCGTGCCTTCCATCTGAGGGTATAATCGTCGTTTCACCCAATCTTTTTCTAGTTCTTCATTATCGAAAGGTTAAGTCCATAAATTACAGACGATCTTACTTCGTTTTTACGCGTTATCGTTCATTTTTGCACGTTTCCGTCTGTTTTTGTACGTTTTGTCGTTTTTTACACGTTTTCGTCCGTTTTCACACGCGTTTGTTTTCGTCTGTTTTTTGCATATTTTCGTTTTCTTCCATTTTTGCATGTTTTTGTCCGTTTTAACATGTTTTCGTTCGTTTTTGCACGTTTTCGTCCGTTTTGCACGTTCTCGTCCGTTTTTCACGTTTTCATCTGTTTTCACATATTTTTGTCCGTTTTTGCTTGTTTTCGTTCGTTTTTGCACGCCTTCGTCTGTTTTTGCACATATTCGCCCATTTTTCTACGTTTTCCTTTGTTTTTGCATGTTTTCGTCTGTTTATTCATGATTTCGTTCGTTTTTACACGTTTTCATCTGTTTTTGCACTTCTAAAGACAAAAGAAAACGTGTAAGAATAGACGAAAACGTATAAAAACGAATGAAACGTCTAAAAATAGATGAAAATGTGTAAAAACGAACGAAAACGTGTAAAAGGGACGAAAACATGTAACAATGGATGAAAACCTGCAAAAATGGACGAAAACATGCAAAAACAGATAAAAACGTGGAAAAACGGACGAAAACTTGTAAAAGCGGATGAAAATGTGCAAAAACGGATGAAAACCTGAAAAAACAACCGAGAACGTGCCAAAACGGACGAAAACGAATGAAAGCGTGTAAAAACAGACGAAAACATGCAAAACCGGACGAAAATGGCCAAAAAACGGATGAAAACACGCAAAAACGGACGAAAACATGTAAAACGGATGAAAACTTGCAAAAACGGATGAAAACGTGAAAAAAAAAAAAGTGCAAAAACGAACGAAAAACTAAAAGAGCAGCCGAAAACGTGCAAAAACGGACGGAAATGTGCAAAAACGGACGAAAACATGCAAAAACGAACGAAAGCGTGTAAAACTGACGAAAACTAGCAAAAACAGATGAAAACGTGCCAAAATAGACGAAAAAGTGCAAAAACGGATGAAAACGTGCAAAAACGGACGAAAACGTGCAAAATGAACGAAAACGTGAAAAAACAGATGAAAACGTGCAAAAACGGACGAAAACGTGTAAAAACGGACGAAAACATGTAAAAATGGACGAAAGCTTGTAAAAGTACTAATAACAGATGAAAATGTGAAAAAAACATAACGAAAACATGCAAAAATGGACGAAAACGTGCAAAAACGAACGAAAACGTGTAAAAATGGACGAAAATATGTAAAAACGGACGAAAACGTGCAAAAATGGACGAAAACGTGCAAAAACGAACGAAAACGTGTAAAAATGGACGAAAACATGTAAAACGGATGAAAACGTATAGAAATGGACGAAAACGTGTAAAAACGGGTGAAACGATGATTATACCCTCACATGGAAGGCACAATTTAGGGGTGTTAACGAGTCGAGCTTTTAACGAGCTACTCGAGCTCGAGCTCGTTTAGCTCTAGCCGAGCTTGATAATTTTCGAGCTCGGGTCGAGCTCAAACAAAATTTAAAGCTCAAATAATTTCACGAGTCGAGCTTTTATAATTAGTATTTAGCGCAGCTCATTCGTAAGCTCGTTTAGTTATTCGAGTAGAACGAGGCAAACGAGCTATACGAGCCGAACGAGCTAATCAAGCTAAATATGTAGTTTCAAAATATTTTGATTATAAATTTTTAATTACTTTTAGTATTATATGTTAAACTTAAAACAAAAACTATCAATATGTTAACTTTCAATAACATCAAAAATCTACATTTTAGCTTATAAATAATAAATATAAACTAGTAACTTGGGTTTTGTTTTTATAGAACTGAAATTGCCTTCCTTTTGTTTCATTCATCCAATGTGGGATGTAAAATGCAATTTTTTTTCTTTTATTTTATTTTTTCATTCAAGTTTATAAGTATTACTTAGATTGTTAATATATATGAATAAGTTAAATGTGTTAAATAAATTGTTACTCATATATATTCATTGAGCATATAATTACCATTAGTTTTATGCTAGTTAAGTGTTTTACAAAAAAGTAAGTAATATGTTTAATAACTATTTATCAAATATATAAATGAATTAAATCCAATCATTACTACTACTAAATAAGAATTATGAATCTTTAGATGATTTCAACGAATCTCGCTCGTTTGGCTCACGTGATCTTAAAGAGTTATATCGAGATTTTGAGACCAAAAATACAACAGCAGTTTACCAAAAAAATTGAAGTAGTACAAGTTATTTAACAAATAGTACTATTTATACACTGCTCTAAATCATTTTAAAAATTGAAGTAGTACAAGTTATTTTACAGCAGTTTACCAAAAAATAGTTGACTTCTCGATAAAGTCAAATTGTCTTCTTGATGAAAATGATTAGATTTGGATAAAAGGCTGGAAAATGATTCCGTCAAAAATAAATTTAGGAAAGTCTTATTAGTTATGCATGATCAAAGACTAGCTTTACTTTACATTCATATATGCTCTCCATTATTGTGAAATCCTTGAACATAATAAAACATGGCTTTTGAGTCAAACTATTGACTTTCATCTAACTCAACTTTGAGAGGAAATGAAAGGAAATGAAATGTTTTTTGTGTTCTTGAGTGTTTTTTAAGAAAGGAAATGGAAGTGGTAAAGAAGATGAGAGGAAGTTTTCTTAATGAAATCTTCCTCCCAAAAATGGGAGGAAATGGAAAGGAAAAGGAAGATAAATTCGAGAACTGAGCGGGCTAAACAAGTTTTTCATAACCTTTTACTATTAAAAAACTTATATGATGAATGTTCACAGATGTTAGGGTTCTATTGAACACGTTTCTGTAATCAGAATTTGTAAGACAATAGCTTTAAAAAAAAATAAAGTTTAGACACATAAAATAAAACAATAGTGATGCTTTTTCACATGACAGCAAACTCAAAAGACTACTAATGAAGTAACCTTGACACTAAATAGAAAAAAATAGGAAAGGAAAAAGTAAATGAAGTATTGATTGATATGTTATTGAGATAAAGGAAAAGAAAAAGAAAAAGAAAAAGAAAAATAAATTAATCATAAATTATGTTCTTAAGTTTTGAGGAAAAGGAGATAACTTGTTCAAATTACATATATGCCATTTATTTGTTAGGATTTTGCTAACCAATGCCCACCGGGCAGAGGTTAAGGTGTAGTTAATGAACACAAATTTTCTTAATTAACTAAAAAATGCATTAAATACACATTAAATGAACTTATAAATTACTATATTTGAACATAATTTTCACTTAAATGAATTAAAATAGGGTTTTGTTAAAGACAACCCTATGGGTTGTGTATAAGCATACCTTAATTAAAAAATTTGCATTAAATGAACACTAAACATTCCAAGTTTAACATCACATTCCATGTTTAAAATGAAAAAATATGTATAATTATGGAATGTGATGTTAAACATGGAATGTTTAGTGTTCATTTAATGCAAATTTTTTAATTAATGTATGCTTATACACAACCCATAGGGTTGTCTTTAACAAAACCCATTAAAATATTCCTTTTATAAACAAATTAACCCATGCCCACTGGGCAGAGGTTAGCAAAACCCTATTTGTTACTGCTAAATCTTTTAAAACTGACATTTTAGTATTTACACGACATATTTTAAAGTTTTATTTTCCCTTCCTCCTAAATATAGGAGGAAAATTTTTTTTAAAAAAAAATTCCTCTCATCTTCCTCTTCACTTCCTTTTCCTCTTAAAAAAAAAAAAAAAAAAAAAAAAAAAAAAAAAATCCTTTTTCTTTCCTCTCAAATTTTAACTCAAGAACACAATGTGAGTTTTTCGAAATGCATATGAGCAACCCGGTTAAGTGTATCGTGTAGTTCCCACAGTTGTGCTATAAATTGAACATTATGGGCATTTCATCGAGTATACGCATTGATCAATCTTTTATAAACTCTTTGGCAAACTATCGGGTTTACTTGTTATTCATTAGGAAAACTAATTTTAGTTTGCATACTATCATGTTAAAGTTAAACTCAGTAAGGTTTCATAAGTTAAAGTACTCCGTATTATTTTATTATAAACACGTTTTAAAACTGTATACTAAAAATAGGCGAGAAACGAATAAAAGGAAAGAGTAGAAGGACCTATTATGTCATACCTCCAGTTTACTAACTTGGGTGAATTAAACTTAGAGGTAAAATCACTTTACATAGTCAATTCATTTGGTCTTCAATGTTAAGTTTGAGTTTATTATTGGTTTATGCTGGAGCTCAGTTTCTGCAATTATTGATGGTTGTTGATCAAACATGACCTTAAACTAGGTCAATTATGATTCGGGTCATACTTTGGTTTAGGGGTGAGCAAAACCGACCGACTCCCGAATCCCGTCCCGATCCTGAGTCCCGAATCCTGTCCCGAAACCGAACCGATCTCAAACGGTTCGGGACTCGGTTTGTGTTTTCCGTTTTGTCGGGATTCGGGATAGTCGGGATCGGGTTGGGACGAGCCAAAAACCAAAAAAAACAACAAACAAAACCGATCAAACCGACCGATCCCGTCCCGTCCCGACTGTCCCGAAACCGAACCGAGCTTAATCGGGTCGGGACTCGGTTTGTGTTTTCCTGCTTGTCGGGATTCGAGATAATCGGGATCGGGTCGGGAGCGGCCCGATGCTCAGCCCTACTTTTGGTTGTAGCTTGTAAGCAAGGGCGGACCCAGAACTGTACATTAGGTGTATAAATTGTTTTTACGCGTATAAGAAAAAATAAACATAATAAAATATACTCCATTCGTCTCAAAATAATTGTGAAAAGAGAGAACTCACAAGGTTTAATAAAAATGAGACCAACAAAAATCTCAACCACTCAAAGACAATATTCCCCTAATATATTCTATAGTTTTTAGTTAAAAAAGAAAGTGATCAATTATTTTGAGACATCCTAAAAATGAAATGTGGACTATAATTTTGAGACGGAGGGAGTACGATTTTATTAAATTTGATAAACAAATTAAGAAGACATGTATTTGTGTGACACATAATTTCAATACCATGTTCATTTTCAAAAAATTAAGATTTTTAACAAAAATTTACACTAGGTGATAAACATCGATCGGGTTCCTAAGAACCCCCTAGGTTCACCCCCTGCTTGTAAGCGAGTCAAGAAGATGACCCGAGAGAAAAACTGAAGTTAGTATTTTATTTAAGTTTTGGTTTTTCACACTTTGGCCACAAGTACTAAAAGGGGTAAGAAATGAAGAAAAGAAAAGAGTTAAAGGACCACTTATGTCATATACACGTATACCTCCAAATTCATTAACCGACGGTTTAATCTTGTTTAATTACTGGATCATAATTAATCTTGTTTTGGGTAGAAAGCGGGTTAGAATGGATTTTGAAACACCTTCATTTTCATTAGGTTTCGAATCGGGTTTCATCAGTAGCTAACAAGAAGAGTGCTCTTGATGGTAATGAGAATGAGGAGGAGGAGGAGGTATTTCGGGTTTCGGAAAGTGTAAGAGTACAGTGGATTTGGGTTCGGGTTCGGGTTTGGGTTCGGTTGTTGTTGTTGAGATCGAGGATTTCTCGTCGCCGGAGGATAATAATGCTAAAGGTTTTATCAGAGTTGTTTGTTTTCAGGGATTGCTTATCCAAACTGCATAGTATATGATTTCGTGAGTGAATTACTAGCAAATATACAATTTTTGATAAGCAGTTTTTCCTAGGTAACTTATAGTGTTACTTTGGTAATGCTGATTATCAATCAACTTTGAAGCAAATTAGTTTATGTTGAAGCAAATTAGTAACAGTTTTTGGTATTTAACTTTAAGTTTTTTTTTTTGGTGCAAAAGGTGAATTATATTATATACCAAAATTACATCATGAATAACCATAACTGATTTGGACATAACCCAAACCAGATACAAGACATAAGCAGAATACTAAAGCTAAACAACTAATGTCTGATACAACTCAAATTCTATCTGATAAGAATCTCAAACAAGAAACAGAGGATCAGCATCCATATAGTACCATCCTGCAACTCCACATCCATCAAATTCACCTTAAAATTGCACCTTACCATCTAGCTACTTTTCCATACTCCAATCTACTAAATCCACTCAACCTGCCACCACAGTAGATTAAGTAAAATGGAGCATGGCATCACTAGGAACCCATAACCCATCCATGGGGGGGGGGGGGCTCTTCCAGACCATCCTACATTTCCCTCTCAATGGAAGGCTTCAAATGGCTAGAAACACTCACCCTCCATGATGACCAACCAAACCTCCTATGCCTATGTATTGAAGGACCAAGCAGGTTCATCTTGCACACCTCGCTATTCCAATCATCATACATAGGCCGCCAAATCATTTACCCTTCACATAAGGAGACCCTACTTTATGGTACATCCATACAGCTAGACCTCCTAAGCAATCAAGCATAGCATTCTAATTTCCTCCCAAGGCCAAACTAGAAAAACTATGAGATTGCATTAGGTACAGTCACACTGTTTAGGACTCCAAGGTACAAGGTATCTCACAAATGTAATGATTTGCATAAAAGAAACAGAGCATTATAAGTGCAAAAATGCAACTGATTTACCAAGATCCAAACACTCCTTAAAGCATCATTTGATTGAATCATGCTTTAAACTTGAATACACCTCAGATATACACAATTACCAATACCAAATACATTCAATCTTCCATTTCAGCTAGCTAGCAGGCAACAAAATTCCCATTAGTAGCCCAATTCAATCTCCATCTGTCTGCTATTAACTGAGATTTCACTGTCTTCCTAACTTTCAAGGTGAGAAGTTGAGTCTTGACACTATCTTTTATAATATTGACCACTACTTCCACAGTTCTACACTTATCTTTAAATAATCTCCAGTTTCTCTCTTGCCACAAGTAGTAGACTGAAGCAGCCACAATAATTTTGTCTACAGTCCATCCAAAATTGTTTCTAACTTGTTTCTCTACAATGAGATTACAAGTATCCAGCAAACCATCATCTTTGCTCAAAAAGGAAGACATGATCCCCATTTCACCCCAAACCTGATTAGCATACTGACATTGAAAAAATAGATGCTTATGAGAATCACCCCTTTGTTTGCATAAGCTACATGACAGATTACCACTCATATGCCATTTCTCCATTCTGTCCTGGGTTAACAACTTTTCTTGAACTGCTAGCCATAGAATAAAACTGTGTTTTGGAATCATTTGTTTGAACCATACAGCTTCACTCCACATAACTTTTGGCCAATTTTCTCTCATATCCACCCATGCTTGAGCAGTTGAAAACCTTACTTTAGTTCCAACATTTGTCACCCAAACAATCTTATCCATTTTATCATCTTGAATAGTAGGTATATCAATGTTCTGTAACACAGGATATTTATCAACCAAACTCCTAGGCCAATCCCAATCATTATTGTGTATCATGTCAGCAACCATAGCATCTTTATTAAGCCTAGCATCATATATATCCCTCACTGTTACAAAATCACTAATAGGGCCATAATCACACCACTTGTCATACCACACAGAAGTGTTTTTGCCATTTCCAATATCATATCTAACATGATTCTTAATTTGATCTCTAATCTCCATCATATTTTTCCATCCCCAGCTATCACCATTATCAACTTGAATGCTCCATATACTTCTACCTTTTAACTTTACCACATTAACCCATGTTGCCCACAAAGACTTCTTATTTTCCAATATTTTCCAAAACTGTTTTGTAAGTAACACCATGTTCCATTTTCTCATAGATTTGATTCCCAAACCTCCTTGTTCTTTTGGCCTACAAACTATTTTTCATGCCACCCTTGCTTTACCTTTAACTGAATCACCAGCATTCCACAAGAACCTTTTAAACAGCTTATCAAGATCATCAATCACAGATGTAGGTAACAAGTATACAGATGCCCAGTATAATTGCATAGAAGCTAAAACAGATGCAATCTTTACCAAGGGACTAATCTTTACCCTTCATCTGTATTTGATCTAATAGATGAGATTAATCCCAACAATTTAAAAAAAAAAAAAAAAACCCATTTTTATCATTTGTTTTTTCAAATATTAATATCTTTCAAACTGTTAATCGTTAAGCGAAAAAAAAAATATACCTTTACGATGAGCATTTAATTATATTTCTATAAATAGGCACTTCGATATACTTTCGACAAAATTATTTTTTTTCGTGTTTTCACGTTTTTTTTTTTTTTTTTTTTTTTTTTTTTTTTTTCGTTACTAAAATTTGCATGAAAATATCCTATGTGATTTAACACTAATATCACATGTGATTTTTCATGCAAATTTCGATAATAATAATAATAAAAAAAAAAAAAAAAAAAAAAAAAAAAAGTGATTTATTTATTTATTTTTTGTCGAAAGTATATCAAGTGCCCGTATATAGGAAGATAATTAAATTCTGGTCGCGATGGTGTAATTATTTTCGATTATAGATTAACGGTTTAAGAGATATTTAAATTATTAAAAATATGTGAAATATTAAAATGCTTTTAATATTAAGTATGAATGAGTCCCTTAAAAATAAGTTTGGTATATAAAATAACTCTCCTGAAATTTGCTATCAATAATTTTCTAATAATTCGAGCTTCCCATGCTAGTCAAATATATTGTGAGGCTTGCAAAATCTACATTCTCATCTTTGAAAGGGACTTAAAGACTCCATCTTGAATATAGTTGTATTAAATGCTTATCGTACACTTGAACATAATAATTTTTATTTTATTATTTTTATTTTATTTTTTGAACTTATTGAACATAATAATTGGATATTGATAATCATAGAAACAACTGATCAAAATGAAAGTTGAGCTCAATTATCGTACATATTCTTTTGAAACATTCTTCAACATATGTGTCATTGCCGACTCGGTCAGCGGCGACGCTCATGATGTACATAATTGTTCCGACATTATCACAAGAAAATATCAATAACGAGCAAAAGGAAATGTAATTTTTCGATTAACGATGTCATTCAATGTTAGTTCGATTGTCGATTGACTTCATTTACAAACATAGGATACTTTTGTATGGACTTTGCGATAACATTGGTTTTTCATATTGTTTTATGGGAAAATTCACTAAATACCCCACAAGTACACATGTCTTCACTCTATATGCCAAAAAAAAAAAAAAAAAAAAAAAAAAAAAAAAAAAAAAAAAAAATCCCCAAATACCCCATGGGAGAGGGTCGCTCAAATATCTTGGGCGGATCTCATAAAATAGTGACATGTGTCCCTATATATATCCCCACCAAGTACTAAGATGGTAACAAGTACAACAGGTACTTTATTGGGCGACTGGGCCCATATTTTTTGGGCGACTTGGCTTTTTTATCTTTTTGTCAAAAAATTATTAACTATATTTTGGTCCTTGTGGTTTGCTTGGTATTTCATTTTTGGTCATTCTGATTATTATTATTATTATTATTATTATTATTATTATTATTATTATTATTATTATTATTATTATTATTATTATTATTATTATTATTATTAGGGTAAAAGCTATAGAATACCATCTTACTTTCAAAAAAGTACCGTCTTGAACCATTTACTTTTTTATTGCTTACTTTACCAACGAACTTTCAAATTTTAATTCGACTTGAAACATTTCTTTAGACCGTTAGTCTTCATGTGGCAACGTTAGTCCTACTAGTCAACGAACGTTTGCAAAGTTAGTCCTTTTATACTAACGATGTCAACGAATGTTTGCAAAGTTAGTCCTTTTATACTAACGATTGTTTTTAATTAACTAAAAATTTGGAAAAAAATTTAAAAAAATTAGAAAAATTTTTAAAAATTCAAAAAATTTATAAAAATTCAAAAAATTTATAAAAATTCGAAAAACTTATAAAATTTCGAAAAAAATTTAAAAAAATTCGAAAAATTTATAAAAATTCAAAAAATTTATAAAAATTCAAAAAACTTATAAAATTTCGAAAAATTTATAAAAAATTCAAAAAAATTTTAAAAATTCGAAAAATTTTATAAAATTTTCGAAAAATTTTATAAAATTTTCGAGAAATTTTATAAAATTTTCGAAAAATTTCGAAATTTTATAAAAGTTTCGAAAAATTTTATAAAATTTTCGAAAAATTTTATAAAAATTTTGAAATTTTTTATAAAATTTTATAAAATTTGAAAAATTCGATAATTTTATAAAATTTTTCGAAATTTTTTATAAAATTTTATAAAATTTTTCGAAAATTTTATAAAATTTTTCGAATTTTTAAATTTTTATAAAATTTTATAAAAATTTTTGAATTTTTCAAATTTTATAAAAATTTTCGAAATTTTTATAAAATTTTTCGAATTTCGAAATTTTATAAAAAATTTTATAAAATTTTATAAAATTTTTCGAAATTTTCATATAATTTTATAAAATTAAAAAAATTCGAAATTTTTATAAGCGCGTATCATCCACTTCTACAGTGCTATGTGCAGAAGGTAGATAAAATTTTTCGTTAGTATAAAATGACTAATTCCTTGTAAAATGAAAACCACTGCTACAAATATCATCCACTTCCAGTTTGTTCACAACATCTCTAAAATCATGCATATCTTGACTACTATGAGAACCACCAGAAGAGTGCTCAGAAACATCCAAAGTAACATTAAAATCTCCCAAAATAACCCCTGGACTCTTACTCACAACTTGATTGCTCAGAGTCAAATCATCCCACAAGCTTTTCCTTTCTATACCACTATTACTAGCATACACAATACTGCAATAGAATTTGATATCACTTTAAACCAATTCCACTTTACACAGTATTGTTTGAGCAGTCATATTGATTATCATCATTCTTACAAAATAAGGGTTCCAACCAAGAAAAATTCTGCAACTGGCTGGGCTATATTGCACATTAGAAATCCATTCCCACTGACCAAACACTCTATTACCAGTTTTCAAAATATTATTGTGCTTGAGATGAGTTTCAATAAATGCACATACCTGCAACTTTTCATTCCTTAGAAATTTCATTGTTTCATTCTGTTTCAATTCATTACTCATACCTCTTATATTCCAAACTGCTAAATTGAACTCCATAAAACACATAAAGATTTTGATCACTCAGTTAAGTAACTGAGTATCCTTTCCCTCTATCTCATTTGCAATCAGGCATTCATTCTCACTTTTGTTGCTAATAATATCCTCCTTATCCATATTTAGATCCATATTGTCATTCACAATTCTCCATCTATACTTGAAATATTCTCTCATTCCTTCTGTCCATTTATTGTAATCTGCTTTTGTTGGTTTCTTTTTGGTGAGAACAAAACATTCCACAATAGTTTTTGCTTCCTGCTCCAAATTTTCCTCTTCTATCCCCTGTTCCTCAGTAGAAGCTAGAGTAGCATACTTATTAGCACTCCTATGTATTTCTTTTATAGCATCATGACTAACTCTCCAAACTTTTTCTAATGAAGGTGGTTTTCTACTAGTACCTTCATCTCCATTATTCTGCTCATTAACTTTTCCTTTTCCTTTCCTATTATCCACTTTACTTTCTTCTTTATCCTTTTCTTTTGAACCATTAGTGTCCCCAACTTTACTTTGATTCTCTTTTGGCCTAAACATTTGTTTTTTCTGTTGAAAATACTTTCCTCTTCCATTATGCTTTCTATTTCTTGCTTCAACAAACCCTTCACTATCTTTGTTCTGCAAATCCACCTTTCCATTTTTAACATCATCATTAGTTTTGTGCATTTGTTCCACATCAATGTTTTTCCTGTTCTGTTCTTGTACAATTTCATCACTTGTTCTTGGCCTAACTTTACAATTATGCATACTATGCCCAAAAATAGCACAATGCTCACAAATCATAGGTTTCCATGGATACTCAACTTTTACTGATTTTCTTCTCTTAATATTGTTTTCAGCATCCTTATATACAACCTCAATACTGTCAGGTAACCCCTTACATGCTTCCATTTCAACCAACACTCTAGCATATCCCAACCTTCCATATCCATTGTTACACATATTAGCAGTCACCTGATCCATAATCACAGGTCTCCCCAACCTGCTTGATAAAGCACTTATGCCTTTCACACTCCATGCTTCCAAAGGAACATCAACAAGCTTTACCCATATGGGAATTTTACATGGATCAGTCTTCTCAATACATCTTTCAGGAGACCATTTTTGAACAAGTAATGGTTTTCCATTAACTAACCATGGACTTTGTTCAATAACCAAATTTAAGCCCTCTTCATGTCTAAACTTGAAAAAACACATATTATTGTTATCAACAATGATATCCTTTCTGTTAAGCCATACCTTGTACAATTTCATCACTTGTTCTTGGCCTAACTTTACAATTATGCATACTATGCCCAAAAACAGCACAATGCTCACAAATCATAGGTTTCCATGGATACTCAACTTTTACTGATTTTCTTCTCTTAATATTTAACTTTAAGTTGTGCTAGTGTTACTTTGGTAATTCTGATCATCAATGAAGATTAATGGTAAAGTACTTGGAATCAGACCGAAGAGCCGAACCGGTCTGACCGAAACCAAACCGACCATATTCGGTTTGGTTTTTGGTTCTATATATTTATGATTTTCGGTTTTGGTTCGGTTCGATCCAAAACCGAGAAAAACACACCTAAACCATATAAACCGAACCAAACGGACCGACACAAAACCGGTTTCGGTTCCACAAAATTGGGTTTCGGTTCAGCTCGGTTTTGACCCAATGCTCAGCCCTTAAGTCAGTATAAATAAGCAACTTTGAAATAGTTTGTCTAAAAATGATATCATGATCAGTTAACATCCGTCCAAACACTAAAATTAACTGATTATTTGCCGTTTCAAAACGATATTAAGAGCAATCCTAGAATGCTTTTTTCAGTAGGTTCAGTTTGATTTCATAAAGAGAAAAACAAAGTTTGTATTCTGTATTTCTTATCGGGGGCATCCAATTACATTATCTTGAAATTTAATAATAACAATAAATTGGACGTTAATCTGTAATGTTGTGGGTGGTAGACTGGTAGGACTTACGAGTAACCGTTGATAACTTCATTGTGTAATATATTTAGTTAATTTTATGATAATGTAGCAGGTCTGGTGTATTTAGAGAATTAGTGCAGTTGGAAACCCCTTCAGACGGTTACTAATGTCTTAACATGAACAAGAAAGCTGTAATCGTTACCAATGATTTTTCATATCTGAATACATTTTTCATATCTGAATAACGAAGTGGGATTGTGTTTATTAACAGGGGATATCTTATGTAATCCATCATCTCACTTTGTAACTCATTACTGTATTTAGCACAGACTTAAACACTTAAATATGCAGGAATTTGTGATTGTTTTTAATCTAAGAAAGATCACAAAGATATCCACGTTGATTAACTTTGCGTAAAAGGGATCGTATGTATGATAGTTTTATGATTTATAAGATTCCATAGAGTAATTTGCAGTCAGACGTATCTTAAACCAGTGTGCTAATTACTGTTACATGCGCTTGTTTATCATTCCCATTTTCACTGGTTGTTATTATTGCTAAATGCAGAGGAGACTCTTCCAATACGGCACTATTCAGTCAGTAATAGTTCTAAATTCCCGCTTACTGGACTAGGCGTTTTGACCAGAGAATCAGGAAAAAGAAAGCAAAATCTCTCAAATGTCTCGAACGCGCCAGAATCTATAATCACAAGCTGCAGCAAACAACTGTTTCCAAAGTTGACTGTCAGTCCTCTTAGAAAGTTTCAGCTGATCGATTCCGACTCTGATTATGATATTCCTTCTACCAGTAAAGTTGCTACTAACAAGATCTGCAGCAAGTCAGAATCTAATTTGGATAGGGGAAAAAGTGTTGGTTTACATCAGCCGAGAAAATTAAGTGAATCACTCGATACTTCAGCCAGAAAAGATTTATGGGAAGATTTTAGACACGAGAAGAGGTTCCATATCCCGACACCTGCAGTAGATGAGGTCTGTGAGGAATATTTTAGTTCCATGAAAGAAAAAAGTAAAGTTCAGAGTAATATTGGAAAAAGTAACCATAATGATTTGGGTGACCCTCGCCCACCAGCTCATCAGTATTTTTTCCATAATGATTTGAGGGTCCAAGAGCTTGTGCGAACTCGTTTGTGCAACTTTTTCCCGTTAAACACAGCAAATAGAGAGTCTAATTAGCCCAGTACATCAAATATTGATTACATGTAAGTTAGTTCTGCTATATTATTGATAGCTTTTAAGGGGTTATATGCAAATAACTCTTTTCAAATATAATTTTTTGTTGTATTTCTTGTGTTTTTAGGGGTCAATTTAGCAGTAGTGACAAAACTAAACAGGCTGCTAGAAGTAATAAAGCTGAGACAAGCTCAACAAGGAAAAAATTAAGAAAATCTAAGACTCAAGAAACATCACAAGGTTTCATGAATCCTAAAGTCAATACTGCGAAAGGGATCACAAAAAATGCTGGCAAAAGAAGTGTTGATACAAAAGTTGGGCGTTCCTTGTGAGGACTTCTATTCTCGTACCAATTAACTCTTAATGCTTGATGGAACCTGCGCACTAAGAAAAAGAACAAACACCGTTAGGCTTATCGAGGGATTGTCTCCCCCGATTATCCTCCGGCGTGAGAGTAAGTAATCGAATTTAGGGTTTTAGCGAAGAGTTAGGGTTTTCAGTAGATCGTACCTTTACCGAGGGCTTGGGTGCCCTTTATATACACACGAAACCCTAGTAGGTTTCGTGTTCCCTACTTCTCGGCCTATTCGCCGATATCGGATATATGGTATATATCCTCTCTTTTTAGAAGATACTCCATATCTTATCCAAAGATAACTTTGGGCTTGGGCCTTGTCGGACCCAGCCGCATAACTGGTAGTCCAGTTATTGCCGTAGCGGCCCATACGTGGTGGGCTTAATTATTAGTATTGTTTACTAATCGGGTTCGTGACCCGGGTGTAGACTATACGTCATCATGTCCCCCCAGTCTAGTGTGCGCAGGGTAAAACCTGCGGATGCTAGACTAAAGTCGTCTCGAAATTATTCCCCACGCGTACGCGGGAAGGTTTCAAAAATATACCGCCTAAAAATACACGTATTATGTATCTAGTCCAAAAAAGTGCAATTTGGGTACCTTGGGAAGTGGAGAGGTTGCCCACTTGTCTTGTACCGTCATATATCCTAGCCACACGATGTGAGATAGTGGGATACACGTGTCAATCATCTGTGGTGGATGGGAAACTATATAAACTTCCGCCTCCTTTCACTGTGTTGTCCACAGTTAAAAAATCACAATTCCACAATTTTTACATCTTCGATTCTGCTTTCAAGAACGATAATTCATAGGTAATAGCGCGTGCGCACATAGTCTGAATCACAAAATGGTAGCGCAACTTCACGATTTCCATTCTAACATAACCGAGGATGAACTGATCCAGTTCACTTCGGATTATTTTATCCCTTTGGGCCTGCGCCCAGAGGTACCAGGTCCGAATGACACCATCGCGAATTTCCCCGCTGGGAAGGTGGGGCTATATACGCGCTTTTTCGAGTGGGCGAATCAGCGCGTACCCATCTCCGTGTTATTGAGTGATATACTCCATTATTACGAGCTCCACATCTCTCAGTTACATTGTATTGGTGCTGGTAAAATCGCCAACTTTGAGGTTAACTGTCGCTTGTTAGCGGTCCACCCGACCCTCCAATTATTTCGCGCGTTTTATCACCCGACGTGGTCAAATGGGTGGGTTACCTTCTCTAAGCGCGTAGGAAAGTTACAGTGCTATGTGCAGAAGGTAGATAAACTCAAGGATTGGAGGGAAAAGTTCTTTTGGGTCGACGCCGCCGTCTTCCCTTCCAATTTTCCCTTTTACACCCGTGCCACTCTGCCCAAGGATGAGCGCCCCCCTGAGACGTGGTATAACGTGGATCATGCGGCGATCATAGATGAGAACCGCCTTCCGATCAAACCATATCCGGAAGCGTTCCTGGTGCACATGGGCATCAGTCGCAACTACTTTGAGCATGAGACGGAAGTTCCTACATTCTTGAATGCGGATGGCACGGGTGGGTGCTCCTTCTGTCGCCTTACTGTCGTTATTAGTGTAAGCGCTTCTTCATTGTCCATACTTTATGTAACTTGCTTCTTTTTGTCTATTTTATGCGCAGAGATGGATCTTTTTTCGGTTGTGCGCCTGGAGAATCCGCGTTCCGTGGCGGTGGGGGTGCGTCCTCTGGGGGATGGTGAGCAGACCATTTTGGAGGCAACGGCAGGGCGCATCGTGGACTTGGTTATCCCAGAGTCTGAGGGCTCCCCTGATGTGGTGGTAGCTGAGCCGTTACAGGAGGTGGCTCCTCCTGTACAGCAGGGTCCTGACACTGCGCAGACTCCTCCTCCCGAGATGCTGATCCATTTAGAGGAGACCGATAGTGACATGGAGGAGAGCTCCCCACTGACGCGCAAGAGAGCGCTTAGTGGTGATGGTGAAGGTCCTTCAAAGAGGCCGCGAACTGAGGCTGGGGGAAGCTCGCCTTTTACTGAGGTGCAGACGAAGTAAGTACCTTAGTTATTAGTTATAAACTTTTGTCAAGTTATATTTTGTTCTAACTTTGTTCCTTCGTGTCCTCAGTGTGGATGCTGAGAAGTCTAGTGGAGGTGCGTCCACGGCTGAGACTGAGAGGGACGTGTTCTCAACTCCTCCCCCTATGTAAGTATTTTTTAGCAATTCCTTAGGGTTTTGTGTATGCTTGATTGTGCGCTAACCTTGCCTCTTGATCTTTCGTGCAGTGAACAGCCTGTGGAGGACGCTGACGTCCTAGATGGGAGTGCGCCACCTGAGGTGAGTCATGCTCTGGACGGGGCGCGTTCACCGAGGGATACTGGAGAGGAGTCAAGCCCGTTTGACTCTTCGATGGAGGAGCTGGCCTCCATCGCTGTGCGCCAGTCAGAGTTGTTGGCGCAAGTAAGGGTGCACAAGTCTGAGGAGGTTTCCAGACTACAGGCGCAATTAGCGTCTGTGCAGGCTGAATTAGCAAGCTCTAAAGCTGAGCAGCTGAGCTCCAAGGCTAAACTGGAGCGCGCAGAAGCGTCTGCGCAAAGGTTGGGGGAGGGGAAGATGTTTGTGATGGCTGAGCTGGAGAAGGAGCGTGCTGCTGCGGATCTTCAGAGGCGAAATTCTTTATGGGCGCTGAAGTACTTGCAACAGAATAGGAGCAAGCATTTTGCCAATATTGAAGAGTTCCGTAGCCGATGGAGCTTGCGCTGAAGACGCAAGAAGAGAAGCTCCGCAAGCTCAGCATTGAATATGATGAGGAGCTATACCCTCACATGGTTCAGTCCGTAGCTGAGCGCAGGTACATGCTGCTTTTATCTCTTTATAGCTTGTGTATATTTGAGACCCTTTTTCTTATTAACACTTGTGTTTTTTCGTAGGTGGTTGATCAGTCATGGTCTTCGCCTGGCCGCCATGTGCACGCTGGAGCATCCCGAGGTCACCACCTCCTTTGGCAAGGTCGTGGAGTGCGCTATTGCACATGGTAAGACTTTGGCCGCGGACAAACTTGCTGAGGACAAGTTGTTGACCGTGCCGCTTGCGGAGGTCCCTGGGTACAAGGCGGATGCCCGAGCTGAGCTTGTTGCTGCTATGGAAGATTTAAAAAAGCTTGAGCTTCCGCATATCGCTCTTTTGGAGCGTGATCAGGATCAGCCTATCAGCGTGATCATGGCGGGGCTCACTCTTCCTAGGCATCTGCAGGATGATGCAGATCAGCAGGTGGACTTCTACTTGAAGCCTGATGTAGCGCAGTTGAAGGTACCCATTTTTGCTCAGCCTCGTGACATTCTGAATCCTTTCCGTATTGAGAAAGAGATTTCTTTGCAAAGATCGCTAAATGCGCATGTCTCTAGGGTCGCACGAAAGAAAGGCGAGAAAGGAAAGGCCATTCTGTGCGGCATAGGCGCAGCGCATCAGCCTAGATCCGATGGTGTGCCTGTCTGCGTGGCCACTGTTTCCCTTGATGATGCAGAGTTGTTGAAGAGGCTCGCGGATGCAAAGGAAGCAGCTTTGAGTGGGGGCTCTAGTCAGCTAAGGCGCACATATAGCATTTAGCTTTTTTGTGCAAGTCTTTTGTAGAAACATGTTCATGTATATAGAAATCTTGCTTTTGTACTTAGTGTTTTTTTACCACTTCAAATACTTATGCTTTTGAACTCGTAGTTCTTATATGATTTATGTATCCTTGCGTGAAGATATCTTTGGGTGTGTAAGCGTACTTAGAAAAGAAGAATCATTACGAGATTTCTTAAGGACCGTAGTCGTGTATTGAATTTTTTTTTTCCAACTTAATGAAGAAAAAGAACCATAGTTGTCTATGTATTTTTGTAAGTTTACTTGTCGTTTTTTACTATAAGGAATCAAGGGTCTTGATTTCCTGAGTTGTTAAACGCGCACAGTGTGCCCTAGGGCGCATCCATCGTGGGTTGCGTAAGGAACTTGCGCCAACGTCTTGAGCGCAAGGTGTTTAACAAGGATTCGTGATCCAAAGTTGATGGGTTTGCAACCCTCTTACTCAACGAGTTGTTTATTAGGTTTACTCATCCTTTCTGCCATCGTGGGTCTTAGTGTGTGCATGCACGCCATGTAGGCAAAATTATAACAATATTGAAACACGATAATGAAAGATGCAAACAATAGAGTTACATGTGTTATGGAGTTAGCTAGAAACCATAACGTTTTATTAATACTTGCAAGTTTTAAAAAAGAATGCTTATCTAGATAATACTTAAAAAATAAAATTACATGGATCTTTATTGGGGGCACTTTCTAAAGTGCGCGAGTGTCCATGTTGGGCCGTAGCCTGCTTTAAAGGTAGCACCGCTTCAGGTTGCGGACGTTCCACGTTCGCTGTAGCTCATGTCCGTCCTTATCGCGTAACTTGTACGCTCCATTGCCAAGTGCTTCTATGACCTCGTAAGGTCCTTCCCAATTTGGTCCTAGCTTACCAGTGTCTTCTGCGCGGCTTGAGTCGTTTTCGCGGTATACGAAGTCACCTGGTCTGAATGACGTGCTGCGTACTTTGGCATCATAATATCCTTTCATTCTTGACTTGGCTTTCTCTTCGCGTATTGCTGCGCGTTCACGTCGCTCTTCCAATAGATCTAAGTCTATGCGCCGCTCATCATCATTGGTTGCCACATTAACTTCCGCAGTGCGGATGGTTGGCATTCCGATTTCAGCTGGTATTACAGCTTCTGTCCCATAGACCAAAGAGAAGGGAGTGTCCCCGTTGCTAACCTTGATGGTTGTTCGATGCGCCCAGAGAACATGTGATAGTTCTTCTACCCATCTTCCTTTGTGTCTGTCTAGGCGCGCTTTGATTCCTTCGCCTAGGCTTCTATTTGCGCGTTCAACCAGACCATTGGTTTGTGGATGAGTTACTGACGCGAAGTGTTGTGTGATGTTCAGCTGTTCGCACCAATCTTTGAACGGGTTGTCACGGAATTGTTTTCCGTTATCTGAGATAATTTCACCAGGTAATCCAAAGCGACATACTATGTTGTCCCACACGAATCGTTTTATCTGGTTACCTGTTATGGTCGCTACTGCCTTTGCTTCGATCCACTTAGTAAAGTAGTCTATTGCTACAATAAGGAATTTCAATCCGCCTGCGGCAATAGGGAAAGGTCCAGCGATGTCGATACCCCATTTGTGGAATGGCCATGGCGATGTAATAGGCGTTAGCTCATGCTGTGGTCGGCGCGGAATGGGTCTGTGAACTTGGCAATCACTGCACTTCCGTACCAAGTCTCGCGCGTCACGGTGCATAGTTGGCCAATAGTATCCAGACCTTAGTGCGCGCGCTACAATGGACCGTGGTCCTGAGTGCATGCTGCATGAGCCTGCGTGGATCTCTCGAAGTACATAGTCTGCCTGGAGAGGTCCAACGCACCTGAGCCATGGTTGTAGGAATGAGCGTCTATATAAGACGTTAGCTCTAAGCTCGAATCGCTGCGCTGTGCGCCGGATTCTTCTAGCTTCCTTCTGTTCTTGGGGGAGTATGCCCTTACTAATGAAGTCAATGATTGGTGTCATCCACGTAGGGCCTTCTTCTTCTATCACTGTGGATATTTCCATCTCTTCGATTGACTTATTTTTCAAGGTTTCCACCAATACTTGTTTCGATAAATGTGCGAAACTGGTGGATGCAATCTTGCTCAGCGCATCTGCTTTCCTGTTTTCACCCCTGGGGACCTGCTTGATGGTAAACCTATCGAAGTTCTGGATCAGAGATTTGGTTTTTTCGAGGTATTGGATCATGTGTTCCTCCTTTGCTACATACTCGCCTGACACGTGGTTAGCAACTAGCCGTGAATCGACGTTCGCTTCTAAGTTGCGTGCACCCATTTTAATTGCGATGCGTAACCCAGCCAGGAGTGCTTCGTATTCTGCCTCGTTGTTCGTGGCTGTGAATTCAAAGCGCAGAGCATATGTGAATTCAGCTCCTTCTGGATTAGTGAGAATAAGGCCACCTCCTGATCCATCTATGCATGAGGATCCATCAGTGAATAGGATCCATGGTTCTTGAGGTTCCCCCTTGCTTGTCGCAGGTGTAGTGTCAGTATCTGGCTTCTCGATGATGAAGTCGGCCAATATCTGCCCTTTAATTGCAGTGCGCGGTCTGTATGATATGTTATGCTCACCCAGTAAAACGCTCCATTTTTGTAGGCGTCCCGATGCGTCGGGTTTCGAGATAACTTGTTTGATGGGTTGGTCTGTGATAACAGCTATTGGGTGCGCCTGGAAATACCTGCGCAGTCTTTTTGCTGCGAATACTAAAGCTAGGACCAACTTTTCCATTGCAGTGTAGTTAATCTCCGTCTTCTTGAGCGCCTTGCTAACGAAATAGATGGGTGTTTGGACAGAGTTCCTGTCAGTCAGTAGTACTGCGCTGACTGCTCCCTGAGTCGCAGATAGGTACATGATCAGCTCTTCCCCTGGTCGGGGCGCGACAAGCTTTGGTAGGGCTGCTATGTGTTGTTTGAGCTGTTGGAAGGCTTCTTCTGCTTCCGCGGTCCACCTGAAGTCTCCCTTTTTTGTACACTTCTTGAGTGTTTTGAATAAGGGAAGTGACTTGTCCGCTGATTTAGATAAGAATCGGTTCAGTCCGGCTAGTTTGCCGTTTAGGGACTGAACCTCCTTTAGTGTGCGTGGTGAGGGAAGGTCAATGACTGCTTGAGTCTTTTTTGGGCAAGGCTTGATTCCATCGGGTTCTATCAGATACCCGAGAAACATGCCTTCTGTAGCGCCAAATGTACACTTCTTGGGGTTCAATTTCATGTTGATTCTCCTCAGTGTTTTGAATGTTTCCTCCATGTCGCGCACTAGTTCTTCCTCGGTATGGCTTTTGATGACGAGGTCATCGACGTATACTTCCAAGTTGCGGCCTACTTGTTTCTCGAACGCAGTGTCTACCAATCGTTGGTATGTTGCTCCTGCGTTCTTTAGGCCAAAGGGCATCTTTGTATAGCAATAGACCCCTTGACTTGTGTGGAAGGCCGTTTTTTCTTCGTCATCCTCCGCCATTTGAATTTGGTGGTATCCCTTGTATGCGTCCAGGAAGCATTTGAAGGGATATCCACACAGAGACTCGATCTTCCAGTCTATCTCTGGAAGCGGGTAGCAGTCCTGTGGACATGCTTTATTGAGGTCTGTGAAGTCTACGCACATTCTCCAACTGCCATCGCTCTTCTTTACCATTACTGGGTTAGAGAGCCAGTCATGATAGTACACTTCCCGCATGATGCCTGCGTTTACTAGTTTGTGTACTTCTTCCAGGATGGCCTTTGCGCGGTCTGGGGCTTGTCCGCGCTTTTTCTGTCGTATTGGAGGATATCCTTGTCGGATTTGGAGCTTGTGTTCCGTGATGGAACGTGGCACTCCTGTCATATGATTTGGCTCCCATGCAAAAATATCTAGGTTATTTTGCAAGAGTGCGCATATAGCTGATTTGCCTTTGTCAGACAGAGACCCGCCAATGGATACTTGTTGATCCGGGTAGTCAAGGTGGATGGCGACCTTTAGGTTTGGGACTTTGATTGCGCGCTGTTCTGGAGCATCGCTTACGTCGTTTGTCACTGCGTTGCATTCTTTGGGTGGTATGGTGGTATTGTAAAGAGTGACAATACCTCCTTCCACTGGGAACTTTAGCATCCCGTGCGCTGTGGATGGCACGGCGCGGATAGATGATATTCCAGGTCTCCCGATGATGCCATTGTACGGAGAGGGGGATCTGATTACCATGAAGTCCATCCAGGTGACTGTAGAGTGTGGTTTGTCACCAACTTCTACAAATAGACGCAATTTCCCCATGGGCCATATCTTCTCCCCTGTAAGGCCAGTGAGCGGTGCTGTGGCTGGGATCAACTGACTCTGTATCTCAGGTCGCAGTTTCTTGAAACAGTGTTCATATATAATATTAGCGGATGCACCTCCATCTATATACATGCGACGGATGTCGTGACCCCCCGTATGTATTTCAATGGTAAGTGGATCCACCACTGCGTTGTTCGCAGTCAGGGAGGGGAAAGAAATCTCGTTTTCCTTAGAAAACCGTTGACTGACCTTCTGTCTTGTCTCGCGCTGCCATGGGTGTATCATGTAGATGATATCTGCCTTTTCTTTTGATGTCTCCTTCTTGGCCCCTGGTTTTGGTTTGTCTTTCCCTTCTCTGATGTTTTTTACTAGGTGGTCCATCTTTCCTTCCTTTACCAATTTGTCAATCAATTGGCGTAGTTGGACGCACTCGTTGGTTGTGTGGCCTTTCTGTCCATGATATTCGCAATACCCATTCCCTGTGCGCCGATCCCCTGGGGTGCGCATTGGTGGTGGTTTCGGGAAGTTAGCCCCTTCCGTCGCGAATATTTCTTTTGGAGTTTTTGTTAATGGGGTGTACTTGTCGTTTCCCCTTCCACCGCCTTGAGTGCGATAACTCCTATTACGATTACCGCCCTGGTCATTGGATTGTCTCCTTGACTCTTCTTGTGGCCTATGGTTCGAATAGCCTTTCTTGCTATCCGCAGCGGCTTCTTCTCCTTGGACGAAAGACCTCGTGCGCTTCATGAGTTCGTCGAAAGTTAAGGGAACCTTATCGTTTAACTTTTTTATCAAATCTGGGTTATTGATCGCATTCATAAAACCCGATATTTTTAGTATCTCTGGACACGCCTTGACTTTCATGCATTCGTCCTTGAAGCGTTCCATGAAAGCACTTGTGGGTTCCCCTTGTCGCTGTTTAACTCTAGCGAGTTCGACAGGGTTTTTGGCGCACTTCTTCCTTTTAGTAAAGTTTAAGCGAAACGCCTTGCGCAACTCCTCAAACCCATCGATGCTTCTACGTGGAAGCTTGCTAAACCAGTTGCGCGCATTCCCTACTAATGTAGAGTTGAACATATGGCACCACACAGGTTGTGGCCAATTTTCGATAGTAGCTGCTGATTCGAAAATTTTTAGGTGATCATCAGGATCACCTGTCCCATCATATGTTTTGACGTTAGCAGGCATGCGCCTTTTCTTATTCTCCGAAAAATCGCTGATGCGCCTAGTGAATGCATCAACCTTTTGGCGACGCCAGGGAAGAGACATGTCTTTGTCTTCCTGGTCGCGGTATTTTCCTCTTGATTTCCAGTGTCCAGTCTCGCTGTCCGAGGAATCTCTTGAAGATGAGCGAACTCTTTTGTGACGCTTGCGTCGACTATCATCAGAGTCTGAGCTTGCTCTTCTGCGGCGCTTGCGCCGACTATCCTCAGAGTCAGAGCTTGAGGGGCTTTCACTTGGGGAGCATCGTCGCCCAAGCCTATCTTGGATCCTGCGACTGCCAAGCCTAGCGTGGACATTGGCGCGCCGCTCCCCCTCTTCAGGCTCTTCCAGATGTTGAAGGTCGGCTGCTTCATCGTCCACAACCTTCCTTCCAATCCTGGCAAACACTGGTTGTTTGCGGCTATCCTTCTCGCGTCTTTCCTTTTGGTAGCGCGGTGGAGATACTTCGTGCTCAGGGTCGAAGTTGAGTCTGCCGTGCAGACTTTGGCTTGACCTCTTCTTTGCCTCCTCTCGCATGAGCGCAGTCAAGGCTTCGTAGTTTTGAGATACAAAGTCGCTTGGCGCCAATTCGGAAGTGACTCCCTCTAGCGCGATGGAGTCTGTTTCCAAGGCAGGATCCTTGTTTCGGATAGGCGCATTGGGAGGTTCAGTGAAGTTCACCTCTGGCATGTTAAGAGGAGTGCGCTCCAGTTCTACCGCGCTAATACTTGTTGTAACAGCGGGGGTAGTTTTGGTAAGTGATTCCACTGTAGGAAAGACCAGATCTGAATACGCTCCTAAGCTTCTAGGCATGCTGGTTGTCCCAGGGGCCTGCTTAGGGGGCGCATCGGTTTGATGCTTCTTCCCTAGTGAGTCATCATGCGCTTTCTTCCCATGCGGACTCTTGTGACTTCCGTGTTTCGTCATTCTAGTTCTTGGTAAAACTCTTAGTGTAGGGTCCCACGGATGGCGCCACTTGTTGATACAAAAGTTGGGCGTTCCTTGTGAGGACTTCTATTCTCGTACCAATTAACTCTTAATGCTTGATGGAACCTGCGCACTAAGAAAAAGAACAAACACCGTTAGGCTTATCGAGGGATTGTCTCCCCCGATTATCCTCCGGCGTGAGAGTAAGTAATCGAATTTAGGGTTTTAGCGAAGAGTTAGGGTTTTCAGTAGATCGTACCTTTACCGAGGGCTTGGGTGCCCTTTATATACACACGAAACCCTAGTAGGTTTCGTGTTCCCTACTTCTCGGCCTATTCGCCGATATCGGATATATGGTATATATCCTCTCTTTTTAGAAGATACTCCATATCTTATCCAAAGATAACTTTGGGCTTGGGCCTTGTCGGACCCAGCCGCATAACTGGTAGTCCAGTTATTGCCGTAGCGGCCCATACGTGGTGGGCTTAATTATTAGTATTGTTTACTAATCGGGTTCGTGACCCGGGTGTAGACTATACGTCATCAAGAAGGGTTCAAGCAGATGGTCAAGGGACGGGGCATTGGTTCACTGATGGCGATGGGAAGAGGGTAAGTTGGAAAGTTCTTGTTCTGTTATTGTAGCCATTTCATATCAAGAAACTGTTAGAACCAAATACGGGTCGGGTTTTGGTTCGGATTGGCATGTCAAAACACCTTGACCCGAGCATGACATGTTTATGTAGTTAGGTCAGCTATTTCAATTCTAACCCGTTTACATATAACCCAAACACCGCATGTTCAACCTGTTTTTCTAAACTGGTCGACTTGTTTAACCCATTTAAGTAATTTAACCCACTACAAAGATAATTTATCTGAATTAAAAAAGTCCCAAGTGGGTTGGCTAACCTGTTTAGCACACACGGCCCGGAAACTGGTTAGACCAGACCCGAACCGGTTTATTTCTGTGTTGGTTTTGGGTCGTGTTTCGTGGTAGGAATTGGTACCCCTAATTTTTGACGGCATCTCTTTTTGTGTGGTATGATATAAATACAAGTTTCTTGTACGTTTAGGTTTATGTAAGTAAAAATGGGCAAGAAATGACTGGCAAAGCTGCTTACATTCACTAAAAAAAGGTACTTCTGCTCAATTATGTTTATCTCCCAACTTCTTTACCTTATTTTGCTTTATACTAAATAACTCTATGTTTAAAAATCTTTTGTGTATAAATATGATCTGAGCTCAATTATGTTGCTTTTGTCCTTTAGCAAATCTGATTTCTATTAACATTGAAGAATATCTGCTATTTTGACAGGAGAGTGGAGGATTTAAAAATAAAAAGGCGAAGAAAACTTCCACCAAGAAGAAATGAGTGTTGCTCATGTGGCCGAAATGTGAGATCGGTATATACTCATGTTGAGATACTAAGAAACTGATTGGGATGTTCAAAGGCAGTTCGCTAATGGAAAACAGAGAATACAGCAGAAGCTTTCCAAAATTCAAGTTGTAGTTAAGACCTTTTTTTACTGATAAACATATTTTAGACCTGAGTTTAGTTTTAGAATTTGAAGCTTTTTAAGAACTCTTATAGTTATAAACTTATAATTGGATATCACTTTGGTAGAATGGAGTTTGAGCCTAAAATTTGTTAGTTTTGAAGCTTGATTTATGCAAAATCAGCAGTGTATTTGATGATTAAACATAAAAGGTAACATTTGCTATTTTTGTAAAAAAACAGAGCTTGAGTCAAAGTATTGACTTTCATCTATATTAGTTAAGCTGTATTAATGAACACATCTGAGAGTTATTAATGATATTGAACATATAGCTTACAATTTGACTCAAGTTAGAGTATCATCAACCATTCGATTAAAATCAAAGGTCAAGATTAAAAGTGAAACCACGTCATTTTGACCTTTGATTTTAATCCAATGGTTGAGGATCTAACTTGAGTCACCAATTTGGTTAATTATCATCTCGATTTTTTTTTAGAAAATTGGGCTTCATATTGTCTGTTTATGGACTCGGATCTTATCTTGGTCAAAACCGGGTCAACAAGAGATGACCCATACTATGAATTGCTACTCGTAATATATCTTTTGTAGGTCTTTTTCACACATTAAATCATGGAATTATTAGAGCATAGGGTACGGTAGCTGATGGCTTGAGCCATTGCCAAAAACGCAAGCCTATGGCGCGAGATACCATACCGCAGTTGGGCTGGTACGGCCTGGTGCCGTGGCCACCAGCTCACGCGGTCGGTAATTCTTTTTTGTTGTTATATAAGTTTACATTATTTGCTCTTGTTAATGTTTTTCTTGCATCATAACTCCCTATTTTATTGTCATTTTATGTACTTTTTTATTTAATGTACTATTTTAATTTTATGTAATACGTTATTAATGAAATTTTATTTTAGTTAAAAAAAAAAAAAACTATGGCACCAGAAAAGTGGTGTGATAGCTAGGGAGGGATGTTTTGGTGCCATAGGGAAATGTGGTGCCGTGGGAAAAAGGTGCTAAGGTGGCACAATTTTTTCCACGGCACCAACTGTACCAAATGCTCTTAAAATAGTTGAAATTTGTTCAACTTGTTTTTCAGACGAAAGGGTACATATTTTGATATTGAAGTTAGATAATAGTTTAGGTAAATAGGTATAAGATATTTCTTTAATCATCATAGAATTTTCGACCTTGGAGTTTCCATGAAATTTCTTTTGTCAATACAAATTTTTGACCCGAGCTAGTAATTTTCCAAGATATTTCTTTATTGCAAAAGACAAGGAATTCTGTGAGAGAAATTTATTGGTGTAGGGAAATGAAATTGAATGTTAAGAAATAATGGTCCCTATTAAAAAAAAGGAACTTTCATACATCGACTTATTGGTGTAGGGGAATAGGGAAGTTAATATATGGTCCGCATCAAAGTTTAGAAATAGTCCTCGAGCCTAGATGTGTGTAATTTAATTTGTGTGTGTTGTAATTAAACTTCAGTTGAAAACCGTTTAATTTTGCATGATTAAAGATTAAGGGTGCGTTTGGTATGTTGTCATGAATCACAGTGGGTATGGGTTTGGATATAAGGTGGAGTCGACAGGTATGAAAGTTTCATACCTTGCCCTTTTGAGTACTATGGAGTATGGAAGATATATATCTTTCAATCCCATATTTGAAAGATACACATCTTAACCAAACACTTGCAGTCATATCCGATATGATTCCCTCATTCTATTCCCCCTACCAAATGCACCCTAAAGATTGTTATACGATGGTTTGAAATGTTATTCATATCAATTTTCCCCATCATTTAAGAAAAAAGTAAAAGCCTTTTTTGTCATATGTTATGCAATGAGTAATAGTGTTAAAACAAGTCATCACACCATATTTATGTTCAAAATGGAGCTTGATTTCAATTGTTTATGAATTCGGATAAAAAACGGGTCAAGAAGATGACCAGTGAAAAAATAGTTCATTACAATGTTTATTTCCAAATTGTTATACTTGTAGGCTTTCAACTCGTATAAAAAAAAATTTAACCATTTTTGAGGGCTCGCCATTTTAGGAAATATATAACAAAAAAATGTAAGATTAGAAGAAGACCGTATCAATGTAATATTTGATTTTGCTCGTTCAAAGATCAATCAATCTAATGAGATTAGTTAACATGTCTATTTTTTTAATTATTAGAACAGGTAGTTTTATGGAAGTAAAGTTCATATTGGTTTGAGAAAATAATAAAATGTATGTTGAAGTCAAAGTAAAAAAACGAGTGATTGACGTGAGTTTAGCTACTTATCTGTGCTACAGTCATGACCAAAGGAATCTTAATCATGATCTTTTCACATAGTCTTTTTCTTTGTAATTTCCTTTAGCAAAAGGAATGAATTGTTGTCCCCACATTGCAATGTTTTCAAACAAACATATCTTGTTCACATTGCTATATGCTACAGTTGTAACCAATTCTTTGTAATTTCCTTTAGCAAAAGGAATCTTATCTTTCTTGACCAAATAACAGCCTTATGTTATTGAGTCTTTGTCTTCTCAATATACAGTTAATCATCTTACCCAAGTTTCTTTGCAATTAGTTAAGATAATTCTCTTAAACAACAGATCCTTAGATAACAACTAGAATGGCGTCTACTTCATCTTCTTCCATTCAAAAGAGCTTCAAGTATGATGTTTTTTTGAGTTTTAGAGGTGGTGACACCCGTAACAATTTCGTTGGCCATCTTTATCACGCTCTGAAGCAGAAAGGCATTGAAACATACAAGGACGATAAGAAAATCGAGCAAGGAAAACCCATCAAGGACCAGCTCATGAAATCCATTGAGGACTCAAGGTTTTACATCATTGTTTTCTCCAAGACTTATGCATCTTCATCTTGGTGCCTAGATGAGCTTGTTAAGATTATGGAATGTAAGAAGACGGCCGAGCAGAATGTTTATCCTGTCTTTTTTGATGTGGAGCCCACTGAAGTCCGCAAACAAAGTGGGGCAGTTAAAGAAGCCTTTGCCGAACACGAAAAGAAGGAAGCTGCTGGAAAATGGAGAGAGGCTATGAAAGAAGCATCCGATCTTGCTGGGTGGGAGTTGAAAGGGTAATTCAATTTCATTCAATTTTTATCATGATATCTACATTTATATAATTGTTAATCCTTTTGTGTTATCAATCTTAACTGTTTGTGTGCGCTTTGAGGAAGCTAATAATATAATCTTTAATGGTACAGGGATGAATCTGAATTGATCCAAATAATTGTTGATGTTATTTTCAAAAATAAATATTCCACTCTTTCGAACGCTGATGGAAAGTTAGTGGGTATGGAGACCCGAATCAGTGATGTTCTTTCATATTTAAAGATTGATACTGAAGATGTTCGAATGATCGGAATCAAGGGGATGGGAGGTGGGGGAAAGACAACTTTAGCCAGAGCTGTTTATGATCAAATTTCTAATCATTTCGAAGGAAAAAGCTTTGTTGAAAATGTAAGGGAAGTTTCAAAGCCGTCTTTGTCTGGTTTAAAGAAGCTTCAAAAGCGGATACTAAAAGATGTGTTAAATGAAAAAGACATCACTTTTAGTAGTGTTCATGACGGGAAAAACATGTTGAAAGACATGATGAGTCGTAGAAAGACACTTGTTGTTTTAGATGATGTGGATTGCATAGAACAGCTTGAGGCGTTAGCAGGAGAGCCTAACTGGTTTAAATTGGGAAGCAGAATTATCATTACCACAAGAGATGAGCAAGTGCTGTCAGCCCACCGGGTGAACTCCGTTTATGATGTCAATCTGTTATCGTCTACGGAAGCGATTTGCCTCTTCGGTATGCATGCATTTCCAATAGAGTTTCCGATTGAAGGTTACAAAAAACTATCAGAACAAGTTTTACGTTATGCATCAGGTCTTCCCTTGACTATAAAGGTCTTGGGTTCATTACTCTGTGGTAAAAATGAGCGTGAATGGGAAAATACTATACAAAGACTAAAAACAATTCCGTTGGAGAAAACTATGCAAATTCTAGAATTAAGCTATAACGGTCTAGAGGAGGAATATAAGCAAATATTTTTAGATGTTGCATGCATTCTAAAAGGTTGGGGCAAAGAAGATGCAATTAGAGCGCTTGAAAGCCGTGGATTTCATGCTGAAGTTGGTTTAAGAGTTCTTGAGCAGAAATCTTTTATAACTATTTCTAAAAAAAAATATTTTACTAAATGGGGAAGTGATGAATGGGGAAGTGATGAATGGGGAAGTGATGAATATGAGGAATTGGGGATGCATGATCATTTAGAAGAAATGGGTAGGAATATTGTTCGTCGGTCACACCCAGATGAACCTCAAAGACATAGCCGATTGTGGGTTAATGAGGAAATTGATGATATATTCACTAATGACCTGGTAAGAATTAAGTTATGATTTTTTGGTCCCTTTATTCTGAGAAGTCTAAAATGAAACATCCACTTTGTTTCACTTTGTTTCTCTCTCTAAAAGTTTTCCCCAAATCCACTTTCTCTCACTAATAATTACTCAAAAATTCATTAATTCGAATTGAACTATCATTCAATACGCGTTATTTAATCTTCATTTACTCTCAATTTGATCATGTTTTCAGTGATTTTGGGCGTTTTGAATTAATGGGTTTGATTTTTTCGATTTCAGGGTACCCATAACCTTGGGCTGACTCCAAATCTTGAATGGTTAAAGCTTGAAAATTGTTATGATTTGGTAGAAATTAATGCTCCCATTGGATGTGGGAGGTTTAAGTCTTTTGAGTTTGATAAATATTTTGAACATGTGGCTTTATCTGAGTTACGTCTGATTGCAGAACCCACAGATGTTTGCCCATTGCACTCCGACAATGATTCTCCAAAGTTTCTGTTTGAATGTTATTATAAAGAAGATCGAGCTTCATCGTTTGGAAATCTTGAAAGGCTAATTTCTATAGGTCTGTGTGCTTGTATCAATCTTGAGAGCTTTTCAAGAAGTATTTGTAGTTTACAATGTTTAAGAAAGCTTAAACTTGAAGGCAGTATTTCAAAAGCACCCAAAGACCTTGATCGGTTAGAATGTCTAGAGGAGCTGACTTTTTCATCTAAAGAGATTAAAAATCTTCCATATAGCATTTGTATGTTGAAACATCTGAAATCTCTCAAACTTAAGTCATGTTTACTTCTTGAGAAGTTACCCGATGATCTTGGCCGGTTAGAATCTTTAGAGACGCTAATCTTAACAGACTGTAAGCTTTTACAATATATTCCAAACAGCATTTGTAAGATGAAATGTATAAACAACTTACGTCTTCGCGGTTGTATTCGAGTTGTTGAATTGCCTGAGGATATTGGATGCTTAGAAGGTTTGAAAGAGTTAGACATAGTAGGTACAGGCGTAACCCGTGTTCCACAGAGCATTTTCCAGTTGAGAGGTCTGCGTATTGTTGGGTCGATGCGGCTTCTTGCTATACGTGGCTTATTACTCAAGAGACGAAGAACCTCTGATGATGAATTAGTTTGCTACATATAACCATTAGTTTGCTACACATGCCAAAGGAGCCAATACAAGAAGAGCTATTTTAACAGGTACTTTATTTTGAAATTCTAAATTGATTATGGAAATATTCATTGTTTCTGCAATTTATGTGTTTTACTATGATTCTAACAAACTATTTTCTGCTATTAAGTGGTCCGATCAGCGCATAACAGTTAGCCAAGTGAACTCCTATTCGGGTAAGTCATTAAGCAATTTCTCAACTCGAATGGATTCAGTAGGGTATGGTTTATCATACAGATTTTAAGTTTTTCTAATATTTTGTTTCAACTTGATCTTTCAAGGTCCGGTGAGCAGGAAGCAATTGCCACTAAGCTCAGAAGGTGATCTAAAGCTCATATCTCTCCACATCTTTTCTCATGTGCATTGAAATGATTTGTTTATGATTTTTTTTCCCAAGCATTGTTGATCGTTGATCATTGTCAAGTGATTTTGGCTCAATCCATTTCAGGCATTGATAGTTTTCTCTGGTACACGGCGAAAGTACGATTGTTTGTAAAGAAGTGGTTCAAAGTATGATTGTCATTTTACCTTTCAGTATTAGTACTTTTTAAATGTATACACTGTTAGATCAAGCTATAATTCTAACTTGGATGTACTTATTACTTTAGATAAATAAAGAATTTGAACTTTGTTTTGATTCATGGAGCTCAGTAAACACAGTTGACTTGTTCAGAAAGTCAAACTGTGTTTTCGATGAAAATGGTGGGACTATGATAAAAGGTTGGGGATGATCATGCTAAAAAATAAACTTAAGAAAGTGTTGTTAGTGATGTAATATCATATGTAAGATTCTGATTCACATAAATAAGCTCTGCATGTGGATGAAATCATCAAGCATAAACTATTTGACTTTTGAGTGGCTTTCATCAAATTTCACTAAGGTTTTCACAGAATTGTATGGACGCACATATTTTAGTGATAAGAAATTATCAGAGCATGTACTGTTTGTAGTTTTGAAAGGCATTGAGTAGTCATATTGTGTCTTTGTCATGGTTGAGCTACAAACCGTAGAATTTTAAATTTTGAAAACAGTTTAACATGGTAAAACTGAGCTAACACAAACTGTCGCTTACAACTAAAACCATATCACCATTGACCACGTAAGTGATACTGTTACGATACTAGAGTCTAAAAGGTTTGTACCTTTATCATAAAATTGAGGAAGATGATACCGTACAGGACATGGCACTAAGCTTTGTTCCTAATAACTTAGCTTTTTTTGTTACAGTACATGGAACTGGTTTCATGCAGCAGAGTTGACTTCTTCAGAAAGTCAACTGCAATTTTGAAATCTTAGAAGAGTGGGAATTGTATGATAAAATCATTTTTAAAAGCTAAAATTGGTACTTAAATCTCCTTTAAATACTGTATTTTAACCAATTTATTGGTCAAATGCTACACTACCCTAAGGAATTCGAAAACCCCCAAAATGTGACTGGCCGCAAGGTTTTAAATAAAAGGTTTATTTATTTGCACTTTGGCCACAAGCCTTATTAAAGTAATGTCAAAGTTAGATATATATGAACCTCCAGATGCAATCTTGGATCTTCTCGTGTGTTGTGAACTCCCTGGATAGGATCGAATCAGGTTTGAGTAGCTGATGGGAAGGATATTGTTAATGATGATGATGATTTGATGTAGTTTTGAGGGTGTTTGGGATTGCTTATCCAAACACGTTTATTTGGTTTTGTGAATGAAGAAAGTTCTTTTTAAGTTAAGCATTTTGAAACTGCTTATTCAGAATAATTTCTTTTACCGGGAATGTGTAACTTAGCAGTTTTAGTAAGCAAATTAACATTTTTTATAAGCAATTTTAAAAGGACTACTTATGTGTGCTAGTGTTTAGTGTTTCTGATATAATTTGCCTCAAATAATCACAATCTGTTAACCTGCATTATCCAAACACTAGAATTCTTGGTTGTTTTTTGTTTCAAACCGTAATAATCAGATATCAACGGCAATCCCAAACACAGGCACAAAGCGCAAAGAACATAAATTTTACTAGCTGCTTCATATTACTTTGGCAGTGTTACCTTCGTGTTAGCCACAGTTAGGCGTAATTTTTGGGCAAAATAGCGAATATATCATTTTTTAGTTGAATCAAGTTAGGCTTCATGTTTTCCAACATATATTTATATTCCGTTCATCAAGACTTCAAGAATCTGAAATGATGACCATAAAAGCAATATTTAACATTTTTTTTTCCTTATAAAATGATTTTATCACTGTAACATTCTTTTTTGGTCTTGCTATTTGTTTTATCATGCTCTATTCATATGCCATACTGAGCTCGATTTTTAATCTCCAGCTTAATAGGTTTTGTCTGCTTAATCAATGTTTGACATTACACAGGTCTGTAAATAAAAGTGCAAGGAGGCGGGACTACTGATTCAAGTCTCCTATACGAGCTGTATACAGTTAAATCAAGGTATAGCTATTAACTTCAAAAGTGTACTTATCAAAGTAACTTACTTGTATAAGCAGTTTAAATTTTTGAAGTTAGATAATAACAGATATGTTAACTCATGGAGTTCAGATAACACAGTTGACTTCTTCAGAAAGTCAAACTGTGTTCATGATGAAAAGAGTAAATTACACCGTTCGTCCCTGTGGTTTGGGCCAAATTTCACTCTCAGTCCCTAATTTTTTTTCTTGCATCGTTGGTCCCTGTGGTTTTTCAATTGCACACCGGTGGTCCCTATCGTTAGCTGGCGTTATCTTTTTCGTTAGCAAGTGGCAACGTTAGTCCATTAACCAAACAAGCGTTTGCAACGTTAGTCCTTTTACTAACGGGCCGTTTGCAACGTTAGTCCTTTTTTGAAAAATATTTTTTTTTTTGAAATAATTTTTTTAGAAAAATATTTTTTTTCGAAATATATTTTTTTTTTAAAATTATTTCGAAAAAAAAAAAAATTCTAAAAATAATATATTTTGAAAAAAAAAATTCTAGAAAAATTATTTCGAAAAAAAATATATATTTTGAAAAAAAATATTTTTCTAAAAAAAAATTATTTTTTTAAAATTATTTCGAAAAAAAATATTTTTCTAAAAAAAATATATTTTGAAAAAAAATATTTTTCTAAAAAAATTATTTCGAAAAAAAAATATATTTCGAAAAAAAATATTTTTCTAAAAAAATTATTTCGAAAAAAAAAATTTCAAAAAAGGACTAACGTTGCAAACGGCCGTTAGTAAAAGGACTAACGTTGCAAACGCTTGTTTAGTTAATGGACAAAATTTGCCACTTGCTAACGGAAAAGATAACGCAGTTAACAATAGGGACCACCGGTGTGCAATTGAAAAACCACATGGACCAACGATGCAAGAAAAAAAAATTAGGGACTGAGAGTGAAATTTGACCCAAACCACAGGGACGAACGGTGTAATTTACTCTGATGAAAATGATTGGATTTTACATGATGTTGGAGATAATCATATTCAGTAAAGTTTTGTAAGTGATTTAAAATCATATACAAGTTTTGTTTTACATAAAACTCTTCTACATTGGGACAAAGTGGTGAACCATTAAAATATTTGACTTTTGAGTCAAACTATTGACTTTGATCAAATTCACTGTTTTTTTTATCTAAGTCAGTAACAGAATTAATATTATAGTGTTTACTGGTATTAATAGAAGCTACTTAAATGTTCCAGGAATAAGACGTTATCATCAGAGAATGATTTGGTAAAATCCATGTTTGGACAGAGTTTGAAGCTGGGAACACGAGATGAACGCGAACTTATCAAATAAAATGACATTACTGTGGAATGTTTAAATCAGTTTGTTCAAAACCTTATTCAAGAGTCGGACTACTTTTTTTAACAGATTTGCCAAGTTTTGCCATTTCCTTGTTTTCTTGGCACTTTGCTGTTAATTTGTCAGGTTTTGTTTTCGTTTTCTACGTTTTGGTATCTCCTAGCTAGTTTTAATAAATCTATTTCTTTGTTGTTAAAGAAAAGGAAATTAATACTTTCAGTGTAGTACCACATGAAACTTGCATTCATGTTTAGCGGTAATCTGGTGGGGTGTATCGATGTTTGTTACAGCCAAGCTATATTGAAGAAAACCTTATTCAAAAGTTGGACTACTTTTTTTAACAGATTTGATCCTTAAGTAGGGTATTCGTTAATTCCATATAAAGGACTTTTTAAGAAAGTCAAATTCTGTTCTTTGTGAAAATGGTGGGAGTTTGATTTAATGTTTGAGATGATCATGTTTTTTAAATGCATAAAGAAAGGTATTGTAAATAGTGGGTTGATCTTATCAACTCAAAGCCATTTGACTTTTTGAGTCAAAGTATTGACTTTCATCTATTATAGTTGACCTACATTAATGATATTGAACATGTAGCTTACAATTTGGTTACCTATCATATCGATTTTGTTAGAAATTGGGCTTCATATTGTCTGTTTATGGACTCGGATCTTATCTGGGTCAAAACCGGGTCAACAAGATCACTAGTACTAAATTGCTAATATCTACAGTATGTTTTTTCAGTTCTGTTTTCACACTCTTAACCATAGAATTATTAAAATAGATGAACATTGCATATGTAGTCCTTCAACTTGTTTTTCAGACAGGAGGATATTTATTTTGATACTGAAGTTGCATACTATTTTTGGTAACAAGGTAAGTAATTTAGAAGCCTCTTAACACTGCTAATGCATAAAATTTGGACGCATAAGCTTTCTTATTAATGATACGTGTCGATGCTTAAAAGAAAATGTGAAATTTAGTTTTAAAATATTCTATATTAGTTTAAAATTTTAGTTCATTAACCAGCTCCTCAAGGTCCACACTATGCTTCCCAATGAGCAACACAAAGCTTCTTTAACCGCTAATCATCTCGAATCATCTCTAATGTCCTGTCCCACTTTCCACTACAGCCAAGGTTGTAAATATCGCTCGGCGGTACCGTGGCGGTCGACCCCCGAAATCCACCATATCGGTCTTGGCGGCGCCATGGCGGAGACCATAAATTATAAAGGAATATGAAAAAAAACCCTAGATCTAGGCTAGATCTGAAGTGAATATGAAAAAAAAACCCTAGATCTGAAGTTAAACGGCGTTGACCGGCGTGAATCTGAAAAAAAAAACCCTAGATCTGAAGTTGACCGGCGTTGACCGACCGCCGCCAAGGCCGATTTTTGACCGATTTTGACCGCCAAGCTCCGATTTTGACCGATTTTTGAAAGATTTTGACCAAAACGCCAAGTTAGACCGATATGGGAAATATCGTGGCGGTGGACCACCGAAATCCGCCATGGCGCCGCCATATCGGCCGCCATGGCCGATTTTTACAACACTGACTACAGCAAATCAGCTTCAAGCTTTTCAAATTCTTAAAACCGCTAATCAACGGTATGAATAATCGTTTAATAAAACACTCCTCCTAAGTTTAATAAACGGAAATTCGGCATCAGGATACTTAAATAACTTCTTAAAGGACAAAACTTCAAGTTGACTAGAGTTATCTAACAGCTCAAACATACCTAAATCACTAGTCGAACAATAAAAACATGAAAGTTCCTTCAACTTCTTCCAGTATTTTCTAGAAAAACCAGTCATACCTGATTATAAGTTAAGTTAGCTTAGGAACATCAGCTGACAGAGTTGACTTTTTCTAAAAGTCAAACCATGTTTTTGATGAAAATAGTGGTATTTTATACCTGATTGACTATTATCATATCAAAATTAAGCTCAGTAAGTATTATTATGTGATTTTATTATCATAAAAAGTCGTTCTTTACATATTTATGTTCTAAATTGGGATAAAATCGTTAAGCATACAAAAAGTTGACTTTTTGAGTCAGATTATTTACTTTGACCAACTTCACTGAGTTTTTAATTGAATCGTACCTAAGAACATATATAAAGGTAGTTACTAGTGTCAAGTGAAGCTAATCAATCTTTTTTTCACTAATTTTATTACATAATGATTTTGGAAAATCTAAGGGCTGTTATTAGCTGTATGAGTAAAATTGACCGTTGTTTTTTTCCATGTGACACCAAACAAAAAGGGCTCAAGTATGTCATTATGGATATAAGTTATGCTAGATAGTTCATATTTTATGTAACATCGCCTTCATGTTTGCCAACAAATTGTCGAATATACGATATGGAATGCAATTTCTCATCAATCTTTCACCCTTCATTATGACTTGAGTTTGACCTCATGTTCTTTTTTACCTAACATTGAAGATGAACATATTTATAGGATAATCACATTATTCAATTGAATTAGGACCTTGTGTTCTACTTGGTCAAGACATGCTAGTTGTGTTGACCCGTACTTGAGTTTAAAAAAAAAAATACACAGTTTGTCAAAAGCAGAGAAGTTGTTTGCATGTTTGTTCTTGTAAAGCTATCGACATTTGAAAGTATAAACAAGAAGAGAGGGAAAAGTGTATAATAAATAAAAGGGGTGAGAAATGAAGAAAAGGAAAGAGTTAAAGGACCTCTTCAAGCTTTTCAAATAATTGGTCAAATAAGCTAATCAATGATTTTAAATCACTACAGCAAATCAGCTTCAAGCTTTTCAAATTCTTACAATGATTTTAAATCACTACAGCAAATCAGCTTCAAGCTTTTCAAATTCTTAAAACCGCTAATCAACGGTATGAATAATCGTATAATAAAACACTCCTCCTAAGTTTAATAAATAGAAATTCGGCATCAGGATAGTTAGAATAACTTCTTAAAAGACAAAACTTCAAGCTGACTAGAGTTATCTAACAGCTCAAACATACCTAATCACTAGTCGAACAATAAACACATGAAAGTTCCTTCAACTTCTTCCAGTATTTTTTAGAAAAACCAGTCATACCTGATTATAAGTTAAGTTAGCTTAGGAACATCAGATGACAGAGTTGACTTTTTTTGAAAGTCAAACTGTGTTTTTGATGAAAATAGTAGTATTCTATACCTGGTTGACTATTATCATATCAAAATTAAGCTCAGTAAGTATTATTATGTGATTTTATTATCATAAAAAAGTTTTTCTTTATATATTTATGTTCTAAATTGGGATGAAACCGTTAAGCATAAGAGTTGACTTTCGTCAAATTATTTACTTTCGCCAACTTCACAGAGTTTTTCATTGAATCATTCTCAAGAACTTGTTCTCTTTATGACTTGAGTTTGACCTCATGTTCTCTTTACCTAACATCGAAAATGAACACTCTTAAAGGATAATCACACCATTCAATTGAATTAAGACCTTGTGTTCTACTCGGTCAAGACATGCTAGTTGTGTTGACCCGTACTCCAGTTTCGTGTGTTCTACGAGTAAGTAACTATAGCAGTTTAAAAAAAAATACACGGTTTGTCAAAGGCAGAGAAGTTGTTTGCATGTTTGTTCTTGTAAAGCTATCGACATTTGAAAGTATAAACAAGAAGAGAGGGAAAAGTGTATAATAAATAAAAGGGGTGAGAAATGAAGAAAAGGAAAGAGTTAAAGGACCTCTTATGTCATACCTCCAAATTCATTAACAAGTTTGAATATTTGATAGGCGTGATTGAAAAGCGTTAAGCATACAAAAAGTTGACTTTTTGAGTCAGATTATTTACTTTGACCAACTTCACTGAGTTTTTCATTGAATCAATCTCAAGAACATATCTAAGGGTAGTTATTAGTGTCAAGTGAAGCTAATCAAACTTTTTTCAGTAGTTTTATTACAAAATGATTTTGGAAAATCTATGTTCAGGGCTGTTATTAACTGTCTGAATAAAAGCGACCGTTGTTTTTTTTTCCATGTGACACCAAACAAAAAGGGCTCAAGTCTGTCATTATGGATATAAGTTATGCTAGATAGTTCATATTTTATGTAACATCACCTTCATGTTTGGCAACCAATTGTCGAATATAGGATATGGAAAGCAATTTGTCATCAATCTTTCACCATTCTTTATGACTTGAGTTTGACCTCATGTTCTCTTTACCTAACATCAAAAATGAACACTCTTAAAGGATAATCACACTATTCAATTGAATTAGGACCTTGTGTTCTACTCGGTCAAGACATGCTAGTTGTGTTGACCCGTACTCCAGTTTCGTGTGTTCTACGAGTAAGTAACTATAGCAGTTTAAAAAAAATACACGGTTTGTCAAAGGCAGAGAAGTTGTTTGCATGTTTGTTCTTGTAAAGCTATCGACATTTGAAAGTATAAAAAAACAAGAGAGGGAAAAGTGTATAATAAATAAAAGGGGTGAGAAATGAAGAAAAGGAAAGAGTTAAAGGACCACTTAAGTCATACACGTATACTCCTCCAATCCATTAGCAGATGGATTCAATCTTTGTTAGGCATAACTACCACAAGGTCAAATAAATTAGTCATAGGCTAAAACTGATAGTTTATTAGTATTGTTTAATTACTGAATCCTAATGGATTGATTGATTAATTAATTAATTGCGACACTACCACAAGGAATTCGAAAACCCCCAAAATGTTGTTGTTCGCTTGTTGTTGTTCATGATGATGATGATGATGATGATGATGATATGGAGGATTTTTCTTTACCCAAGGATAATAATGCTAGAGGTAAAAGTAATTCTTTTATTTGGTGATCGATTTGTTAAACTGATTAATGTTTGTTTTGTTTGGGAGATAATTTTTTTATTTAATTTGTTTGTTAATATGAGATTATTTATTTATTTATTTATTTTGGTGATTGATCTCAACTTAATGAGTTGACTTTATTAAAAAGTCAAACTGCATCCTTGAATAATAGACTAGGACTTACCAGTATATTTCTTAATCATTGGTGACAAAAATATTTGCCAATATATATTTTCGGGAGAATGGGAAGTATAGGCGCAAGATGAAGTCCATATCAAGAAGGTGCTTGGGGTTAGTTTTTCTTTATATCTAAAAAGAATTATTTTCATGAATTGTAGTACATAAAGTTATTTGATCGAATTTTGTAAATCAAAGGCATGCATGTGATGTGTGAAGTTCTAATGAAGTATATCTACAAATAAGAAATGCGTGTGATTTTATTATATGGAACTAAGAAAACCCACAACTACTTAATCATGATCTTATATGTGCTACAGTAATGACCAAAGGAATCTTTAATGATGGTCTTTTCACATAGTCTTTTTCTTTGAAATTTCCTTTAGCAAAAGGAGTCATCAATTGTTGTCCCCAGTTCCCCACCACATTGCAATGTTTTCAAACGAACATATCTTGTTCACATTGCTATATGCTACAGTTGTAACCAATTCTTTTGTAATTTCCTTTAGCTAAAGGAATCTTATCTTTCTTGACCAAATAATAGCCTTATGTTATTGAGTCTTTGTCTTCTCAATATACAGTTAATCATCTTACCCAAGTTTCTTTTCAATTAGTTAAGATAATTCTCTTAAACAACATATCCTTAGATAACAACTAGAATGGCGTCTACTTCATCTTCATCCATTCAAAAGAACTTCATGTATGATGTTTTTTTAAGTTTCAGAGGCGAAGACACCCGTAAGAACTTTGTTGATCATCTTTATTACGCTCTTAAGCAGAAAGGCGTTGTCACATACAAGGACGACGAGAATATCGAGAAAGGGACTTACCAGTATATTTCTTAATCATTGGTGACAAAAATATTTGCCAATATATATGTGGGGAGAATGGGAAGTATAGGCACAAGATGAAGTCCACATCAAGAAGGTGCTTGGGGTTAGTTTATCTTTATATCTAAAAAGTATTATTTTCATGAATTGTAGTACATAAAGTTATTTGATCGAATTTTGTAAATCAAAGGCATGCATGTGATGTGTGAAGTTCTAATGAAGTATATCTACAAATAAGAACTGCGTGTGATTTTATTATATGGAACTAAGAAAACCCACAACTACTTAATCATGCTCTTATCTGTGCTACAGTCATGACCAAAGGAATCTTAATCATGATCTTTTCACATAGTCTTTTTCTTTGTAATTTCCTTTAGCAAAAGGAGTCAATTGTTGTCCCCACCACATTGCAATGTTTTCAAACGAACAAATTCTTTGTAATTTCCTTTAGCAAAAGGAATCTTATCTTTCTTGACCAAATAACAGCCTTATGTTATTGAGTCTTTGTCTTCTCAATATACAGTTAATCATCTTACCCAAGTTTCTTTGCAATTAGTTAAGATAATTCTCTTAAACAACAGATCCTTAGATAACAACTAGAATGGCGTCTACTTCATCTTCTTCCATTCAAAAGAGCTTCAAGTATGATGTTTTTTTGAGTTTTAGAGGTGGTGACACCCGTAACAATTTCGTTGGCCATCTTTATGAAGCTCTTCAGCGAAATTGCATTGAAACATACAAGGACGATAAGAAAATCGAGCAAGGAAAACCCATCAAGGACCAACTCATCAAATCCATTGAGGACTCAATGTTTTACATCATTGTTTTCTCCAAGACTTATGCATCTTCATCTTGGTGCCTAGATGAGCTTATTAAGATTATGGAATGTAAGAAGACGACCGAGCAGAATGTTTATCCTATCTTTTTTGATGTGGAGCCCACCGAAGTCCGCAAACAAAGTGGGGCAGTAAAAGAAGCCTTTGCCGAACACGAAAAGAAGGAAGCTGCTGGAAAATGGAGAGAGGCTATGAAAGAAGCCTCCGATCTGGCTGGGTGGGAGTTGAAAGGGTAATTCAATTTCATTCAATTTTTATCATGATATCTACATTTATATAAATGTTAATCCTTTTGTGTTATCAATCTTAACTGTTTGTGTGCGCTTTGAAGAAGCTAATAATATAATCTTTAATGGTACAGGGATGAATCTAAATTGATCCGAAAAATTGTTCATGTTATTTTCAAAAAGAAATATTCCACTCTTTCGAACGCTGATGGAAAGTTAGTGGGTATGGAGACCCGAATCAGTGATGTTCTTTCATCATTAAAGATTGATACCCAAGATGTGCGCATGATCGGGATCAAGGGGATAGGAGGTGGGGGGAAGACAACTTTAGCCAGAGCTGTTTATGATCAAATATCCAATCATTTCGAAGGAAAAAGCTTTGTTGAAAATGTCAGGGAAGTTTCAAAACTGTCTTTGTGCGGTTTAAAGAAGCTTCAAGAACGGATACTAAAAGATGTGTTAAATAAACAAGACATCACTTTTAGTAGTGTTCATGATGGGAAAAACATGTTGAGAGACATGATGCGTCGTAGAAAGACTCTTGTTGTTTTAGATGATGTGGATCGCATAGAACAGCTTGAGGCGTTAGCAGGCGAGCCTAACTGGTTTAAATCAGGAAGCAGAATTATCATTACCACAAGAGATGAGCAAGTGCTGTCAGCCCACCGGGTGAACTCCGTTTATGATGTCAATCTGTTATCGTCTAAGGAAGCGATTTGCCTTTTCAGTAGGTATGCATTTCAAACAGAGATTCCAACTCGAGGGTACAAAGAACTATCAGGACAAGTTGTACAATATGCTCATGGTCTTCCCTTAACGATCAAAGTTTTGGGTTCGTTTCTTTGTGGTCAAAGTGAACCTTACTGGGTAGATGCTATAGAAAGACTAAAAAAAATTCCATTAAAGGCAACTATGGAAAGATTGGAAATAAGCTTTGATGGTCTAGAGGAGGATTACAAGGAAATATTTTTAGATGTTGCATGCCTACTAAAAGGTTGGAAAAAAGAAAAGGCAATTAGAGTGCTTGAAAGCCGTGGATTTCATGCTGAAGTTGGTTTAAGAGTTCTTGAGCAGAAATCTCTTATAACTATTTCTAAAAAATGGGGAAGAAGTGATGATTATGAGGAATTGGGGATGCATGATCATTTAGAAGAAATGGGTAGGAATATTGTTTGCCGTAAGCACCCCGACAAACCTAACAAACATAGCCGATTGTGGAATGAAGAGGAAATTGAAGATATATTGGCTAATGACCCGGTAAGAATCGAGTTATGATTTAATAAAACTGATAGTTAACTATGTTTTTTGTCCCTGTGGTTTGTTGGATATTTCATTTTTGGTCTAATAGTTTAAAAAGTTATGAGTTTGGTCTAAAATGAAACATTCATTGCGGGTTCGGTCCAAAATTTCTAATTCCGCTAGTTTAACTATGTTTGACCGTTTAATTGAAAGATATTATTGTCTTTTTAGGTATTATATTAGACAAAATAAAAATTGGTGTCAATTTTCAAATAAAAAAACACATAACAATTCTCATCTTCCTCTTTGTCTCTTTAAAGTTTTCCCCAAATTCAGTTTCTCTTAATTTGATCATGTTTTCAGTGATTTTGGGCGTTTTGAAATTTAGGGTTCCGACAAAAATTAATGGGTTTTATTTTTTCGATTTCAGGGTACCCAAGCAACAAAATGTCTACGCTTCCTATCACCGTGGGGTTTCAGTGCTGAAATTGCAATAAAAGGTCTAGCAAAAATGAAGGATCTTAGATTTATTTCACATAGCTCTCCTAAAGGATTATTCTAATAGCAATATTGTTCAATTTGATAAAGTTAGCTAATACCTTCCAAGTTCCTTACAATTTATGAGTTGGGATGGTTTTCCTTTTTCAAGTTTACCGAATACATTTCAAGGAAAATATCTTGTTGGACTTGAAATGAATAACAGTGATATTGTTCAACTTTGGGAAGATGGAGAAGAAAAGGTAGAATTAATTTGTTGTTTTTCATGATTCATTATGATCCTATATATCTATTGGTTTGTCATTGCACCAATATTAATTGTTTTTTCTACTTATGTTAGGTTCTTCCTAAGCTCAGGTTCCTCACTATCAGGTGTTCAAAGTTGAGGACCTTTGACCTTAGGTTGGCTCCAAATCTTGAGCAGTTGACTATTGACAAATGTTATGATTTGGTAGAATTTCAAATGCCTGCTAATCATCATCCAAAGCTCGAATATCTCACCCTCATTCAGTCAGAGTTGACAACCCTTCACCTCGGGAATACTCCGAATCTAAAGACACTTATACTCGAAGGCTGTAAAGATTTGGTAGAACTTCAAATGCCTGCTGAATGTTTAAAGCTCGAACATCTTAAGCTCAGTCAATCAAAGTTGACAAATCTTCACCTCGGGAATACTCCAAATCTTGAGAAGCTTATACTCGAAGGGTGTAATGATTTGGTAGAACTTCAAATGCCTGTTGAAAGTCCAAAGCTCGAATATCTTAAGCTCAGTCAATCAAAGTTGACAAATCTTCACCTCGGGAATACTCCAAATCTTGAGAAGCTTATACTCGAAGGGTGTAATGACTTGGTAGAACTTCAAATTCCTGTTGAAAGTTTAAAGCTCGAACATCTTAAGCTCAGTAAATCAAAGTTGACAAATCTTCACCTCGGGAATACTCCAAATCTTGAGAAGCTTATACTCCAACGGTGTAATGATTTGGTAGAACTACAAATGCCTGTTGAAAGTTTAAAGCTCGAACATCTTAAGCTCAGTCAATCAAAGTTGACAAATCTTCACCTCGGGAATACTCCAAATCTTGAGAAGCTTATACTCCAATGGTGTAAAGATTTGGTAGAACTTCAAATGCCTGTTGAAAGTCCAAAGCTCGAATATCTCGACCTCAGAAATTCAAAGTTGAAGACCCTTCACCTCGGGAATACTCCAAATCTTAAGATTCTAGTACTCAAAGGCTGTAAAGATTTGGTAGAACTTCAAATGCGTGTTGAGAGATTAAAACTTGAATGTATCGACTTCAGTGATACAAAGTTGAAGACCCTTGACCTTGGGCTGACTCCAAATCTTGAATGGTTAAAGCTTGAAAATTGTTATGATTTGGTAGAAATTAATGCTCCCATTGGATGTGGGAGGTTTAAGTCTTTTGAGTTTGATAAATGTTCTAAACATGAGGATTTATCTGAGTTACGTCTGATTGCAGAACCCACAAATGTTTGCCCATTGCACTCCGACAATGATTCTCCAAAGTTTCGGTTTGAATGTTATTATAAAGAAGATCCAGCTTCATCGTTTGGAAATCTTGAAAGGCTAATTTCTATAGGTCTGTGTGCTTGTATCAATCTTGAGAGCTTTTCAAGAAGTATTTGTAGTTTACAATGTTTAAGAAAGCTTAAACTTGAAGGCAGTATTTCAAAAGCACCCAAAGACCTTGATCGGTTAGAATGTCTAGAGGAGCTGACTTTTTCATCTACAGAGATTAAAAATCTTCCAGATAGCATTTGTATGTTGAAACATCTGAAATCTCTGAAACTTGAGTCATGTTTACTTCTTGAGAAGTTACCCGATGATCTTGGCAGGTTAGAATCTTTAGAGACGCTAATCTTAACAGACTGTAAGCTTTTACAATATATTCCAAACAGCATTTGTAAGATGAAATGTATAAACAACTTACGTCTCCGCGGTTGTATTCGAGTTGTTGAATTGCCTGAGGATATTGGATGCTTAGAAGGTTTGAAAGAGTTAAACATAGAAGGTACAGGCATAAGCCATCTTCCGCAGAGCATTTGCCAGTTGAGAGGTCTGCGTATTGTTTGGTCGAAGCGGCTTATTGATACATATGGTTTATTACTCAAGAGACGAAGAACCTGAAATGATGATGAAATAGTCTGCTACATATAACCATTAATAACACATGCCAAAGGAGCCAATACATAAAGAGCTATTTTAACAGGTACTTTATTTTGGAAATATTCATTGATTCAGCAATTTATGTGTTTTACTATGATTCTAATAATTTAACCATTTTCTGCTATTAGGAGGTCTGATCAGCAGGAAGCATTCGTCAATCAGCACATAACAGTTAGCCAAGTGAACTCTGATCGGGTAAGTCATTAAGCAATTTCTCAACTCGAATGGATTCAGTAGGGTATGGTTTATCATACAGATTTTACGTTTTTTTAATACTTTGTTTCAACTTGATCTTTCAAGGTCCGGTGAGCAGGAAGCAATTGCCGCTCAGCTCAGAAGGTGATCTAAAGCTCATATCTCTCCGCATCTAGTCTCATGTGCATTGAAATCAATCAAGTGATTTTGGCTCAATCCATTTCGGTCATTGATAGTTTTCTCTGGTACACTCCCAAAGTATGATTGTTTGTAAAGAAGTGTTTCAAAGTATGATCCTAACTTGGATGATGTACTAGTACTTATTACTTTAGATCAATAAAGAATTTGAACTTTATTTTGATTCATGGAGCTCAGTAAACACAGTTGACTTGTTCAGAAAGTCAAACTGTGTTTTCGATGAAAATGGTGGGACTATGATAAAAGGTTGGTGATGATCATGATAAAAATAAACTTAAGAAAGTGTTATAAGTGATGTAAGATCATAAACTAGTTTTATATACATAAATAAGCTCTACATTTGGTTGAAATCATTAATCATGCAAATATTTGACTTTTGAGTCAAACTACTGGCTTTCATCATATTTTCACTGAGGTTTTCATATATGAGTTTGGATATGATATTGTCATGTTAAAAATGATTTCAGTTAAGGTTTCATTATTGATTTAATTATCATACACAAGTTTTTTGGGCAAAACCGAAGATAAAATCATTTTTTATAAGCTAAAATTGGTACTTAAATCTCGTTTAGTTACTGTATCCTAATCAATTTATTGTTCAATTCAATTGCTTTACTGCCACAAGAACTTCGAAAACCCGCAAAATGTGAATTGATTTGGGTAGAAAGCGGGTCGGAACAGTAAAAAAGTGGATACTTTGTTTAAAATTTTGGTTTTTCACACTTTGGCCACATGGTTTTTTAATGAAAGGTTTATTTATTTGCACTTTGGCCACAAGGCTTGTTAAAGTAATGTTAAAGTTTGATATATATAACTCTCCAGATGCAATCTTGGATCTTCTCGTGTGTTGTGAACTCCCTGGATAGGATCAAATCGGGTTCGAGTAGCTGATGGGAAGGTTGTTGTTATTGATGATGATTTGATGTAGTTTTGAGGGTGTTTGGGATTGCTTATCCAAACATGTTTATTTGGTTTTGTGAGTGAAGAAAGTTCAGTTAAGCATTTTGTGAGTGAAGAATAGTTTTAGTAAGCAAATTAACATTTTTTATAAGCAATTTTAAAAGGACTACTTATGTGTGCTAGTGTTTAGTGATTCTGATATAATTTGCCCTCAAATAATCACAATCTGTTAGCCTCCATTATCCAAACACTAGAATTCTTGGTTATTTGTTGTTTAAAACCATAATAATCAGATATCAACAGCAGTCCCAAACACAGGCACAATGCACAAAGAACACACAAATAACTACAAGTATATTAACAGGTACTTTATGTGTTTTTTTGTAAACCATTATGATTTAGCGCCGAATGAATCAAGATGCTTAATGATACAAAATTGCTGAATGATTGTTGTTCTGATTGAAAACTATTGTTTGATAGTTGTTTTTAAGAGAGAATGATCCTAGTTTATTAAAGTTAATGTTGTATTTTTATATGATTTAGTACCGCAGATATCTCGTTTTCTCACATTTTTTAGGCACATTTAAAAAGTGTGTAGGATTGTATATACGTTATTAGATATAACATACATACATATAATATAAGTAGTACAAAATAAAAGTTGTTCGACATTTATAAATGTAAATGAAAATTCCGTCGGCATCCAATTTTATGCGTCTAACGAAATGCATATAAATCGAGTTTGGCACTTGATTTCTATACTTATATATAAGGATCATTTTTTATAGTATGCACTAATCAAAGTATCATATCATTTCATGTTGTTTGACCAATGCTTTCCTATAATAATGTTGGAGGTCAGGGGCGTCTCCGAGGATTTGAGGGCCCTATCCGAGCCGTTAAAAAATGTGCCCCTTAGACCCTTTATTGGGCTTATAAATTTATTATGGGTTATAGGTTTAGTTATAAAATTGGAATTTAATTGGGCCCAAGTTTAAATGTTTAATACCTATTTAAAAAAATACATATAATATATATATATATAGGATTTTTTTTATAAAAAATGGGCCCTCGCGAAAACGGGCCCTAGCCGGTTGGCCTCCCCGGCTACCCTTAGAGCCGCCCCTGTTGGAGGTTAGTAAACCAAATAAATTGCTAGACATTTTAAAGTGCAGCTAAAAGAATAAAACATATTTGCGTATATAAATTTCATGCTGAATGGGAGACCATATCTTTTGAGCTGGCCCACTCAGAAGGCATTTGAGCCATTCAGTGTCATCACTTTTCATATCTAACAATGTCCCTTCTGACCGACTAGGTAGCTCACGCTGTATCATCCCATTAAATAGTTATCAAACACCCCCACTTAAATGTGTATGTTTTTGATATGGCCTAAATCTAACCTTATTTTACAACTACAATCAATGGGAGGCACAATGGTGAAGTGTGGTGAATGATTTCTAGTGAGAGAAACTAGAGACTTAGAGGCTGTTTGATAAAACAGAATGATTTAGCGCTGAATAGTTCAAAGGCTGAATGATTCAATGACTCTGAGTGAGTTGGGTTCTGAGTGTTTGATAATTGTACTGAATGATCAATCTGAATTATATAAATTACCATTTTAACCTTCATTGCTTTTTTTTTTTTTTAGTTATTGAAGGAGTATAATACATTGTTTTGCAAATTATTTGCTAAGAGATCGAAATATTTAATTTAACTACACCAAACATACGAACATAACTTGTAGTGTGGTTGATGATTATTAGTTCAAACTTCTCTTCAAATTATTATGGTGGCAATTGCATTAGAACCAAATAAATTGCAATTCTATTTAAAAATGAACTAAACAAAATAGAGGATTTATATAAAGGTGTTGGGGTACTCGACGCAATACAAAAAATTTAAATGCTATGAAAACCTTAACTCAGCCTTACATATTAGAAATTTACAAAGAGATATGTGAGATAATAAAATACTCCTAATGAGATTAGTATTTGCCTCAAGAAAAATAATATAAAACCATGAGACTCAATAAAAATATTGGGTGAAAAAGTAAAATGATGACACGTGGAGAAAAGGTGTGTGGGTCAAACTGTTGCTGAATGACTTTGCGTACTTCCTGGCCTTGAATCGGCCAGATCATATTTTATCATCCAGAGATATTAAAAATTTCTATCAAACACACATACTGCTGACCGAATTAGCACTCGGCACCTAATCATTTCATACAGTGCTAATCAAACACACCCTTACACATTAAAAACACACACCTCCAACCTGCCAAATGGGAGGGTTGGAGGCTTTTATACTTTTACAACTTGGGTGGGCTTGGGCTTTTCTTTGGGCTTTCTTTTTGCCTATTAGATTAGCTCAAGCCCATTGACTATTCTTTTAACCAAACAACAACACTTTTACAAAAATAATAAAACACAAATGACCATCACTTTTTATAAAAGCTAACAATCTCCCCCTAAGGGATGGTCATTCAAATGATGCTCCGTGTGATTAGGTCTTTTGTCTTCATTGTCTTGAGCTTAGTGTGTTGTTTTAGAATAGTCGTGCTTCTTTGTTCCTTCATGCTTTGTGATCTTCAAAGTATCGTCTTTTGGTCGGTCTTGCCTTGATCTACTTCTTCTGTCCAGATTCGTCGTCGTTGTAGATGATGATGGTCAATGGACTTTCGTCAGTACCTGCATAAAACAGTTAGCAATAAATTGTCCAGCGCTTATAGGTTCAGATTTCGAGATCGTTATCAGCATAGTGTGAAAACTTTCTCTAATCTTTACCAAGGCCGTTAAGAGCCTCTGAAGTATACCGAGGTATCACTTCAAGACTGTAGACCGTTTGAAGCGAGTAACCATCATGACATAAGGCAAGATCCTTAGATCTCATTCAGACTCATACAACTTATATCCTTTTGATGAATACAAGTGTATTTCATTGGAAGTGTTCCTAAGAGATCTTTGATGAATCTCATGTCTCTAGACTCAATAATGTGCGTTTTGGTTTTAGTCATCGGAGGCATGGAGCAGAGTGCCACCTTTTCAATATCAACACATCTCGGAGTGAGAGGTCGATAGATTATGTAGTGTTCTCCGTGAGAAATGAAACAAATATCTTTTAAGAGATATCTGAGTGGATAGGAGGGGTGGTGCAATGCGTCACTGGGTCCATGACGTCTTGTCTTCAATACCAGTATCACCTTAGTGAGTACCGATAGCAGATGTATTGACCCGGTTTCTGACCTAAGTTTTCATGGAGGGCTATTTCTTTTCACCCTTACAAAAACTTTTCTTTTTCATTCTTCAACCCCTTCTTTCTCCTTTCTCATTATACTCCTTTTTTCAATCTTACCTAAGGACTTCTAATGCTAAGCTATTGGAATTGTCCTTGGGTAGATCCCTCCGGTTCTGGCGGATCATTGGACATAACCTAACCATAATCACCTTATTACTCCATGATTATCCTAGATTATTTGTCACATGCCATTAAACCCTTTTATGAAAATCTCTCAAGGTGTTTATTAGAAAAACACATTTTGTTAACACAATGAGAGTTTTTGCATTTTTGAAACACTCCCCCTTCACATGTGCTCATGCATTTTTGAAATAAATTGCACATGTTGGGTAGAGTTCGCACATTTGAAATGATCGATTTTCAATGAACATGACCTTCGCGAGACACGCTTACATCACTAGTTAGACTAGCTTGAAATTATTACCCGTCCCGGTCATATTCAATGATCATCTCTCGAATTGGTACATTCTTCTCAGACAAGTCCTTTGCGAGACACGCTTACATCACTGGAAAACCAGCTTGAAATTATTACCCGTCCAGGACATGTCTTTTCGATAACGGACATTTAGTTTCGTCAATTCGAGGGTTCATGCTGAGTCTTTTTGAAGAACTCGTTTTGAGATTCAAACGACAAAACTTCTTTTAGATCACATTTTAATCACGTCCTCTCCCCCTTATATTTAATAAACACTTAATCTCCCCCTCAAAAATAGCATGAAGTGGTATTTTTGAAAACAGTTGATTAAAATGAAACTTTTTGTGGAGAGACGGACTGATTTTAGCATGAAAATGGAACATTTTCTTTTTATACTCCCCCTTAACCAAAGCATTTTATTAAACATTTGAGTTTAAAAGCAGTTAAGGGTGTTAGAGGGAGTAATCGTGAGCACAAAATTCATCTAAAGACTTTGAAAAAATCTTATTGAAATCATTTTGATTAAGTGCTCAAGGTTTTTGCTTTTCGCCATTAACATTGCGAGTCCTGATCAGAAATAATCAGAAGTCATTCAATGTAGCGCGGGTTTCGTACTGAAATGCACGAAAGCCTTTATGAAGAAAAATTTGAGAAACGACATGTTTTAGAAAAACATAAAAAAGAACTCTCGCTCAAGCATCTGTACATGCCCGTATCATTGTTGAATGACATTTCTAGATACGTACAGAATATCGATTAGACGAGAGACATGTCGTGAGAAGAATATTTTTGGTTTTTGAGTTTTATATTTTTTATGTCTTTTTGAAATTTTCTATATTTACAATATTGATTTTAACAAGTATATATTTACAAAACTATTTACATGCGAAGCTTTTTGATATAAATCAAGAAGATTCGAGAAGACTTTCTAACTCTTCGGGAGTTAGGCTTCGCATTCCAATTCGACGAACTAAATTTTCAAACCGCTCTTTTGGGAGGGCTTTAGTAAATAAATCGGCGAGTTGATATTCAGTCTTCACGAAAAACAATTCAAAAGTACCCTCTTCAACGTGCTATTTTATGAAGTGATAGCGGACTCTAATATGCTTGGTCTTGGAGTGTTGCACTGGATTGCACGAGATGGCTATGGCACTTTTTGAGTTGCAATACAAAGGTATGCGGTCGAAAGAGAAACCATAATCTGTGAGTTGTGTCCTCATCCAGAGAACTTGGGCACAACACGCAGATAGAGACACATACTCGGCTTCTGCTGTTGATAAAGCAGTGCAGTCTTGTTTCCTTGAGGACCAGCCTACTAGCTTTTCTCCCAGAAATTGCGCTCCGCCTGACGTACTTTTCGCTGTAACTTGGCAACCGGCATGGTCTGCATCTGAAAATGCTATTAGTGTAAACTCCGAATCCTTCGGATACCAAAGTCCCATGTTAATGGTTCTTCGAAGGTATCGAAAGATCCGTTTAACCTCTTGGAGGTGAAGTTCGGTAGGCCTTGCCTGAAACCGTGCAAGTAAACAAATAGCAAAATGAATATATGGTCGGCTTGCAGTTAGGTACATGAGAGACCCAATCATGCTCCGATATTTCTTCGGATCCATGGGTTTCCCATTTAGGTCAGCGCCTATCTTGGGTGAAGTGACCATTGGAGTACCAACAGAGTCACAATTGTCCATTCCATGTTTTTTCAAAATCTCAATTGTGTATTTAGCCTGATTAAGAAAAATACCACGTGGGGATTGATGAATTTGTAAGCCTAAAAAGAATTTTAATTCACCCATCATGGACATTTCAAATTTTCTTTTCATGAGATTTTCAAAATGTTTTGAATGTGTCGGATTAGTGGACCCAAATATTATGTCGTCCACGTAAATCTGAACAATCAAAATATCATTTTTGTATTTTCTTGTAAACAAGGTCGGATCAATTGTTCCTTTGGTGAAATTATTATGAAGTAGGAAAGATGATAACTCATCATACCACGCCCGTGGGGCTTGTTTCAAACCATAGATTGCTTTCTTTAGCTTGTAGACGTATTCCGGATGATCTTTGTCAACGAATCCGTCTGGCTGACTCACGTACACTTCTTCTTTCAGAGTACCATTCAAGAAAGCCGTCTTGATGTCCATCTGATAAACCGTGATGTTCTTGTGAGCCGCATAAGCTAAGAAAATCCTGACTGCTTCAATCCTTGCAACTGGTGCGAATGACTCTTCAAAATCTATCCCTTCTTCCTTTCTGTATCCCTTTGCCACCAGACGAGCTTTGTTGCGAATTACAGTCATTTCTTCATCCTTTTTGTTTTTCCATAACCACTTAAGATCAATGACGAGTTTGTCAATTGGTCTTGGGACTAAATCCCAGGTGTCATGTAACTGATATTGAAGAAGTTCTTCCTGCATCGCTTCAATCCAGGCATTATCTGCCATTGCTTCCCGAATGTTCTTAGGTTCTATGAGACTGACTGAGCAGACATAGATGCACATGTCGCAATCGGTGTTTAATTGTTTTCTCGTCTGAATTGGTCTTGAGGGTTCACCAATAACCTGTTCAATCGGATGGTCTTTTGTCCACTGTAGAGTTGAAGGGTACCTTGGACTGAACGAATGTGTGTTAGACGGTTCATGTAATCTGGAAGATGATTCACCAGATTCCGTTCCAAACGGGTTTTCAAAGACTTCTTTATCTAACACCGCATGATTTTGTTCTTGCTCATCAATTCTTGGTAGAACAATTTCAATGAATGGAGTTGCTGGAGTAAATGTAGATGATGTTGAGGTTGAGGGAGTTGGTGCACCAGCTTCGAATGTTGTGGATGCATCTGGATGTGGTGGTGATGGTGGTGGTTGTTGAGTGGGTGCAGCGGAATGTTGGTTAGATGCATTTTTCGAAGCGCCACCATAGTATTCATCGTACATGAACTCGAAGAAATTATCCAGTTCTTGAGTTGTGGGTTGTTCGTCATGAATTGATTGAGCTCCTTGAGGTGCGAGTCCCGAACTGATATGTCCGGAAGTCATCGGGTTAAGCGCGGGTTCTAGAGCGAGTCTCTCAGAAGCCATTTGTGAAATTTCATCAAACTTCACATTCATCGTCTCCATGATCTTTTTCGTTCTCCTGTTATACACCCTGAATGCCCTCGAGTTTTCAGAATAACCAATGAAGATTCCAATATCACCCTTAGCTTTCAACTTTCCCAGATCTTTTCTATCATTTGTTGGATAACATAAAGCACCAAATACATGTAGGTAAGAGATATCGGGTTTTCGGTTGTTGATAAGTTCATATGGGGTTTTATTGAATCTTGGATGGATTAGGGATCGGTTTTGAGTAAAACAAGCAATGGAAACAGCATCAGCCCATAAGAATAACGGAGCACTGGAATAAATCAGCATTGTGCGAGCAGCTTCCACAAGAGTTCGATTTCTTCTTTCAACTACCCCATTCTGCTGTGGAGTTCTAACCGCTGATGTCTGGTGTGTAATACCAGTTTCTTCAAAGAATGTTCTTAACTCCTGATTTACAAATTCCGTGCCATTGTCAGTTCTTACTATCCTAACTGGAGCTTGAAGTAACACTTGAATACGCTTCAGAAAGGTGATGATGGTGCTTTGTGCTTCGTCTTTTGATCTCAAAAACTTTACCCATGTATATCTTGAATAGTCGTCAACAATTACAAGAATATACTTTTTCCCATTTATGCTTTGAACTCTCATTGGGCCACATAAGTCCATGTGCAGCAAATGCAACCTATCAACCGAACTAGGTACGGGTTTAGGTTTATATGATGCTCTTTTGCTCTTTCCTTGCTCACAGGATGGACATAGGTGTTCTTTGGTGTATTTAAACTTTGGAAGACCGGAGACGATGTTGTCTTTGGCAAGCTTGTTGATCGTGTCAAAGTTCAGATGGGACAAACGTCTATGCCACAACCAGGATTTTGTTTCGCCTGCCCTGGTCATGAGACAAATAGGAGATGAAGAGGCCATTTGGTTTATGTCAATTGCATAGAGATTAGTGCCACGATTCCCAATTAAGAGATCATTCCCCACCAAATTCCTGACAAAACAAGTGTTTCTCCTAAAAGCAACCTCTAAATCTGCATCACAAAACTGTCCGACTGAGAACAGATAGTGTCCCAACCCTTCGACATAGTAAACCTGAGTGATCAAGTAATTTCCAAACCGAAGATCTCCATAACCCAGAATAGCTGCAACATGATCATTCCCAAACCGTACAGTCCCCATGAACTGCCACACAAAATTGATCAGCAGCTTCAGATTCCCGGTCATGTGCTTGGAGCAACCCGAGTCGACGTTCCAAAGAAAAATTTCAATGACCTGCAAAGAACAGATGATTTTGTGTATGGAAACCGTTTAACATTTGGTTCCAAGGGGTTAGAAGTAACAGGTTTATTACACTTAGAACTGGTTTCCTTAGATGCATTGGGAACTATTTCTAATGTGCCATTCTTAAGTGCAAACTTTCTACCCATTGGTTTCCATGCACAAAACTTGGTGTGATCCTTAGGTAATAGGCTGCTAGTGGTTTTCCTAGCTTTTGCAATAAGTCTTCGAATATATCTAGACTTGGCCCTAGTTATTGAAGGAACCTTTTTCTGTTCAGGCATATCATTCACATTCACAGTATCAGAAACAATATCATCACAAGCATTTACAGACAAAGTTTTCTTTTGCATTAAACCAACAGAGTCATTACATGCATTCAAAACACTGGTCTTTTCATTACATCCAGATGATATTTGTTTCTTATTTGAAAGCTTTAAATTCCTAGGGTGTTCTTCTACTTTCTTGCATTCACTCTCAGATACAGGCGAGATACTAGTTTTCTTGGTCTTGCTCCTAGTCTTTCGTCTGCTCCTAGAGTTGCTTTCTAATCCTGTAGAAGGTAAGGCACACTCATTAGAATTTATGGGGTTGTCCTTAGATGTTTTTGTAGCATTCCTAGACTCATTTGGATTATCTTTCTTACTTTTGTCTATCGCCCTATATGTTTTAGATGTAGAGGCAGACGTAGTAGTGGGACTAATCCTATAAAGGCCAGGTGCTATTACATTTGATGTTTGGACAACTGCTTTCTCTTTTTGTTTCTCATTAGGCAAGGGGGTTGATGGTGCAATACCTTTTGTTTCCTCACCCTTCCCTTTTTGACTTTCAAGCTGAGATTTCAAAAGATCAAGTTGTTTTTGCATGTTGTGGTAAGAACGCTCATACGACAATTTGTCATACTTGCATTCTTCCTTTTTCTGATCAAGTTGTTTAAAATATGTGACATTTTGTTTTTCAATCTTGGCAAGTGCCTTTTCATATTTTACAACAATTTGGGAAGTCTCAGCTCGAAGTCGTTCATCATCCTCAACAGAATATGTTTGGTAGATAATAGACATAATATCAGTCGATAGAGCTTCGAAGGAGAGAGAGTCATTTTGTTTTTCCAAAATCTTTATGCGTTCCAAGTATTCATTAGCTTCATTCACTAAGGATTTGTGGTCCTTAATGAATTCTGCTGACTCTTTCAAAAGATTGTGTTCCACATTTTGAACAACCGCATAGATTGCAGCAATGTGTGGATTAATGTCTTTGTCAAACATTCCTTTTAGTTCAGTCTGAAAACTTGAAAACAAGTCTTTGTTGTTACTGTTTGTTTTGGATGCCACAATACTTTGAAGTGTTTCAATTCTCTGTTTAAGATCAACCAAATATAGTCTAGCTGCACTTGTTTCACAAGTGTTTTTAGATGCCATTTGTTCGATGTTAGACAGATGTTTCGAGACAAATATTCGTTTTGCGACAGCCACTGGTTTTTTGAAAAACAATGGTGACTCTTTTGGAACAAGATGAACGCCATAGTCTATGTTGAGCTGGTTATAGTCTATTGGTTTAATTTCTGGGTTCATTTGTCTCATTTTAATTCTACTCTCCTGAGCAAGCTCGATCGTTTCATCAGAATCATGAACCTCTATAGGATCATGTTTATCATTTATAAGAGTACCATCATATAACACATTCTGTTCTTTCTGAGCTTTCTTGAGATAATAAGGGTTTTCATAACCGATAGCCACTTTCTTCATTGTATGTAAAATCGGGTTTTTATCGTTTATTAACAAATTAATTGTTTGTGCAGAATGTCCCGTTTTTACAAGTAAATCTTCCAACTTTGTAATGGTTTCCTTTTTGTCAGTAATCTCTTTTTGAAGATCCTTTTCACGTTTTGAAAACCTTTCATTCAACTCCTTCTTTTCTTTTTCAAGATTGGAATAAGTTGATTTTTGTTTTGAAAGCTGGATGGTTAGTTCAGAAATTTCTTTGTTAAGAGATTTGATTTGCAAATTCAAATTAACATCGAGAGTGTCAAATTTTATTTGCAAACGTTTCTCTCTTAACTCAGAATCTCTTAAGCTAACCTCAAGATCTTTCTGACGTTTGTTGTGAAAATCAAAAGCTTTTGCATTTTCCTTATAACTCTCAAGCTCAGTGGTCAAGATAGCATTCGCGGCCTTAACATCGCGATTGATCTTTTTGACCTTTTCAATTTCAATACTACAATTTTGCAATAATGATTCAAACATAGCACGTGTTTCCTCATCATTATCAGTATGCTGTGACTCGAATTCTTCATTAGGATCCATATCTGGAGTTACCAAATTAGTATTACTACAACTTGGTTCGTCCAAATATGTATCATAAACGAGATTAGGAGTCGCAGGATGCTGTTCATTTTGAGGTGACATATCAAACATTTCATTATTGTGACATGTAGCATATGGTTGTACCTCAGAAACCGCATTGGTGTCAAAAGCAGGAGGTGCTTCCGAATCCGTGTCGTACTTTGTCTCCTGGAGATTTGCCATAAAAATGCAGTTTGCATCGATGTCTTCAAGATCTTCTGCATCATCCATAAGAGCCATGAAGTCATTCTCTTCAGCACTCAACTGTAACCCAGCCGTTTCCTTCTGTACCAACAATAATGCTTTCTGCAAGTAAGCTGGATCCCTCTTTTTCGGCTTATCTGGACAGTTCCTAGCCATATGACCAACACCCTGACAGTTGAAGCACTTCATCAAATTACCCTGATTCATATTCCCAGCTCCCTGAGCAACAACATTCCCAAACTGATTCCCAGCATTCTGACCCCTTTGATTACCAACAGCTGTACCCATCTGATTCCCTGCATACTGACCCATGTGATTACCAACATACTGCCCTGCATTCTGATTACCCATTTGATATCGAGGAGCATATCCCTGCTGATTCCCATATCCCCCAACCATCTGTCCTTGTTGTCCCATGTTGAAACTCGGCTGTGCAATCTGCTTGTTGCGAGTGTTCGATGAGATTCGTTGATTGTTGTTGGTAGGTGTGGTAGTAGCGTCCTTGGAATGCTTTGGTAAGGTAAGCAAAAGCTTGAGTCAAAGCAGCAGTTGACTCATCTTGATCATTAAAATCTGGATCTGGGTGTTGCGGGTATTGTTGTTGTGGGATTACTTGTTGTTGTTGTGGGTAGAACGGTGTTTGTGGATTGTATTGTTGTTGCATGAAGTGTTGGGATGAAGATGAAGAAGGTTGTGCATTAACTGTTGCAGGTGTAGGTGTTTGGACTATGAGTGCAAGAGGATCTTGTTGTTTTGCTTGTTTCTCTTTTCTGACTTCATTCGCCTCTACTTGGTTTTGTTTTAGAAAGTCATAGAGCTGATCATAGTTCACATCGTGAAGATTCTTAGTTTGGTTGACAATAGTGACATATTGTCCCCCTTCTTCTGGAAGGTTGTTGATGAACTTAATGTTTTGAACAATTGGTTTAGGTGCCAGATTGTTTCTGATCAACTCATTCATTAGAGTACAAAACCGTGTGTAGTAAGATTCAATCTGTTCAGCTGGTGTTGATGTGAACTTCTCCCATTCAGTCAGAAGCTTGTTTTCCATGTCTTGTTTACCAATGTCTGTACCATGACAGAGTCTTTTGACTCGTTCCCACATAGCATGAGCCGTTTCACAACTATCTACAACACAAAATATTTCTTGTGGTAAACCAAGTTGGATTAAATGCATTGCCAAGTCATCTGCTTCAATTTGCTTCCAATCTGCCAATGTATATTCCTCTTCCGTTTGAGTCCGGAAGGTTGCTTCAATTGGAGGTGTTGCATCAGGATTCCCAGTTGTGACTTGAATCTGACGAGGCTTGAATGGACCTTCCTCTATGGATTTGATCAAGAGTCTACCTTGTCCTTGAGGCTTTGTTTTCATGTATCTTTTCATACGACTCGTCCAAGGAAGATAACCACCTTTTTCTAACATTGGAGGTCGGTTTTCTGAACCTGCGGCATGAATGTCTTGTTGAGTCGTCATTGATGAAGTTGTGTATGATAAAGTTGATGTTGGATCGGTTCAAAGAAATAGGAGTTGTGTTTGATGTTAGTATTGTCCTTTCTCGATTTTTGCTTACTTGATGGCTTCCTAAGTTGAAGGCTTCCTAAGTTGAAGGATTCCTAAGTTGAAGGATTCCTAAGTAGGAGAAAAACTTCTTACTCGAAAAATATGTTCCTAACTCGAAAAACTATCCTTGCTCGGAAAATATTTGCTCGGAAAAGAGTTGCTCGGAAAATTTTTTGTCTTCCTCGGAAGTTATGTTTTTTCACTTACTCGGAAAGTATTGAACTTACTCGGAATCTTTTGCTCGGAAAAATAACTTTGCTCGGAAGAAAAAAAACTTTGCTCGAAATGTCCTAACTCGGAGAATTTGAACTTACTCGGAGGTTTTGGGTCTAACTCGGAGAAAATTATCCTTGCTCGGAAATTTCTGTGCTAACTCGGAACTCCTTACTCGGAAGAATTTCCACTTACTCGGAAGTTTGTGCACTTACTCGGAGGAATTTGTGCACTTACTCGGAGGAATTTCCACTTACTCGGAAATTTTTGTTTCCTAACTAGGAAATTTTTGGACTTACTCGGAGAAAAATTTCCTAACTCGGAAATATCGCTAAGAACAGTTCCGAAAATCAAAAATTAAACCCCTAGATCAATGTTTGGCTGTTGATACCACTTGATATGGCCTAAATCTAACCTTATCTTACAACTACAATCAATGGGAGGCACAATGGTGAAGTGTGGTGAATGATTTCTATTGAGAGAAACTAGAGAGAGACTTACACAATAAAAACACACACCTCCAACCTGCCAAATGGGAGGGTTGGAGGCTTTTATACTTTTACAACTTGGGTGGGCTTGGGCTTTTCTTTGGGCTTTCTTTTTGCCTATTAGATTAGCTCAAGCCCATTGACTATTCTTTTAACTAAACAACAACACTTTTACAAAAATAATAAAACACAAATGACCATCACTTTTTATAAAAGCTAACAGTTTTAATTGATCTTATAATGATTGATGTTTCTGTACCTGACATGTGTTTTATAAACGTGAAGCAATCACCAATCAGCAATTCAGCACACAAGGTGATTTACGATTTAACCTACATGCTAATTTGTGTATGTGAATAGACGGAACTCACCCTGTGTAAAGTCATCAGTAATTTTTTCCAACTTGAATTGGTTGCCAGTAGTGTTTTATCTTGTTTAATGAAGCTATTTATATGTTCAGTAGTTCCATTACAGAATAATGTTGGAAAATTCAAATTGGGACAGAAGGTTAAATACTGGAACATGGGATTTTTTAATCAAATAAGATGACACTGCTATTTTTTTCCATGTGACAGCAGTTAAAAAGGGTATAAGAATTCACCTAAAGGTTCAAAATCATTAGAACTTTTACTAGCTGCTTCATATTATTTTGGTAGTGTTACCTTCGTGTTAGCCATAGTTAGGCGTAATTATGTTACTCTTTCATATAAACCCATGTAAACGTCACTCTCGTCACATGCTCATTCTCAGCGATACATATACAAATAAATCATAATCTCATGCTATACCCTGCTTCCAGTATTGAAGACAAATATGACCTATCATGGAGTATCATTTTTAGCAAAATGCAGCCTAGACAGATTAGTTGTAGTTGACCGTACTCCAATTCTTTCTTCTTTTATAGTAGTTATAGCTATTTACAAATATGGGTTGGGTAAAGTTGTATGTTTGGGCAAAATAGCGAATATAACATTTGTTAGTTGAATCAAGTTAGGCTTCATGTTTTCCAACATATATTTATATTCCGTTCGTCAAGACTTCAAGAATCTAAAATGATGACCATAAAAGCAATATTTAAATTGCCATTTTTTTTTCTTATAAAATGATTTTATCATTGTAACATGCTTTTTGGGTCTTGCTATTTGCTTTATCATGCTCTATTCATATGCCATACTGAACTCGATTTTTAATCTCCAGCATAATAGGTTTTGACTCGACTTAATCAATGTTTGCCATCACACAGGTCTGTAAATAAAAGTACAAGGAGGCGGGACTACTGATTCAAGTCTCCTATACAAGTTGTATACAGTTAAATCAAGGTATAGTTATTAACTTTAGAAGTGTACTGAGTAAAGTTAAACTACTTTTTATAAGCAGTTTAAATTTTTGAAGTTAGAAAAGTTAACTCATGGAGTTCAGATAACACAGTTGACTTCTTCAGAAAGTCAACTATGTTAATGATGAAAATGATAGGATTTTACATGATATTGGAGATAATCATGTTATAATAAAATTCAACAAGTTTTGTAAGTGATTTAAAATCATGTACAAGTTTTGATTTGCATAAATATCATCTACATTGGGAGAAATGGTGAACCATTAAAATATTTGACTTTTGAGTCAAACTATTGACTTTCATCAAATTCACTGAGAAGTAAACTGCAAAATACATCCTTGTGGTTTACACCTTTTGCCACTTTACATCCCTGTCAGAAACTATTGGCAAGATACATCACTCGTTAGGCAAACGTTTGCCACATTACATCCTTAGTCCCTACCTTCGTTAGTGTTTAGTCCTAAGTGACGTTAAGTGGGAAAAAATGAGGGGTATTAATGTCTTTTCGCTTCCCATCTACCCTATCCCTCTTTAAATAGTCTTATACCCTCACTTGTTTTAATCACCACCCACTTTTACACTCACTTATCACCACAGTAAAAATCCCCAAATCCAAAAAAACCCTAATTAAAGAATCTCTAATAATGGAAGCAAGAAATTGTTTTTGTGGCACTCCAGCAATAATTCGTACTTCATGGACACAAGCAAATCCCGATCGTCGTTTTTATTGTTGTGCTAGGACTGTAAGTGTTCTTCATTATGTCTTGATTCCCTTGATTTTGTAAAGTGTTTAGTTAATGCTAAGTGTTGATATTTTAGGTACAAAACTGTGGTTATTTTGGGTGGGCTGAACCACAACGGTGTGCAAGAGCCATGGAGATCATTCCTGGACTTTTGAATAACATGAACAACCTTCGAGCTTCAGCAAGGGAAAATGCAAATCAAGCTCGCAAATTGAAGTTCTTATTAGCTTTTAGTTGGTGTTTGTTTAGTTTGTATGTTGTTATGAATTGAAGTATGGGTTAAAAGTAAGCTTTTGTGGTTAAGAAGTAAGGTTTGGCTTAGAAATGTATGGGTTAGAAAGATGGTTAAAGTAAACTGTTTGTGGTATATCATGAATGTAATATTTTGGAACATCAATGAATGTAATGTTTATGTTTCATGAGTAAACTGTAATAAGAGTAAACTGGACAAAGTTAAACCAAACTGGACAAAGTAAACTGCATAACACTTAAGTAAAATGCAACAAATATGAACATCAAGAGTTAACTGCAATAACCTTAAACTGGACAAAGTAAACTGCATAACACCTAAACCAAACTGCATTACACTTAAACTGCACAAACAAAGTGCATAACACTTAAACAATGGACTGCAATTTCCGGACTGCAAATTCCCAAAATAACTGCATTGTGCCATAGTGGCTAAACTAAGTCAGTGTTTCAAAATAACCACTTAAAAATTACATATTTAGAACATTGTTTTGAAAATACCCATAACAATTAAACCATTTTCTCTTTTCCCTTGGACTTTGCCAACCTCTGTGATGCTCTTGTTGGAGTAGTTGCAGCAGACCTCTGTGATGCTCTAGTTGGAGTACTTGCAGACCTCTGTGATGCTCTTGGTGTTGCAGCAGACCTCTGTGATGCTCTTGGTGTTGCAGCAGACTGCTTTGATGCTGTTGGTGTTGCAGCAGAAGGTTGGGAGGGTTGAGACCCTCCAACACCAACCTTACATGATCTTTTATTATGACCAAGAGTCTTGCAATTATCACAAGTCACCGTCTTGCCAACCCTAGACAGTTTCCCACCACTAGTCATTTTTTGGCTAGACAGCTCATCAGCAAACTTCTTCCTTTTTTTGGGTAGCCTTCCTATTTGTGTGTGATGCTTTGGTGGAATAAGAGTATTAAGACAAGGATGTTTCTTCCAAAGGTGTGGGCCATTTAAACAATAGAGCTTGTAACTGTAAACCTTTTTCCATGTAGCAAGCCAATAAGATGGATGGACCCAACTTTCTGGTATGCCAACATCATCTTTGTGCCCAACCCTGTCCCATAATGCTGCCACAGCATGCTTGCAAGGCATGCCAGTTAATTCCCACTTTCTACAGCTACAACTTTTCTGCTTAATATCCACTACTACCTGGTCATCCCATGGACCCATAACTTGATATTGATTTTCACCATTCCACAATACCTTAACACAAAACATGGTAGAAATACTAAGTACCTTAACACATTAAGTAATACTATTAAGTAATTGCTGTCAAGTAAAATAGTTAAGTAATTACCGTATAAAAGCTTGCTTCTTCTTAAATGTAAAGCTTGATTCCCTTGTCAGATCTAGATCATCTCCTAAAGCTGTAAGAAACCATGACCATGAATTCAATGTCTCAGCTTCTACTATAGCATATGCTAGTGGGTATGTCCCATGGTTTGGATCAACACCAACAGCAGTTAGTAGTTGCCCTGGGTACATCCCTTTCATGAAACACCCATCAAGACCTAATAAGTCTCTCTTTCCTGCTTTAAACCCCTTCTTCAGAGCTCCTAAGCATATGTAAATCCTTCTAAATTGCCTAGTAGGTTCAGAAGGATCATGACATCTTTCAACAACTAGCTTGACTGTTGTGTCAGGATTAGTCCTTTGCAACTCCAACACATAGTCCCTTAAAATTGCATACTGCTCAGTGTAATCTCCCTTAACCTTCATTGTTGCTTTGGCTTTTTCCCTATAGAGCTTGTTGTCTGAAATACCCAACCTATACTTCTTTTGTAACTGGTCTTTAAGAGCTCTAATTGGCACCTCTGGATTTGGTTTAATAGTATCTTCAATATCTTTAATCAAGAATGAATTTGAGAGTATGTTGACATTTCTTGTTTGGAGACAATCATGCTCATCTTTCTATGTTTTCACTCTCCAAGTTTCTTGATCTTTGCCTTTAGATATGTGCAGTACCCATGGACATGTGATGTCTTCATATTTGTATTGTCCTTTTGTGCCTCCCACTTTAATAGTCTTTCCTGTTTTCACACCTACTTTATTAAAGTCTCCCCCATGTGCAGTTGCCCTAGTAGACCATTTTTTCTTTGGACTTTGCTTAACCCATTTACCTCCAACATTTTTCAAACAAGATGTATCACTTGGCCCATTTACTGTTGATTGACTTGGCCCATCATCAGGGTGATTAAATACAGGACATTTACCTCTACAGACAACCCTAATTCTCTCCTTGTCATTCTTCTATATATACAACTGTCTTCTTGTTGCCACAGCATGAGCATAAACCAAATTTCTAATACTATCTTTCTCAGGAAACTCCTTACCCACATAAAAAGGTTCAATGTTGTCCACACAGCCTGGTTTCTCATGTTCTTTCCTTAACTTTCTCAAAGCTTTGTTTCTTGCACCCTCTAATTCTGTATCACTAGCACTATCAAAATCATCAAGATAATAACCTTCTTCAACATTGTGCTCAACAGGAATTGCAACACTCCCATTACTGCATCCAATCCATTCAACCTCTTTGTCTATATGTTCATAAAAAGCTTTCATGTCAACATCTACTTCATTCAATACATGCTCATCATCTATAAAGTCACTATCATTCTCATCACTGTCATTATCATACTCACTACTAACTTCCATATCACTAACACTATCATACTCACTACTAACTTCCATCTCCACATAATTGTCATTCCTAATGGGGGATGTAGTGGGGGATGTGTTGGGGCCATTTGGTTCACCAAAAAAGGGATCAAAATATTCATTCATTGCCTGCCTTAACATATAACTGCCAACATCACTACCCTGCCCAATTACATTATCATTTCCTACATCACTACCCTGCCCAATTACATTAGCATTGCCTACATCATTATCCTCCTCATCACTCCCATCTTCCATAGTAAGTAGCAATGGTAACCTATTTCTCTTCTTAGGAGCCCTTTCCTTAACTAAGTCTGTCTTTGGTTCATCTGCCAGTTCCTCAATTACTAATGATCTAGGGGATTTCATATAAGTCTCCAAATCTGTACTGTCATGCTCAATGTAAACCTCTATTAACTTGTACTTTTCTGTATATTTAAGCAAGTTCAAAACATCTTGATCATTTCCTAATGCTTGCAACCCATAATCTAAATTGCTATTTGGAATTTTGAAATGATAGTACATCAGCTTACTCCTTTTATAACCTATCTTTTGAACCATTTCGTTTAGCTCAATAACTGAAAACAAATCAACATCAACTTGGTCAATATAGTTAAACTTGCCATTCTTGTATTTTCTGTTGGGTGTATCACTGAAAAAGCCCCCATGATGAATCTTCAAGCCGAAATAGTTGGGGAAATTACCTGTTCCAATTGTTTAAAACAAAATTAGGGTTTAAAAATTAGAGTTCCAAAATTAGGGTTCCATAACAATAATAAGTTGTACAACAAATTGAAACAAGATTCAAACAAGCTTTAAGGTTAACAATATTGGAACTTACGATAAGCTTGTGCTTCATTAACTTAGTCATAATAATCACGAATGTGCCACTCACAGACCACCATCACAAAAAACTTGAAGGTTATCACTGATTGAAGAGTTTTTTTTTCAGGGAATGAATCGTTTTTTTTTTTTTTTTTTTTTTTTTTTTTTTTTTTTTTTTTTTTTTTGAGAGAAGTAGATTTTCTTGAGATGTGTTATTTTCTTATGGCAGAGTAGTTGAATCCCCATAAAAGAAGAGGGAAAGAGGGATAGGGTAGATGGGAAGAGGGAAGAGCGAAAAGACATTAATACCCCTCATTTTTCCCACTTAACGTCAGTTAGGACTAAACACTAACGAAGGTAGGGACTAAGGATGTAATGTGGCAAACGTTTGCCTAACGAGTGATGTATCTTGCCAATAGTTTCTGACAGGGATGTAAAGTGGCAAAAGGTGTAAACCACATGGACGTATTTTGCAGTTTACTCTTCACTGAGTTTTTGTTATCCAAGTCAATAACATAAGCTACCTAAAATGTTCCAGGAATAAGATATTATCATCAGAGAATGATTTTGTAAAGTCCATGTTTGGACAGAGTTTGGAGCTGGGAACACGAGATGAACTAATCAAATAAAACGACATTACTGTGGAATGTTTAAATCACTTTGGTCTCAAAGGCATGGATGTGGCTGTCGGGCTTTGCTTACCTAGCTATAATGATGTTGTGATATTCCATATATGTAAATGTGCACGCCCTCATTTCTGTTTATGCACCATATCTTAGCCTCTTAGGTTCCGTTTGGTTAGCCATTTCCTTGTTTTCTCGGCACTTTGCTGTTGATTTGTCAATTTTTTTTTTTTTTTTTTTTTTTTTTTTTTTTTTTTTTTTTTGACGTTTTGGTATCTCCTAGCTAGTTTTAATAAATCTATTTCTTTGTTGTTAAAGAAAAGGACATTACTTCTTTCTGTATGGTACCACGTGAAACTTGCATGCCTTCATGTTTAGCGGTAATTTGTCAGGGTGTATGGATGTTTACCGCAGATGGACTATATCACTATAGTGAAGAAAAGCTTATTCAAAAGTTGGACTACTTTTTTGAACAGATTTGATCTTTAAGTAGGATATTTGTTAATTCCATATAAATGACTTTCTAAGAAAGTGATACTCTATTCTTAGTGAAAATGGTGAGAGTTTGAGTTAATGTTTGTGATAATCTTGTTTTTTAAATTCATAAATAAAGGTATTGAAAACAGTGGATCAAAATCAAAGCCATTTGACTTTTTGAGTCAAAGTATTGACTTTCATCTATTATAGTTTACCTGTATTAATGAACATATCTGAGAGTTGTTAATGATATTGAACATGTAGCTTACAATTTGGTTACCTATCTTCTCGATTTGTTGGAAAATTGGGCTTCATATTGTCTGTTTATGGACTTGGATCTTATCTGGTCAAAACGGGGTCAACAAGATCACTAGTACTAAATTGCTAATATCTACAATATGTTTTTACAGTTCTGTTTTCAACACTTTTAACCATAGAACTATTGTTAGTTTAGTGGACAAATATTAATATGTATATGTCTGGAATCGAACTCGAGAACACGAGATTGCACACTTTACGTATGAAGAATTAATGGATAATAATTAATATATAAAACGTTATATATTTAATTATTAAAACACAAAATAACAACTAACGGACGTTAAGTAGTTAACGACAATTGACTAACGACCGTTAAAGATTAATAGAAGGACTATAGATGAAATTAGAGGAACAAGAAGCTTCCGGAATCCCTAAGGATCCCTTAGGCCGATCGGTTGGGTTGGGTTGAAACCCAATCCAACTCCAACTTGTTCTCCAAGATAGTCATGCTATATATACAAGGCTTAGGGTTATTGGTTCTATACCTCTTGTGCACTTACTACAACGCTAAGCTTTCTCTTCTCTTTTTCTTGCTTAGGCCGATCGAACAAACACCCTAATAGGGTCGATCGGTTTGTTTTAATAAAACAAACTTTGGGTTTTCTTGATCTAGCAATCACGTTAATTCGGTTATAGTACGTGTGTACAAGAAAGTGGTATTAACTCATTATTCTATCTATTAAATAGGGGGTTTGCTATAGCACAAAAAAATATCTTTCAAAGTCATTACAAGGGTCATTAGGCAACAAATGTGTGGCTGATTTTGGTGTTTTACATATGGTGGAACTGTACAAGCAACTATTTTTTACTATTCATGCACTGTGCAACCATAATTAGGGGAAAAAAAATATTAAACAAGGTATTAATACAAAAAGGTTTTGTGGCTGAGATTATCCAGACAACACCGTTAGCTCATAAAAAATCTTATTAGTTCACACCTATCATCCACCACCTCCACCACATAAATCATAGCCAACTACCACCCACAAACCCACCACAACCGAGACCTCCCACCTCCACCAAAACCACCACCACTGAAAATCCCGTAGTACACAACCAAGACCCGCCACCACTGAAAAGATTATTAAAACCATACACTAATTATGCTATCTATTAAACAGCCACATATCCAAATCGACACAAAAAATCCGCAACCACAAATTCGAATTTCAAACACAACCTCGCCAATACTAATCCAAAACCATATTACAAATAATATATACTCTATTCGACACAAATAATCCCAACGCAAATCCACAACACCACCATCGCCGTGACTCATAACGAGTCACGGCCGAGTCGGGGCGCGTGGAGGGTTTTTTTACCGAAAGAAGAGGCGACTAGAGTGGTTGGTGGTGGCTCGGTGTGAAGTTAGCGACTGTGGTGGCGCGTGGGTGGTGTTGTGGTGGGAACCGAAGGCTCAAAATGTCCAGAAATGATAAGCGTAAACCGATCTATCGAATCAACAATTAAAATGATTTGCCGGAAAATATTCTGGTGATCGAAAAGTTGGCCGGCGGTGGTGATTGGCCGGAAAAGATGGTGTCGTCGGCGGGTTCAAGAGAAGAGAGAGAGAGGCAAAAAAAAAGTGTGTGTGTTTTATATGCTAAAATGAAATATATATAAAAAAAAAAGGGTTTTTATATGAAATGGGGAGGGGTGGAAATGAAATTATGAAAATGAGGGTAGGAAGAGTAAAATTGGGGCGGAGGGACTACAACTGCCAATCTAGCAATACTTTTCGTTAAAACGGTTCGGGGATCATTCGACATAGCAAACGGACTCGAAAAATTACGAAACTTGCGCCATTGTTCACGAAATCATTTTTCCAATAAAATCAAGTATAAACTTCAGAATACACCAACGAAAACGAGTATAAACTTGCAATACTTTCAAGAATTCAATATATTTCAATATATTTGGCAAATACGATTCGTTTCGTGCTTAGCTAATTTCAAACAAAACTCAGCACCGCACTCCCGCGGCAAAGCGCGGGTTTCCCAGCTCGTTATAGTTAATATCTTGGATTGAATTACAAAACGGTAAGGGGTAATTCATTAATCCAATTCTTGATCTTGATTGAAGAATTATTGAAGTTGATTATTGTTTTGCTAGAATCAAATGTACGTTTACTTTATTATTCGGTTAATTCTTTATGTGTTAAATTGATCCTACGCTTCCGCATGTGTATGATAATTATGTGTTTAATTTATGAACTTGTCATGTTATTAAAATCCAACGGTGGCATCACGAGCCGTTTTTAACATGTAATTAATGACTTGGTAGAGCTTAAAATGCCTGATGAAAGTCCAAAGCTCCAATATTTCGAACTCAGTCATTCAAAGTTGAAGACCCTTCACCTCGGGAGTACTCCGAATCTTGAGACACTAATACTCGAAGGCTGTAATGACTTGGTAGAGCTTAAAATGCCTGATGGTAGTCTAAAGCTCAAATATCTTACCCTCAATCATTCAAAGTTGAAGACCCTTCACCTCAGGAGTACTCCGAATCTTGAGAGGCTTACACTAGAAGAGAGTAATGATGTGGTAGAACTTCAAATGCCTTCTGAAAGTCCAAAGCTCCAATATTTCGAACTCAGTCATTCAAAGTTGAAGACCCTTCACCTCGGGAGTACTCCGAATCTTGAGACGCTAGTACTCAAAGGCTGTAATGATTTGGTGGAACTTCAAATGCCTGCCGAAAGTCTAAAGCTACAAAAGCTCAACCTCAGTCATTCAAAGTTGAGGACCCTTGCCCTTGGGCTGACTCCAAATCTCAAAAGGTTAAATCTTGAAAATTGTTATGATTTGGAAGAAATTAATGCTCCGGTTGGATGTCTGAGAAACCTTGCCTTCTTAGACTTAAGTTGTGGGAGGTTTAAGTCTTTTGTGTTTGAAAAATACAAATGGTTTCAACCACCTGAGGCTGGTTTTTTATCTAAGTTACATCTGATTGCAGAAACCACAGATGTATGCCTACTGCACCCCGACAATAGTTTTCCAAAGTTTCGGTTTGAATGTTATTATAAAGAAGATCCAAATTCATTGTTTGAAAATCTTGAAAGGCTTATTTCGATGGGTCTATGTGCTTGTACAAACCGTGAGAATATTTCAAGAAGTATTTGTAGTTTACGAGGTTTAAGAAAGCTTACACTTGAAGGCAGTATTCCAGAGGTACCCCAGGACCTTGACCAGTTAGAATGTCTAGAGGAGCTAATTTTTTCATCTACAAATATGAGAAATCTTCGAGATAGCATTTGTAAGTTGAAACATCTCAAATCTCTCGAACTTAAATCATGTTTGCATCTTGAGAAGTTACCAGATGATCTTGGCCGAATAAAATCTTTAGAGACGCTAATCATAACGGATTGTAACCATTTACGAGATATTCCAAACAGCATTTGTAAGATGAAATGTATAAACAGTTTTGATCTCCGTGGATGCTTAGAAGGTTTGAAAGAGTTAAACATAGAAGGTACAGGCATAACCCGTCTTCCAGATAGCCTTCGTAACTTGAAACATCTCAAATCTTTTAAAATCAAATCTTGTTGGCATCTTGAGAAATTACCGGAGGATCTTGGCCGATTACAGTGTTTAGAGGAACTAGACCTAACAGAGTGTATAGTTTTACGAGATATTCCAAACAGCATCTGTCAGATGAAAAGTCTGAAATATTTCCATCTCCCCTACTGTTTTCTAGTTGAAAAGCTGCCTGAGGAAATTGGAAGTTTAATACAGTTAGAAGAGCTAAATATAGAAGGTACGGGCATAAGTCATCTTCCACAGAGCATTTTTCAGTTGAAACGTCTAAGTATCAATGGCTTTACATGGCAGCTTCAGTCGTATGGTTTTAGAACAGTATTCCCAACATCAACATACGTATCTTTCGCCTACACCTCTTACCATTCTTCAGCCAATCATCCAGAGAAGACAGTTTGACTTTGCATGGCAGCTTCAATCGTATATGTGTTACTCGTATGACTTGTGCTTTTTTAAATTCTTTCAGTCAGGAGGCCGCTGACTGGGAAGCAATCAGCACACAAAGGTGATTAATTTCGTAACAGAATACTTTTTATTCATTTGTGAACCGATTCATCTTATTTGAACTTAAAGAGGTGGTTTTGTCTTGTTTGAACTTTGAACTTGCATTTTTCATTTATCTTTCTGAAAACTTTTCAAATACATTCATGTAAGAACAATAATTTGGTACTGCAGGTCGAGTACTTTAAAAGGTCAAAGTAGTCAATAAACAGTTTTACTTGATAATCTTCTGCTTATCAAATACCTTCAGACTAAAAGGTTTTGTCTTGGCTTAATCAATCCTTGCCATTACTCAGGCCTTCAAATCAAAGTACAAGGAGGAGGGACTGATGATTCAAGTCTCCAATACAAGCTATATACAGTTAAATCAATGTATAGTTATTAACTTTAGAAGTGTACCGAGTAAAGTAACAAATATGAGTTCAGATAACACAGTTGACTTCTTCAGAAAGTCAACTGTGTTCATGATTGGAGTTTACATGATGTTGGAGATAATCGTGTTATAATCATATTCAGTAAAGTTTTTTAAGTGATTTAATATTATATACAAGTTTTGTTTTACATAAAAATCTTCTTCATTGGGACAAAATGGTGAACCATTAAAATATTTGACTTTTGAGTCAAATTATTGACTTTCTTCAAATTCACTGTTTTTTCTATCCAAGTCAATAACAGAACAAATATGACAGCGTTTACTGGTATTGATAGAAGCTGCTTAAAATGTTCCAGGAATAAGACGTTATCATCAGAGGCTAGGAACACGAGATGAACGTGAACTTATCAAATAAAACGACGTCACTTTGGAATGTTTAATTCAGTTTGGTCTCAAAGGCATGGATGTGGTTGTCGGGCTTTGCTTACCTAGCTACAATGATGTTGTGATATTCCATATATGGAGTACATGTGATGTTGTGTTGCGTGAATTTTCTGTCCGTGATGCATGGAATACTATTCGAGATCGTGGCGAGGAAGTTGACTGGTATCATCTTGTGTGGTCGCAATATGGTATTCCAAGACACGCTGCACATTTATGGCTAGTCATGCGAAATCGTCTCAAAACTCAAGATCGTCTAAAACAATGGGACGTTGGAAATGATGTTGATTTAAGCTTGATACGATGTCCATGTTGGAATATATGAATCATAAAACTATAAACATATAAAACATCACAAAGCACGCAGCGGAAAGATCTAATGAACATGTAATTAATTAACTTAAATAAACACGTACCTTAATCGCGTAATCACCAAGAATAATCAAGAACCCTAATTTGGTTGAATATGGATCGAACCAAACAAGGTAAAACACCAAGAATCACAAGCTAAAATAAGCTTGTCACTCGTTCTTGTACACACGCGATAGTAGCGTTCCAATGGGAAAGCTAGGTTCAAGTATCACTAACAAACCAAACACTTTATTTGCTCACTTGAATCGCCAAGTTCTAGTGAACTTAAAATTGGGTCGATCAAAGGAAGCAAGAGGGAAAGAAGAAGAGAAGTTTGGCCTAGAGTTAGGGATACAAGATTAGGGAAAAACTAAAACACAATGGGATGTATTTATAGTGTTTCTCTTGCTTGTTCCCCACTCCATTCGATCGGCCTGCCCATCCCAAAAGGGATTTCCAGCCGACTTTAGTCCCTAAGGGGAATTGTAGATCCTTCTTTTTCCATCTTGCATATTTAGTCCTTTAACGGTCGTTATCTTACTAACACCGTTAAGTACTAACCGTCGTTAAGTATTGTTAGTGAAATGAATAAATAAATATAAATATAAAATGTATATTTAATTATTCAAACCAATGGAACTCTCACGTATTGTGTGCAATCCCGAGTCTCGGGTTCGAAACCGGACATACGAATATTAATTCATTAAACACAAACTCTAACAGCTCCCACTTGGATAATGATTAATATTGTAATGACATGGGCTAGTCTAGCTTTAACAGATCCCAATGCCCCCAGCTCGATCCGAGTTGTGGTTCTCCTGGATAAAACCACGTGATGATATAATCATCATACTTATCCTTTTGTTACTAATACTGCGTTAATTTGGATATGGATCTTTGTCATTCCATAATTAACAGTAGTTTCTCGTTTGTACATAATTGAACAAGATTACCAAAACATCTGAACATCTTCCAGATAGACTTTGGGCGTGCGCACGCAAACATCTTGTCAATTCTATGAGTGGCCTAGCAGTATTAAATTTCAACACAAAGTTGAACGAACAAATCCTTTATTGACTACCAGCATAACCCTTGAACTTTACATCATTTCCGAAAATAGCCCTTATAACTACCTTTTACGGATAGCGTTAGACTATCTCACAGAAAATGAGCTACATCCTCGGCAATTATCCAGTATCTCAAGTCAGAGGATAAATATTCATGATATACTTGATGACTATGATCCATAAAGTATAATCATGCGGTTGGGATAAGTCCTATATTCATTTTATCCTTTAATGAATATCATGTGATATTGGTATCTTAACCTACAGTCCATTCTACCAATCCTCACATTTGCCTTAGTTCAATAATATTCCCATATTATTGATTGACAACGGACCATTTAGAATAAATTAATTATTCACGGATTTAAACATGCAAATATAGGACACAAATATTAATAATGATAATAAACGTTATCCGCACTTTATTTCATTAACATAATAATTGTTTTACATGTCCCTATCGAAATACTAATCCAACAGATTTACATGAAACTATCTGGCAATCGAAGACCAATGCCCTGAGCATGTTGAGTAAACGATTCTTTAGGTAATGCCTTCGTAAAAGGATCAGCCAGATTGTTATCTGTGTGAACTTTGAGTACATTTATTTCACCGTCATTCACTTGTTCTCGAACATAGTGAAGTTTCCTTTTAAAGTGTCTGGCGCCTTTCATAACTCCAGGTTCATTGGCGAATGTAATTGCAGCAGAGTTGTCGCAATATACATTTATAGGTAATTCAATGGAAGGCATCACTCCAAGATCCTTAACGAATTTCCTTATCCAAACAGCTTCTTGTGCCGCCTCCGACGCAGCAATGTACTCAGCTTCTGTAGCAGACATGGCCGTTATACTCTGCTTCTTACTCTTCCAGTCCACGGCTCCTCCATTTATGACAAAAACGTAACCCGTCTGAGACTTCGTATCATCTTTATCAGTCTGAAAGGATGCATCACAGAAACCTGTAACATTCAGTTCTGTGTCTGGATTTCCCCCGAAAACAAGAAACATATCTTTAGTATTCCTTAGATACTTAAGAATGTCCTTTACAGCTTTCCAGTGTTTTACTCCTGGATTCTGCTGATATCGACTGGTCATGTTTTGAGCAAATGCCACATCTGGCCTCGTGCATCTAACAACATACATGATAGAACCAACTGCAGAAGCATATGGAACTTTCTTCATGTAGGCTTCCTCTTCAGGTGTAGAAGCACACATTTCACTGCTCAATTCATGTTTCACTTGCATGGGCAGATATCCCTTCTTGGAATTCTGCATATTGAATCTCTTCAATATTTTATCCATGTATGCACTTTGACTTAAACCGATTAATCGTTTAGATCTGTCTCGATAGATCTTGATTCCAAGGATATACGCTGCTTCTCCTAAATCCTTCATGGAAAAACATTCACATAGATACGCCTTAACTTCATTAAGACTAGGTATGTGATTTCCCATGATCAATATGTCATCGACATATAGGATAAGAAACACAGTGTTACTCCCACTAACTTTGTGGTATACACATGGCTCATCGAAATTTTGAGTAAATCCAAACTTCTTGATTTCCTCATCAAATTTCTTATTCCATTGCCTGGATGCTTGCTTCAATCCATAAATGGATCTTTGAAGTTTGCATACACGCTCAGGAAATTCTGGATTTACAAAACCTTCAGGTTGCGCCATATAGATGTCTTCATCTAGGCGACCATTCAGAAACGCGGTTTTGACATCCATTTGCCAAATCTCATAGTCATAGTAGGCAGCTATAGCTATAAGAATCCTAATAGCTCTAATATCGGCTACAGGAGAAAAGGTCTCCTCATAGTCAATACCGTATGTTTGGGTAAAGCCCTTGGCTACCAAACGAGCTTTGTAGGTGTGTACGTTGCCATCCATGTCAGTCTTTTTCTTGAAGAGCCACTTACACCCAACTACCTTAGCATTGGGTGGAAGGTCTACTTCAGTCCAGACTTGATTATCTCTCATGGATTGCATTTCCCCATCCATGGCTACTTGCCATTTATCCTTTTCAGGACTAATAATGGCATCTCTATAACTAGTTGGTTCATCAGTTTGATCCAATAGTATAGTTTCCTCATCATCTATGTTCAAACATAGACGCTCAGGAGCCTTTGCAGATCTTGAAGATCTACGGACGGGTACCACTTCAACTTCAGGTGGAGGACCTAAACTTTCCGGTTCCACAGGAAGTGTGTTAGTGCTTTCAGAAGGTGAAGTATCTTCATGATCATTTTCAAGATCATATGCCCTCCCACTGAATTCTTGAGATATTAGATTATCTTCAAGAAATTCACCGTACCTAGCTACGATGACCTTATTTTCTTGTGGGAAGTAAAAGTAGTAACCCTTCGTTTCCTTAGGGTATCCTACGAAGATACACTTAACAGATCTTTGTTGGAGTTTATCAGGTGAGTCACGTTTAACAAACGCCTCACAACCCCAGACCTTTAAGTAAGAAAAGTTGGGAGCTTTTCCAGTCCATACTTCATATGGAGTCTTATCAACCTTCTTAGTTGGAATCCTATTCAACACGTGAACAGCTGTTTCAAGAGCATAATCCCAAAAGGATAAGGGAAGAGTTGTAAGATTAAACATTGATCGTACCATATCTAACAAGGTACGATTTCTCCTTTCAGATACACCATTTTGTTGTGGAGTATAAGGAGATGTGAGTTGTTGGACAATGCCACACTCAGTCAGATAATCTTTGAACTCTTGGCTCAAATACTCACCACCACGATCGGATCGAAGTGCCTTAATCTTCTTTCCGAGTTGAAGTTCTACTTCATTTTTAAAGACCTTGAATGTCTCAAAGACTTCATGTTTATGTTTAAGTAAATAAACATAACCATAACGACTATAGTCATCCGTGAAGGTCAAGAAGTAGCTAGCACCGTGTTTTGACACGTGTCTAAGTGGACCACACACATCTGTGTGTATTAATCCAAGTAGATCAGAAGCCTTTTCCATATTGCTATGGAAAGGTTTCTTTGTCATCTTCCCCGATATGCAAGATTCGCATTTATCAACTGAATCATCATTGATATTAGGTAAAAGCCCATCACTTAGCAGCTTTTTCATGCGTTTCTTGCCTATGTGGGCAAGGCGACAGTGCCATAAATAAGACGAATCCAAGTTGGACTTGGTTCTCTTATTCCCGATGCTATACATAGAATTATTTCTATTGGATACATGGTCATTCATATCAATTTCAAACACACCATTTAATGAAATAGCATTAAAGTAGAAAACAGAATTTAAAGAAACAGAAATTCCATTATCATTAAAAGTATGCTTAAAACCCAAATCCAATAACAAAGAAACTGAAACGACACCTCTAACAATAGAAGGTGCGTAATGACAATTGTCTAAAACCAAAATCAAACCCGAAGGTAACACTAGATCAAAAGTCCCTATGGCCTCTACTGCTGCGCGTATCCCGTTGCCGACATACAAGTAGCATTCACCATAGTTCAGCTTCTTTATTCCTCTAAGTCCCTGCGATGTATTACAAATGTGAGTACCACATCCTGTATCATATATCCAGGCATTTTGCTTACGAGGAAATGAAAATAATTCAACCATAAAAATACCTGATGTGCTGGCGCCCTGCCCAGCCTTGGCATTCTTATTCTTGCGACACTCCTCAAGCAACAATGGACAGTCCCGCTTCCAGTGTCCAGGAGTATTGCAGTGGTGACAAGCAGCCGCATCCTTCTTGGGATAATCCTTCTTGGGAGGAGGATTCTGCTTCTTCGGCTTTTGCTGATAAGTCACAATTTGCTTGCCCTTGTCAGCTTTGCCCTTTCCTTTCTTGTTCACTTGTTTCGGTTTACCGGGCTTAGCTACTCTACCACCTCTAATTGCCATAACTGCAGGTGTAGCAGGTGTAGGAGCTTTCTTAGTGAGTCCCTTCTCATATTCAATGAGCATTGCATGCAAGTCATTAAATGTCTTCCCCTTGCAATGCATATTAAAGTTACGCACAAATTCACCATATAGGTCCTCATTGAGGGATCTATTGATGAGGCCAACTTTAACGGCTTCCACATACCCGCAATCAAGTGCATCCAGTTGGTCAAGATAACCTTTCATTTCCAGCACATGAGTACTTACGGGTGTTGTAGCATCCTGCTTGCACTTGCCCAAGTTGTCAAGTACATCATACAATTCAGCCATAGGAGGTTTCTGAAACATACGTTGCAGTTCCTCAATCATGTCTTTCGGACCATATTGCTCAAACTGTTTGACCAGCTGAGTTTCCATCCCCGATAGCATGATACAGGCAGCATCATTGTGCCTTTCATAAGCTTCATTGTACTCCCGCAACACCTCAGTAGAGGAGGTTGCAGGTGGAGCTTGTGGAAGTGGCTCACTAAGACAATCCCAACGCTTGGCTATCCTAAGGACGAGCCTTAGATTACGATACCAATCGTTAAAGTTCTTAGTCCCAGTCAGTTTCTCCTTTTCAAGCATCATCTTGTAACAAGGAGTTAATGATGACGAGTTTCCGGGTTGGGCCATTTCTACAGAAAAAGTTCAAAAGTTAGTACTTTCGATAATAAACTTTTCAAGAAAATTAAACACCCATTGGTTAAATAACCATTTAATTTTCAATGAAAACTAGGATCCTAATTGACGCCGTTTCATTACATCAGCTTTGGCTGCTAGCAATGAAAGTGCTCAATAAGGTACGGGATCACCCAATTGCCAATATCAAATTGCAATTCCTAGAAATCTTGGGATTTACAATATACATTGCCAACAACAGTTGCAAATCATTGTAAACATGTTTCATCCCCAATTCTTTATGCCTTGGCGCCGTCTCATTACATCAGCTTTGGCTGCTAGTAATGAAAGTGCCCAATTAAGTCTACCAACTTAAGAAACTGTAAATTGACGTCAGTTTATTGCATTCAGCTTTGGCTGCTAGCAACAAAGTACTCAATTTACCCTTAGACCGCACCCTTTGAACATCAACATTCAGCTTTGGCTGCTAGTGATGTAGGATGAAACCTTAGGTGTTTCTTTTAGTAGTTGGGTGGCATATGACTTAAATTTGTAGGGTAATAATTTTTGATGTGTTTAATCAAAAAAGATATGTACAAAGATGTCATGCATTCATCTTTGTATCATATGGTTTTCAAAACAAAAACGCCGTTTACTCATTCGTAGCTCAAATCATCAAATCTTTTAATTGAGGCGTTGAGCAAATTACAACATTGCCTTAAGATGCTTCGTATTTATCGTGGTGTACTTGGTAAGTCTAAAATTGACGCACAGGCGGGCGTAGGGACGACAGCCGCCGAAGCTGGTTAAAACCGTGCCCCTCTAAGGTCACAATTTAATGCGTACCAACTAGAACCCACTTTATTAGTTTGTCAATTTTAGGTCCGCCGCTTCGACCACTTAATACAGTCGCAATCAATCAACTAAAAAATTATGATTTTCTTGCTAAAACATATTAATGTAGTAATTTAATTATTGCTAGTCTCGCCTGGGAGCAAATTACCGTGCGAAGCGAACCACTGTCGGCACATAAGACTTGGCAATAAATAAAATTACTACGAAGGTTTCATAGTTATTAGTCTTATTTATTTTTTATTATGAAAAATTACCCTCTTTTGTAGTTTACAATCCATCATAATATAAAACACAAAAGATCAAGTAATTCACAAAAATAAATAAACACATAATAACAAATATATGATCATCCACGATATCATATAGCCACATGCAAACCTTTTTCAATAAATCCTAATATTAATTCTATGTGTAATTCTTAATGTATGTAACTAACAAAACTCCCATTGGTTTTCGAGCTCATTGTACCCAATGGACCACAGCACCAAATAAATTTGGCCGCGTAAGTTTTAGTTAGTTAGATACCACATTGCACATAACCTTTTAATTAATATATATTGAGGTCTTCCCCAATTTTAGATTTATTTAAATCATGTGACAAATAAATTCAAAACAATACAAAACCATACAAATCAATCATGACAAAATATGCAAGATCTTGTCATGAATAACATATTGATCACATAATCATGTTAATCCCATATTATTAATCAATATTTATTTGTACGTGTTTAATTAATTTAGTGACATCACATAAGGTATTCACAAATTAATCCCTAAAAATTTCATGCAATCCTAGGGTTTCTATCAAGATTTTAAATCAACCATAAAACCCTAATCAATTATGTAGGTGTCGACCTACTTATGTAAAACAATTAGGGTTTAAAAACCCTAATCAAAAAATAATTGCATGTATCTAATAAAGATCCAATTTTTAGGTTTTAGTAATTAATTACAAGTTCTTAAACGAGGCTCATGATGCCACTGTTGGAATATATGAATCATAAAACTATAAACATATAAAACATCACAAAGCACGCAGCGGAAAGATCTAATGAACATGTAATTAATTAACTTAAATAAACACGTACCTTAATCGCGTAATCACCAAGAATAATCAAGAACCCTAATTTGGTTGAATATGGATCGAACCAAACAAGGTAAAAACACCAAGAATCACAAGCTAAAATAAGCTTGTCACTCGTTCTTGTACACACGCGATAGTAGCGTTCCAATGGGAAAGCTAGGTTCAAGTATCACTAACAAACCAAACACTTTATTTGCTCACTTGAATCGCCAAGTTCTAGTGAACTTAAAATTGGGTCGATCAAGGGAAGCAAGAGGGAAAGAAGAAGAGAAGTTTGGCCTAGAGTTAGGGATACAAGATTAGGGAAAAACTAAAACACAATGGGATGTATTTATAGTGTTTCTCTTGCTTGTTCCCCACTCCATTCGATCGGCCTGCCCATCCCAAAAGGGATTTCCAGCCGACTTTAGTCCCTAAGGGGAATTCTAGATCCTTCTTTTTCCATCTTGCATATTTAGTCCTTTAACGGTCGTTATCTTACTAACACCGTTAAGTACTAACCGTCGTTAAGTATTGTTAGTGAAATGAATAAATAAATATAAATATAAAATGTATATTTAATTATTCAAACCAATGGAACTCTCACGTATTGTGTGCAATCCCGAGTCTCGGGTTCGAAACCGGACATACGAATATTAATTCATTAAACACAAACTCTAACAGTCCATTATGTAAAATCCAGCCTGACACGCGTGTACATTTGTTCTTCGAATGTCCTTATTCATCTGAAGTATGGAAGCAAGTGATAAAAGTTGCGGATCTCCCGACTATTTCGCCAATGTGGGATGACATTATGGGCTGGTTGTTACCTCTGTCCATTCAAAATAATGCGACAAGTATTGTTGGACGATTAGTCGTGGCTGCTAAGTCATATTATGTGTGGCAAGAGAGGAATAATAGGATATATACATGGTGAAGGTGAGAGGAAAACCGAGCAAGTTACGAGCATCATAGTGGACATGATAAGGTTAAAACTTGCATCTATTTTTATTTTAAGACGGTTGTTTTTATTTTAAGAGTGGTTCATCCCACTCTTTCATGTACGGTTCTCATTTTACTATTATTTTTTATATATTTACCGGGTATAAACCCTTTACCTCAAAGGTTCACACTAATCAATCCAACATTCGTGCATCAACAATACGTAAAGCATTTAAATCACGACATTTAGAACCGGTATGAATAATCGTTCATTAAAAACACTCCTCCTAAGTTTAATAAATGGAAATTCAGCGTCAAGATAGTTAAATAAAACCTCAAGCTGATTAGAGTTATCTAACAGCTCAAACAAACCTTAATCACTAAACGGACAATAAACACATGAAAATTCCTTCAATTTTTAGTAAAAACAGTCATACCTGAATCACTCCCAAAGTATGATTGTTTGTAAAGAAGTGTTTCAAAGTATGATTGTCATTTTACCTTTCGGTATTAGTACTTTTTTAATGTATACACTGTTAGATCAAGCTATAATCCTAACTTGGATGCTGTACTAGTACTTATTACTTTAGATCAATAAAGAATTTGAACTTTATTTTGGTTCATGGAGCTCAGTAAACACAGTTGACTTGTTCAGAAAGTCAAACTGTGTTTTCGATGAAAATGGTGGGACTATGATAAAAGGTTGGTGATGATCATGATAAAAATAAACTTAAGAAAGTGTTATAAGTGATGTAAGATCATAAACTAGTTTTATATACATAAATAAGCTCTACATTTGGTTGAAATCATTAATCATGCAAATATTTGACTTTTGAGTCAAACTACTGGCTTTCATCATATTTTCACTGAGGTTTTCATATATGAGTTTGGATATAATATTGTCATGTTAAAAATGATTTCATTAAGGTTTCATTAATTATCATACACAAGTTTTTGGGCAAAACTGAGGATTAAATCATTTTTTATAAGCTAAAATTGGCACTTAAATCTCGTTTAATTACTGTATCCTAATCAATTTATTGGTCCACTACAACAAAGCACCTCATTTTACACGATTATATTGTTATATGTTCACCTTTAAAAGTGTGTAAAAAATTAAAGTACACGCTAAGTGTTGCGTGTGGTATATGTGCGTCACAAATTAGTTCACATGATTTAGTGTCAACAATCATATAAAAGTGAACACTAATAAGCGTGTAGAAATTGTTATAAAAGTACACGCTTTTATTTGTGAACAACATAACATCACTCTACACACTAAAAAGCGTGTAGAAATTATAAAATACACACTAAAAAGCGTGTAGAAATGCTAAAGGCACAAATACAATCTGCAAATACAAATCTGCAATTACGAATCTGCAAATTTCCCATGAAATTTTTTGCAATTGAATACAAATCTGCAAATTTCCCATGAAAATAGACCACACATGCTAAAAGTACATTTTACAAATGTGATTACACAATTTTTTTGCAATTGAATACAAATCTGCAAATTTCCCATGAAATTGCGGAATACCATTTTCAGTTTAGCTAGACACCACAAGACTAAGTATTACAAATTTAATCATGATTACACAGTTTATGATGAGAATGATGTAATCCAACTCTTGTCTTCAACAAGCTCCTAAGCAACAAGCTCCAATCTTTTGTCTCTAATCTGCAGATAGCAAAAAATGACAAGGCAACTCAGAAAAATCACAAGTCACGTTTATTTTGAACAATTAGAGTTACAATTTTAAGGTCACTTTCTAAATTTCCTAGGGAAGGACATGTAAGTCGTAGATATCATCCACATTTTAGCACAATTACAATACAAATAAAGTGGCAAATAATATGACGAAACAGTTTCCATAGCCTTATATAAAAGGTACAAAGTAAATTAATCCTTGTGATTATGATCTTTCAAGCTTAATTCTTCTCATACCTTACATTGAAGCAAGCCTAATCAGAAACACACTAATCGCGCTCTGTAGCACCTTAATCCAAATTTCGTTCTATGTACGCACTTTATACTAATTAACAGTCACAACGCGCGAAAATCCATATATCAAAAATACCATTTGTAAAGCCAAATCAGTACCATCAACCTTTTTATTCTGATAAAATGGGTAAATAAAGAAATTCAATTAACCTGATAGATAACTCTCCCTGGTGGGTAACCATTGTAGCTAAATTTGTAAAGATCCCACTAAGTTCTGTAATTGTAGACTCGACACTTTGTAGAGCAACTGAACGATTTTGAGTATAGCTTTCTTGTTGCGGAACCACCTGCTGCTGCAACATGGACCCTTCCATATGCTGGGAAGGAGTACCATCAGCAGCTACTCGTCGTCTGCATTGACAAAATTAGTACATGTTTATCTAAAAGCAGCGAAATAGTGTTGCGTGTTTTTAAAAAGACTTGCATATCTATTCATATCTTCCACCAGGCATATTATAATGGAAACCTAATGGGATTTACGTATTTAACTGTTTCCAATAGATTTGGTTTCTTACAGAAGGTCTAATTAGTCATCTAAATGCAGGGATTAGACATCTAGCCTACATAAAAGATCTTGATATTAATGGGATTCAAGTGCTTCTAATGGAAAGTAAAAATAGGTAACTAGAAAGTCAAACAAAGTAAAAAAGGAAGGAACAAAGTTATGTTTATGCAGAGCAAATTTAAGCTATAGACAAAAGAATGACAAAAAAAATACCTTAGTTGGTTGCCAGCTTGAACTCCCGTTCCCGCAGATCTGTGAAAAAAAAAAAAAAAAAAAAAAAAAAAAAAAAAAAAAAAAAAAAAAAAAGCATTATCAGAGTTAATAAAACGGACATCATAATTTTGTAAGCATGACATACCAGATACAAGGTACATCGTGGACAATGTAAACACCTAGCATCAATGACATTCATATGCTGGATAAAGATGCATCACACGTAGTAATTGTATATATTTAGTGTGTAGTATGATCCTTAGAAGGGTGAATTTACTTTGCAAGTATGTTAATATTTCTAACTGTTTCTTAGAGATAATGTGTCAACACAGACATTAAGACCATAAAGCCAAGAACAACAACGAGCTCAGTGACCAATCCTGCAAACAGACACATGATCAAGTCAAGTATACTGCTGGTGTTAAGTGGTAGTTTTATGTTATAATAAATCTTTATTTACCATCACGCTAAAGTATCATCACAGAAGTTGTTAGAGCACTATGTCCATGCAAACTACTTCAGCACAGATACTTCGTTCTGCCCTCAGAAATGACACTTCAACACCTTAAACATATACCAAGTCCTACCCAACTGCGAGCATTAGTCCATACAAACTACTTAGACACATAGATATGACTGGTCGGCTCTGTAAAATGAAACTTAAACTTCTGAAACATCAGCTTAAGTGCTACGAGTACATTACTGCTACAGAATGATCCATATATTTCTGTACACATCAAGCCTTCCTTTAATCATATGTAAGTATATCAAACAAAGAGATTTTTAACATAGTTTCTCCTATTTCCTGAAATAATCGTTCCCACTATCTACCATCTAACACCATCAAGAAAAACAATATATCACAGCAGTCAATCAGTGAATTACTTTTGTGTATACAAAAGCAGAATTTCACACAGTGAATACAATTAGAACATACGAACTTGTGCAGCTATAAACTCCCCCACTTTATCCAAACCAAGGCCTCACAAACAAATAAATGATCTGAGACAAAATCTAGATCACTGGCAACCCTGGAGTTGTGATGAATACAAGACACCCCGCTTATTCAATTTTAGCCATGTAGTCATCCACACTTATAATTTATAAAAAAAAAAGTGTATTCACAATGCAAGATAGTTAGAAAATTACCTTTTAATATCAAAATTTTAAACTTTAGTCATTTATATAAAGCACCTGTTGAACATCTGTGTGAATGGATACTCCAAACTCGTAATTTGGTATATGCATTCTAATGTTTCTAACTGTAATCACCTCTTACGAAAGTTATGAGTTATGACATCTTAAATTACTGATACAAGTCCAGTGAGAAAAACGTTGGACTCACAAACACTGGATAGCATGTAAAGATAATAAAGTTGTGCAAGAGTATATAAATTTTCAAGATACCTGTATTATATTGACTAATTGCTTGGTTGCCCAACCAAAGAGAAGCAAAGCAAGTAACGCAGAATATATTATACTTTGTTGTGCAGCGCCCAGCAATACCTAAATTTTCATAAAAAGAAAGATTACTTTCAACTCCGCCTATTTATCAAATGTTATGTGCAGAACCAGATAAAAAATTTGGCTTACATCGGTTATATTTTCTGACTCCTTTGCTAGAAGAAACAAAGTTATGTATAGAACCTGCAGAATTGGAGATTCAGTTCACAAGAGGTGGCTATATGTTCGAAAACATTTAAACGGTGACCTACAGGGGTCATAATTCGAACCCAATTGCTTAACCATAGTCAATTTGGGTAATGTTTAACAATTTTATCTCTGACGGGTCGAAAACCATACAAATATAAATTTGATTTATACAACCTCCTAGAATATGCAAAAAGTTAGTTTAATACTGCAACAACACATTCTTATTATTCTTTTAGTTTTGGAAAAGCAATCATATATGTTACAGATTAGTTGTTAAATAAAAAACATCTTGGGCAGAAAGTGGTTCAGGTAGACCCAACCTGACCTGACCTGTTTTGCCCTGCCAAATATGATCCATTTAGCCACCCGTCCAACCAACTCATATTGCCACATTGAGCTAAAAGTAGGCATTTACCTCACAAGCTACGCAGCAGTATCCCATAAACATCTTGTTTCCATAGTATAACTTAAATAACCAACTTGTGCTGTCTTTCACATCTTTATGATTAGATTTGCCAACCAAAAAAGTACTGCATTAAAGTGGCAGACAAAGTTGGTAAATCTTGTTCCATACAACTGATGCAAATTCGAGCTCCAGCTCACAAGCAGATGACAGAAGATAGATTAAGGTTGCGTATATACCTGTACATTTGCAGCCAATGGCTTGCAATATCCAAAGCAAGCAATGACAAGAAAATGAAGCTAGGCCTGAAAAGTTAAAAGGCAGGGATGTTATGTTTATGCAGGAAAAAAGTAAAAATAAAGTAGATTATCGATAAAAATATAAAACCTGTAGACTTGGGAAAGAATAACCAGAAGACATGCAGTGCTTATCCTGAGAGATGCCAAAATTCAGTTATGAATATGAAATAAGGTGCTGAACAGCAACATAAGTTTAGGTGGATAGGCAGAGCTATGAGCCTATGAAATAAATATATAATAATTCTAACAAGAACTTAATGTATCACCTATCTGTGACCATGTCCAGAACAGCTCCAAAGGTTGAAACTACAATGACACAATAATATAAGGTCAAATTAGAACAATGATTTGAAGGCTTTCGATGCAAAAAATTGGAAGTTACAAAACAGACAGGATAGATACAACAAACATTGGGAAAAATACATGAAACTATTTTATCATCTATGACAAAACTTGATATAGCCATAAGGTACAAGGCAAGCCAAAATGGCTGGTTTGGATACAGGTAAATTTGCCTAGTTACTAGTCCCGCAACATTGTTCCTTTTTAGCTATTTTATTTTGTTCCTGTTTGACCCCTTGAAAGAATACCAGTGGTAAGGGACATATCTGAATAGTCTAAACTTAAGGACTCTACATAAAATCAATAAAGCTGATTGATGGAGAAGTATAATGTGAATAAGGAATGTGGCTCCGGAACATGAAAGAGTGTGCTTGCGGGTTGACAAGGTCAAATACGAATGGACTAAATTGTACACAACAAACACGTTCAAGCTAGTGGTTACTGACTTACTGCCATTAATACATATAAAGGGTCAATCAGCCATGTCTAACCAATACGACGACCATAGGTAACGCACTAGACCTCCTTACATATTTGAAGGTGGCGTCGAAAATGGTCACGGGGATACCCGCGAGTCAAAGACTTGTCCTCCCATGTATATATCACATTTGAATCAAACAATTTTCATGAAAAGACATTTCATCGAACAGTTGGTGTACGAAATAAAAATGAGCATACAAACAAACAATCAGCTATTAAACCAATAAGCTTCACTTGTAACTAATCAGCTATAAAACTCCATAGAAATAGTTTATACCTTAGCTGCTGCAAATGGACCGCGTCAATTACCTACCGAATCGCTCAAACCCTAGCTTCTTCTGCATCTCAAACCCTAGCTTCAGCGTTAACAAGCTCTGCTGCAACTGATTAACTCTATTTGAACGATTTAGGGTTCATATTTGGGGTGATGAATTATAAGGATTTGAACGATGGAATAGTGGAATTAGTAAATTGATGAATTATACCAGCTACTTATAAGGATTTCAATTTATCGGTTAAGATTTTGTAAAGTAAAGTGATATTTTATATAAAAGAGTTAAAAAAAACTACACGCTTTTAATAGTGTAATCTTTTTTTTAAATTTGTACACGCTTTTAAGTGTGTACTAATACACGCTTTTAATAGTAATTTTTTTTTTTAAAATTTGTACACGCTTCTAAGGGTGTACTAATGTTTTATATTTTATACACGCTTTCCTGAGTGTAAAAAGTCCAACTAAAACTACACCATTTCTCAGGCGTGAAGAAATAAACGTGAAAAATCAACTCGTTTTTTGTAGTGTCAATTACTACAAGAAATTGGAAAACCCCCAAAATGTGGTTTGTTTTGGGTAGAAAGCGGGTCAAAATAGTAACCTTGGACCTTATATAAGAACTTAACCCTTTCGTGCACCCTTGATTGACCCTTGAGCCCAAGAGTGATCTCTTTTGTTAAATGATGATCTGGGTTCACACTTAATAAGCAAATAATTTCAAAGGGAATGAGCAAATCAGCTGTTTTAATGGGAAGAGGTTTGGGGTTGGTTCACAAATAATTTCAACCGAGCACTGACATGTTAAATGATGATCTGGGTTCACACACACTAAGCCCACTTCTTTTAAGCTGATAACGGACTTAGCGGATTCGGCATGGATATAACAGTTTGTACTCGAGGCCTCTTTGTTACCTCAAACGTATTTGTGTTTATCATGTTCCTAGAAAGGCATTTGTGTTAAGTATTGCCTTTTGTTTTATTCATCAACAAACTTGTGTTGAAGTTTTCCTTTTGCTTTATTTTTCAACATTCTTTTATATACCTTCTCCTAATATGACGACGTCTATTTGGACAAATGTATTATAAAACATTTGAAACCTGTTAAAAATAAATTTTTTTATATATTAAGTCCACACACTTACTTATTATGAAAGTTTGTCTTAAACATTTATAACTAATGTAACTAATAAAACACCTCCTATATAAAAATATACAACTAATAAAACAAAATGACACAAATTATGAAAGCTACTAACTAATTTAAACACCTAATAATATTAATATAACTAATAAAACACCACATACATGAAAATACAACTAATAAAACAAATGGTACAATTGTACAAATGATGAAAGCTACCAACTATGGTCATGTTTATTTGACATGATACAAACCAACCATATAATTTCTAATTTTACAATCACTTATTTTAACCAAAGCATAACGACCTTTTAACTACCTTAATATCTTAAGCTTAATGGTCATATGTTTTATACTTTTATCTTTATTGTCGTTTTATGTCATTTTTCTCATCTCCATGTTTTCTTTTTAACAAACGCCTCTTGTTAAATTTATTATCGTAAGAAACAATGGTCGAATACCTATTAACTCCATAATACCATCCGCGTTCGTCACAAAAAAATATCTAATTAAAAGTATTAGTCGCCAGAAAATTTAATTACATATATCCGCCACCGCAACACGTGAGTACCTACTAGTAAATAGTAATACTCTTATTACATCGTACAACTTCTTTAACTCATAAAAAAACCACTTTGTACACACGAACATGCGTGATATATATTTTCTTATTTCAATATTTCACATGTTATAATTGTAATCATGCATATATGGCTTTTGTCTCATTGTATTTTAATTATATATATGATCTATGTACACCATTTACTTTGGCCAAATACACTTAAATAGGTTACAAAAATTGTTCATGTTTTTCGCCCTAAAGACATAAAAACAAACATCCCTATAGATCATATCGATCGTTAACCGGAAATTCATGTGAACAATTGAATTTTGAATTAAAAAAATGTTGGTTCAAAGACTTTTATTAGTGTAAATCAAATTATATATGGACCAATCAGCTAATTCAAGTTCGACATACCTTATTTTTTCATACATATGGTTCTAATATCTTCCTTATAAAGTTCAACTTTGGTTCACATTTCATAGTCGTTCTTTTTCATTGGCTTTTTGCGACGTGGGTCAATTTATGCATGCATGATATTGTAACGATAAGAGCGGGGCCGGGGTGCAGTGAGGAGTTTCATCTCTTCATTCGGGCCCCACGGGGTGCCACGTCACCACAACAAACCACAACTAACAACCCCCCACTCCAAACAACAAACCACAACTTACTCATTTGAGCCTCGCCACTAACTATTTTTTATTTCTTTTATTCAAATACTCAAATAAACTAAATTCATTTCATTAAAATAAAAATACAATACATCAAATAAACTAAATTCATTTTACTAAAATAAAAAAATTAAAAAAAAAAAAAAAAAAAAAAAAAAAAAAAAAAAACTGTGAATCTTTATTAAAACAAAAAACTTTTTCAACCTTTCTTCAACCTCCCTTCTCTCCATTTTTCAATCTTTTTCAACCTTTCTTCATGTTCTCCATTTTAGATCTGCTCTCCATTTCAAAAGCTGTTAACAAATTACCCAAGCTTTTTTATTAGATGCTCTCCATTTTATAGATCGGATTGAATAAAGAAACAATAATATATACGTTGCTTTGTCAGAAAGATTGCTCGTCGTCTGTACGAGAACCCATTGCAACGAGATGGACGGCGAAGGGGGGGTGGTGCAGCGGCGAGCATCGGCGACCTGCCATGTAGGCCACGGCGAAGCCCTTGGCGAGCTGCACCCCCTGCTCTAAGGCTAAACTATTAAGGACACTATATGGTCCCATGCAAAACTCGTGGATGGATTAACATGTACTATGTAAAGATGGTAAATATATCTTTGTCATATTTTCGTTAATGCATTCATATATTTCCTAATGTTTAAAGTAATGCTATTTAGACCTAGTTGAAAAGTTGCCTGAGGAAATTGGAAGTTTAAAACAGCTAAAAGAGGTAAATATAGAAGGTATGGGCATAAGTCATCTTCCACAGAGCATTTTTCAGCTGGAAGGTCTGCGTGTCGTTGGGTTTACATGGCAGCTTCAGTCGTATGGTTTTACATCCATGATACAAACATCGACATATGTATCCTTCAGCTACATAGAGAAGTGAACAAAACCAAGAGTCTTCTTTTATCATGCTTCAGCCAATACTTTCAGAAGCCAAGTCACAAATAAGTATTACTACGTATAAATTTATAACAGGTACTTTCGCTGGTTTATGTTCACTTCATTTCCAGTTTTAAATTAATACATGTGTTGCTATCCATCCTAATGTTTGATTAATTTCCTTCAGCGCGGAGTTTCCATGACTGGGAAGCAATGAGCACACAAAGGTGATTAAGTTACGAACATCTGTTAAGAAACTAATTTGGTTGTATAAATTCATATAACTGAGTTTTGTCCAATTACTTTAACCAGAATACTTTTAATTCATTTGTGAACCAATGAGGTGGTTTTGTCTTGTTTGACTTTTTATTTTTCGTTTATCTTCATGTAAGAATAACTAGAAGGGTACCCGCGCGTTGTGGCGGCTGATACCCTGTGACTAAGTCCCGGTACCAACAAGATAACAATGACGAGTTGATTAACTGGAGAAAAACAAGAAGAAAATGATCCTGGTCCGGCCCGGTTCACCCGTTTTTACCGGTTCCAACCGGTCCTCTTTGGTTAGTTTTCGGACGATTTTTATTGGCTAGCCAAACCATTCCCTGTTGGTCCGGTCCAGTTTCAAAACCATATGTACCATCAACTTGTTTGCATATAAATTGTATGAAGTTTTGTGTGTTTTATTAATTCGTACAATATGTATAATAACATGTATTGGCTAGCCGAACCAGGGGTGTTTTAAAAATAACATTAATTAAAAGAGTTAAAAGTCAACAGATAAATGTGTTGGTAGATTGTGTTTAATTGGTTTATACTTTATGATTTTTTCTTACTAGATTTTGCACATCTTAACACTTCTTTGTTTGTTTTATCATGCCCTCATCATGCAGGCCTTGAAATTAAAGTACAAGGAGGTGGGATTGATGACTCAAGTCTTCAATACAAGATGTTTACAGTTAAAACAAGGTATAATTATTAACTTTGAAAGTGAAGTAACTGGTTTTTATAAGCAGTTTGAATTTTTGATGTTAGAAAAGTTAACTCATGATGTTCAGATAACACAGTTGACTTCTTCAGAAAGTCAACTGTGTTCATGATTGGATTTTACATGATGTTGGAGATAATCATGTTATAATCATATTCAGTAAAGTTTTATAAGTAATTTAATATCATACACATGTTTTGATTTACATAAAAAAACTTCTACATTGGGACAAAATGGTGAACCATAAAAATATTTGACTTTTGAGTCAAACTTTTTACTCTCATCAACTTCACTCAGTTTTTTTCATATCCATGTCTATGAAAGAACATATATTATAGTGTTTATAGTATTGATAGAAGCTACTAAACAGGTTTCAGGAATAAGACGTTATCATCAGATAAAGTTCCAAGTCTTCTTTTGCGGTAGATTTGAAGGATGGTTTGTTATCAATAGGATATTTGTATCAGCAAGAAGTTGTTGAAAGCAAGATTGTTTTTTTTTTTTTTTTTTTTTTTTTTTTTTTTTTAGAACGGCAAGTGGTGCAGTCGATGGAGCTCCGACTAACACCCTGGGCCAGCCTGTACCGATTACCCATCCCACCTGGAATGGGGATCTCCCAAGGTGGAACCCCCACATGTGGTAAATATGACTCCGACGGGAATCGACAACTGAGCTAGCTCCCCCCTATTTCACCAACTGAGCTAGACATCATTGGTGATTGTTTTTTGTTTTATTTGAATAATAACACTACTTTAAATCATACAGAATCTGGAGTCCAGTTTACACAGTTGACTTGTTCAGTAAGTCAAACTGTGTGGTTAATGAATATGGTGGGATTTAATTGACAAATATATTGGTTAATGTCATAGTTAAATCCCTGTAGGTTTTTACGAGTAATGTAATATCGCAATCAAGTTTTGTTTGCATAAATATATTTAACATTTGGATGAAATCATTAAGCATTAAAATATATGACTTTTGAGTCGATTACTCATTTTTATTGACTTTCATCTAATATAAGCAGATTCAGAAGTTAAAATGCTTATTTTTCAATATATTCAAGGATTCTTGTCATCAGTAAGAGAACTGGATCAGCATCAGTGTAAAACGGCTATTATTTTCGACATTACATCGAGCAAAGCCCCCAACCTTGTACAAACCATTTAGCAAACATGGGTTAGTTCTTGTACATCAAAGAATATGTCTTGATTGTAATTTTCATTGTTTCACCTAAAAGGAAATGATATATATGATACTGAAAGAAGGATCCGTTAATTATAAGATTCAAAACTCGATTGAAAATTATCTTTAATTTTTAAGTACATTGGTAAATTTTAAACAAGTTACAAGAAGAAACTAGTTAATTAATCTTGCCCAAAAAAAAAATATAGAAAACAGTGGAAATATGTGTGTTCGAGGAAACACGATCAGATCATTAAGTGGCCCAAGCTCCTCGTGCCAACATAACCTAGCTAGCCAGTACTCGAACTCATTTAGCTTCTGATGTCTACATGCACTTTCGAGCATTAATCGAGATCAGATCATCAAGCACCAATTTTTGCACTCAAATTATTTTGTCGCTGCTAAGTTTTCAAAACTGGAACTCGATCTCATACTATACTCAGCAACAAGCTTTGCAAACGAAGACGATTTATCTTCCAGCAACTTTGCTGGCGAATCATATTCCTCAATCAAACCTATACAGAACAAAATTTTCTTAGATCAAGACTTTAATGGAAACATACACAAGAGCTGACAAAGTTGCTTAACGTACCTTGTTCTAGAACCAGAACCATGTCACTATCAAGCACAGATGTGATCCGATGTGCAATCATTATAACAGTAGAGTTATTAAAGTGTCGGTTGAGTGTTTGTTGAATCATTCCATCAGTTGCAGTATCGACTGATGCAGTAGCTTCGTCAAGTACCAGAACTTTGCTTTTTTTGAGTAGCACCCGCCCTAGACACACAAGCTGCCTTTGACCCATGCTCCAGTTTTCTCCATTCTCGGTAACTATTTGTGTAAAATGAAAACTAATAAGACACAGTAATATAAGATGAAAATGCTTAAATATAAAGACTATGAACAAGATCGACCTGGTGAGTCGAGTTTCCCTTCCTTGCTCCTCACTTCATCTCCAAGTTGACACTTATCGAGTGCCTAAAGTAATAACAATTATTGTTAGATTATGGGAGCGTTATATCTGCTTAATGCGTTTTTAATATAGAAGATAAGAAGTTTAATTTGAACGGGTTTGGGATATTTGATTGTTTAAAAGTTAAAGAAAACATATTGAAGTTGCTTATTTTAAAAAGCATTAACCAAACAAGCAATTATATTAAGCAAGTAAGCAACCCCAAACACTCCATATAGCACGATATGATGTTTGAAAGCATAGAAATCATTATTATGTAATTTAGCTACCTCCCAAATCTTATCGTCTGTATACTCTTCAAGGGGATCTAAGTTGCTACGGATTGTTCCTTCAAACATGGTTGGATCTTGAGGAATTATGCTCAATCTTGAACGAAGATCATGAAGTCCGATTGTGGATATATTAACTCCATCTATCAGAATCTGTCCAGCTGCAGGCTCCACAAGGCGGAAGAGTGTCTGTATCAGAGTTGACTTCCCGCTACCGGTTCTTCCTACAATCCCGGTTTTCTTTCCACCACTGAAAGTGCATGTTAGACCTCGTAACACAAGTGGCATATGTGGTGCGTACCGAACCTTTTCAAAAAAACTCACCAGATTCAATAATAGTGTTTACTTGACTAGTACAGTATCATTATTGAAGAAAATAGTATGATTTAAGTACCTGAAGATGATGTATATCGACTTCACCCTGTGACGGCCACTGATCATCGGGCCTATTTGATTCTATAACAAGTGGAGGTTCACTCGGAATAGAAGAATACTGAAATATTCTTTCCACGGAAATTATTTTGTTTTCAAGATTGGTTAAAGTCCACACAACCCATCCTTGTAAAGTGTTTAAAGTAAGTCCATATGTAACAGCCAAGCCCGCAATACTAGGATCAATAGTTCCCTCCGGGATAGATATCAAGAAAATTAAAAACACAACAAAAGTAAAACATGACAGCATGTCCAACCGTATGCCTAACCATTCCATAGCAGCAGCAGCATGAAACTTTGGTCTAGCAAAATCGTCATTTAGTTTCAGATTCGTGTCTTGAAATCTGCTTTGTTGATCAAAGCTTCTAATGGTGGTAGATCCCGATATTGTTTCAGAAAAATTCTGTATCACAGGACCTTTACATACTCCAACTAAACGTGCCATTTCTCTTGCTGATGGCAAGTAATATTGTTGTAACCAAATGCACATTCCCGCAACAGGAATGAACACTATGATCACTTGCCAAGCACATTGTGACATAACTGCAATGATTCCAAGAAGCTGAATGATGGCAAATACAAATGATCCGACTTGGTAAGGAATTTGCATGTCGACTGCACTTTGATCTGTAGATGCCTATAAATTAAAAGATGCTAAGTCAAAAACAACAGCTTAAAACAAATTAACATGGTCAAATCGATCTTATGATTACCTTAACCGATAATAAGGTTGGGACAAAAAGTGTTTGGACCATTTCTTATCACATTTAAGCATGCATTATTTATAGAAAATATAAGGTTGGGACAAAAAGTGTTTGGACCATTTCAACCCGAATAAAAATGACCTGTTTTGACCCATTAGCCAATGTGTTTGACCTGCTCATTTTGCTACATCTAGATTCTAGAAAAATAAGTATGAATAAGAATAGAATGTGGTTCCTTACTCTATTTAGTATTCGTCCACTTGGAGTAGAGTCAAAGAAAGACATGGGCGACCGGAAAATAGACAAGTGCATCTTGTGGAATAGAATAGTAGCAGCTTTATATGCAACAGTTGCAAGAAGCAAGCCTCTTGCAAGTATGCATACTGCACTTCCAGCTGCTAAAGCTACATAAACAATGATTAGTGTTGAGCCTTCGACAGGAGCTGGATCACTAGCTGATACTGGAGAAGCCCAAGCCATCCAATAATTGCTTCCAATTTGAAGTACTTGGAAGACGACTTGTGCCAATACTATGAGTGGTGCAAGTGCCCCTCCGTAAGCGGTTGTTATGTATTTCCAGTAGACTGCGAAACCTACTCTTCCTTTTTCTCTTTCTTCCTCTTGAACAAGTTGTGCTTTTGAACCCGAGATATCATCTGTTTTATCATTCTGAGTGTTGGTTGTGTTCTTTGTGGAACTATCTGATTGTGCTTGATCACCGGTTGTTCCTATGGAATCAATGGATGATAAAGCTTCTTTGTGTGCACCTACAAGTTCCATAAAGTCGCTTCCTGAATCTAGAATGTCATTGTATTTTCCTGCTTGTGTGATTCTTCCATCTCTCAAAACCTGATTATAAAGGTGTTACATCAGTGAGACATGTGTTCATATGTACAAGATAAATGGACATGTATTTAGGACATAATTTTAGTATGAAACAACGGGATTAGAAATTTCAGTCCTTTAGACATTTTCTTTCAATTTAGGATTTATAGGAAATTATGAAATGCAATACCTTTATGTGCTGATATGTACAAACTAAATGAAAATCAAAGACTCACCAGAATAAGATCTGCAGCAGGTAAGAACTCGACTTGATGTGTGATGTAAATGACAGTCTTCGAGTCCAAAAATTGCAACATACACTCCTGTCATTGAAGAAAAAAACACATGAACATTCAAATAACGTGACAGAATTTTTAAATACACACTAAAAGGATTATCAAAAAACGCTTACTTTGAAAAGATGACTTCCTGTATGAGCATCAACAGCACTAAACGGATCATCAAAAAGATAAATATCAGCATCTTGATAAAGAGCCCGAGCAATCTGTATCCTCTGCTTCTGACCACCACTCAAATTAATCCCACGCTCACCAATAACCGTTTGATCACCAAACGAAAGAACTTCAAGATCTTTCTTCAACGAGCATGCTTCTAAAACCTTCTCATACCTCTCTCGATCCATCTCCCGACCAAACAAGATATTATCTTCAATCTTACCACTTTGTATCCATGGTGATTGAGCTACATACGCCTTTGTACCTTCTACTTTCACACTTCCTGATACCTTAGACACCTCACCTAATATACACGACAATAAACTTGACTTCCCTGACCCAACGGTCCCACAAACAGCAACACGCATACCATGATTCACTCTAATGTTTATATCTTTGAGTGTCGGGTTAGAAGACACACTACTATCCCACGCGAAATTCCCACTTATAATTTCAATAGCCGTTTCAGAACTACCATGTGGAGCCTTATTGATAGCATTAGAATCTATGTCGTCCAGGCGAAGGAATGTGGCAATGCGATCAAGTGAGACTTTTGTTTGGAAAAACACTGAAATCGAGTCTGGAAGATTGTAAATCGGCTCTTGAAGTATTTTAAAAGTTGCGAGTGCAGAAAGAACTTTCCCTGATTCGAGCGGGATACCAGCAAACAAACATGTAGCGAAAGTGGCCACCGCCACAATAATTGGTGCACCCCAGAAAATAAATGAAGTCATGGACAGAGTGTACATATACTTCTTTAGTGCCCCTTCTTCTTCGTCACGAAGTTTGATGATTTTCGACAGAAACTTCATTTCCCAACCTTGAAGTTTTAAAATCCTCATGTTTCTTAAGATTTCGGATGTCGATTTCATCCGTTTATCTTTTGATTTCATCAAATCATCTTGAAGTTTTTCTTGTATGTTTCCTAGTGGATAATTAGCCAACAATACAAGAACTGTAGCGATAAATGAAGATATGACGGCTAGTCCTAAGGTTTTATATAAAAGTAGTAATGCGATACCTACTTGCACAAACACTAACCAAAAATCGTGCATATACCAAGCGTAGTCACCTATTCTTTCTGCATCAACAGCCATGAAGTTGATGATTTCACCACTCGAGTTCCCTTGCTTTGACTGACCAGAAATGGTCAAACCCTTTAGGTAAATCATGGCAACAATAGCAGAACGGGCTCTAATTCCAGCTTGTTGCAGCTTAAAGTACCAATGTCGTTGTGTGAAACACCCGATAATCTTTGACACGAAAAATGCAACCACTAAAACAAAACCTTGGTATTCATAAGCTCGGATACCATTCAGGTATTGAACAAATGAGTCTATGAGGTAAGGACCGACAAAACTAGCCAACGAAGATACTAAACCTAACAAACCCGTGATAACAACATCCTTCCACACGATATAGAATAGCGCTTTTGTGAGACCAAATGTTGTAAATTTAGTACTCCCATTGCTTAAAGACTCTACTTTATTTAACAAAACAGGAAACACTTTTCTCACACTATCACTATCTGAGAGCTGAGGGATGTCCTCAAGATCTAATGGCTTTTTATTACCTTTTGCAATAACCGAATTCATCCAAGAAAATGTTAACAAGCTATAATAACTTGCTTTTTCATAAGTTGATGAAATTTCACCCTTATTAGTAACAGAACCCGAATTCAATAGTGGTTCCTCAAGATTACCATCTCGACCTTCTTCCTCACTTTTATACGACAACCCCACGAAAAAAAGAAACAACCCCATGAAACTAGACACAGAATCAGACACAAAGAACATCGAAATCAAACTACTTGTTTTCTTATAGTAAACATAGTCTACCACAAGTGAATAACAAGAAACCGTAAAGAAACACACCCACCAAAACCTTAAAACAAACGGATACTTCCTAGATTCTGTCGACGAATTCGAAACAAATGTATGCAAATAAACACAAACAAATAACCAAACAAGTGTTCCTAGACAACCATGCAAGAGTGTCACAATCTTCTCATCATTCCAACCATTTTTATACCAATAAAAACTATTCCAAAAACACAAAGCAAGATTAAAAACTGAAAGAGTCACACAACAAAACAAAGCTTGTTTGTAATACAAACAACCAAAGCTTTGTTTCGAAACATCGTTTCGATCAACCCTTAATCTTTTAACAACCAATGAGACTAATAAAAATATCAAAAACAAGAACTGGATCAAAGAAACACACCCATGTAAGAAAACTGGATTTAGCAAAGGGTTTATTGTAGAATTATGAAACATACCAAAGTTTGGAACATTAAGGATGCCACTCATCATCATTTTTTGTTTGATCAAATGAAATGAGTGATGAATGATGATGTTTTTTAATGAGGTTCTTGATGTCACCACTTCACTTATCTATTTTTAGTTTATGAAGCACGAGTGGTGAATGAGGTTTTTGAGGTTTATGTGTTGTGTTTATATAGTGGTTTTTTGAGAAGGTCATTAGAAACTTCTCTTGTAATTATTTCGAAATAATAGCGTCATATTTCAAACACTATCTATTATGAAACATAGTTTTTAGAGTTATAGTTTAAGTATGACTTGATGACCAAATGATTATAAGTGATAACGATTAAAATTTAGTTAACTTTTATAGTATTAAAAAAATAAATAATAATAATAATAATAATAATAATAATAATAATAATAATAATAATAATAATAATAATAATAATAAAATGAATAATTTGAGTTAGCATGGCCATATTAATTTACTGATTGGATAAAATATTTTTGCGATAAATATATAATACTGTAATTCTTTTCAATAAGGCCAAACATCTCTACATGGATACCAACAAAAACATCTTTATATGCCAGATATTTGTTTAACTCTTTCCTGATTTGCATCTTTATTTCTTAGTTTTTTTACATTTATTTTCGGTTAAGTGTATACTCTCTACATTCAATATTAACTCTCACACTTCCATAAATGCTAAAAAAATGCATTGAATTTGACACTTTTCATTATTGTATGTTGTCAACTTTTTTTCGTCTCATTGTATCCATAAACTTTTGATTTCATGTCATTGTTGATACTATGTCCACTTTGTCCTATGCCAGCGTGTCCTCTGTGACACCTAAGCTACCAGCGTATCAAGTCCAACTATTTTTTTTTTCCATTGTAACACCAAACTTGACACTTTTTGTTATTGTATATATCCACGTCAGCTAAACGTCGCATCATTAGTCCTTTATACTAACGGTCGTTAGTAAATAACTTACAATTCCGTTTTCTTACGTTTTTATACATTTTTATACGTTTTCGTCTGTTTTTACAAGTTTTCGTCCGTTTTCTTACGTTTTCATTCGTTTTTACACGTTTTTGTCCGTATTTACACGTCTTCGTCCGTTTTTACACATTTTCGTCCGTTTTTATACGTTTTCGTCCGTTTTTACATGTTTTCTTTCGTTTTTATATGTTTTCGTCCGTTTTTACATGTTTTTACACGTTTTCGTTTGCTTTTACAAGTTTTCGTTCGTTTTTATAAGTTTTTTACGTTTTCATCCATTTTTTTGCGTTTCATATGTTTTTACATGTTTACTTACGTTTTCATCAGTTTTTATATGTTTTCGTCCGTTTTTACCCGTTTTCGTTCGCTTTTACACGTTTTCGTCCGTTTTTACACGTTTTCATTCATTTTTGTATGTTTTTTTATGTTTTCATCCATTTTTCATACGTTTTTATACGTTTTCATCCGTTTTTACACGTTTTCGTTCGCTTTTACACGTTTTCGTCCGTTTTTAGACGTTTTCGTTTGTTTTTGTATGTTTTTTACGCTTTCATCCATTTTTTTAGTTTTATACGTTTTTATACGTTTTCATCCGTTTTTACACGTTTTCGATCATTTTTAAACGGATGAAAACGTGTAAAAACATATAAAAACGCATAAAAACAGACAAGAACGTGTAAAAACTGACGCAAACATACAAAAACGGATAAAACGTATAAAAACGGATAAAAACGTGTAAAAAACGGACGAAAAACGTGTAAAACAGACGAAAACGTGTAAAAACGGACGAAAACGTATAAAAACGGATGAAAACGTAAGAAAACGAACGAAAACGTGTAAAACGTATGAAAACGTGTAAAACGTATGAAAACGCAAAAAAAATGGATGAAAACGTGTAAAAACGTATGAAACGCAAAAAAATGGATGAAAACGGAGGAAAACGTGTAAAAACGGACGAAAACGTGTAAAAACGTATAAAAACGCAAAAAATGGATGAAAACGGACGAAAACATGTAAAAACGTATGAAAACGCAAAAAAATGGACGAAAACGTGTAAAACAGACGAAAACGTATGAAAGCGGACGAAAACGGCCAAAAACATGTAAAAACGTATGAAAACGCAAAAAAATGGATGAAAACGGATGAAAACGTGTAAAAACGGACGAAAACGTGTAAAAACATATGAAAACGCAAAAAAATGGATGAAAACGGACGAAAACATGTAAAAACGGACGAAAACGTGTAAAAACAGACGAAAACGTTTGAGAATGTATAAAAACGTAAGAAAACGGAATTGTAAGTTATTTACTGACGATCGTTAGTATAAAGGACTATGATGCGACGTTTAGCTGACGTGGATACATACAATAACAAAAAGTGTCAAGTTTTGTGTTACAATGAAATAAAAAATAGTTGGACTTGACACGCTGGCGGCTTAGGTGTCACAAAGGACACGCTGGCATAGGACAAGGTGGACATAGTACCCACAATGACACGAAATCAAAAGTTTATAGATACAATGAGACGAAAAAAAGTTGGCACCATACAATGATAAAAAGTGTCAAGTTCAATGCATTTTTTTAGCATTTACCCTTTAAGTTATCCTAAGTTAACTTTTACTACTAAAATGTATAATTGAAAAATATCAATTATACTAAAAATACTTATAATAAAAACTTTGATCAAATTTGTTTTAGTATATGTACTAGAAGTCTAGAAGTATTGATGAAACAAAAGAAAATCATGCATATACTTATGCTATGTTTGACGAAAATAACGGTAACAAAAAGCATTAGTAGTTAGATGTAGCAGAAAGCAGTAACAAGAACAATACCTATTTGTTTTGATAAAGAGTTTGGTAATAGTTTTATAGTTATAATTAGTAAGTGAAAATGCTAGTTGCTCGTAAATGCTATTCGAAGTAGCATTTTTATTTGGAGCATTTAGAAAAATTAAAAACGCTAGTTGCTTGTTTTCTACAAACATTTTATGTCAAACGCTAACGTTAGTTACTAGTTGGTTCAAAACAATCCTAAATACTTGGCTACCAAAGATACCCTTAGATGTCAGCTGTGTACATAGTTCATGTACTTTATAAACAACATGCTATATGTTTTTCCATGAATATAGTTTACTCGTTATATAAGAAGTTGATATGCTTAAGGGGGGAGGGAGTGGTCACCAAATGGTGAACTTCCCCAAACTCGCCACGTCACCATCTACCGATAAAAACCTTCCAACTCACAAGTCCCCAAATCACCCCAAACCCACACCAAAATGGAGGGAATGGTCACCAAACTACTTTTTTTTTTTTTTTTTTTTTAATATATAAAAACACAAACTACATAAAAATAAAAAACACATTTCATTAAAATTAAAAAGAGTACATGTTACAATACTTAAAAAAAAAAAAAAAAAAAAAAAAAAAAAAAAAAAAAAAAAAAAACCTTAAAACGAAACATTAATTAAAAACGAAACTACAATTTAAAAGTTACATGGCCATCCCCATTTTGCGGCAACTTGACGTTTTTCTTGTAGGAGGAGTTCCAACATATCGGGATCGGTTATGTGATTGTGCGGCTCGGTGTAAAACTTCAAATCCCGTTGGCGAACCTTTGACTTGGTCGCGTCAAGTTGTGTAGCCCAAAAACTTGCCGCCAATTGATCCTTCTCTTCTTTGATGTCCAAATATTTTGTCTTTCTTTTTGCGTATGAGCTAATGTCTTCGCCCACATCATGGACCGACGAAGAGGACGCCGCTTGCTTCTTTTTCGCCTTTCTTGATTCAATTGGAGGGGAGGGGTCTTCATTCATGTCGGGAATGATGTTGTCATTGCTACCCGATTCATACTCCCCCGACTTCCTCTTCGATGAACCGCTACCAACACAACCCATGCCGGGAATATCTTGAAAACACTCTTGCTCTTTCCATTTATCGTGATCCTTCACAATCTCCCATGCCGGAATATGACCAAAATCTTTACCTTTTGTTCGGGTGTTGTAATCCTTAAGGGCGACTTTCATGACGTCCACTTCGCTACACCCACTAGCCCTAACACGATCCTACACAATTCCATAAACAAAAAAAGTGTACAATAATTCTAAAAACTATATAATTCTAAAAAGTATATAATTCAAAAAAATATAAAATTATACCGCTTGGATGTAGGCGCCGTTGAATATACCCATGGCGTGGTTCATTGCTTTCCACTTCGTTGTCAAACCATGAACGGTTCGGGTAGTACCTCCCATAGTTGTCGCGTAATGCTCGAGAACCCGCCTCCAAAAACCTTCCCTATTTTGCTCATTCCCGAATCTTTTACATTCGGATATTTGAATCCAAGCCTTTGCCAACGCCACCTCTTGGTCGGGCGTCCATTGCTCACGCTTTGCCTTTGTGGTTGCCTTTTTCTTTCCTCGCACATCAACTTCTTGAATGTCATCGTCTTCATCTTCTTCATCGGTGTCTACATAAAAATAAACAAACGTAAGTAAACAAAAGTGTATAAAATTAAATAAAAGTAAGTAAACAAAAAGTGTATAAAATTAAATAAAAGTAAGTAAACAAAAAGTGTATAAAATTAAATAAAAGTAAGTATGTATACCGGGTAATGGTTGCGTTTCGGGTACAACCTCGGTTTGAGGTTCGTCCCACGGGGACCACTCGGACGTCGTATTGATGTTGTAGTGTTGAGCATTCATTGGCGGAGGGTTGGCGCCCATATTATACGGAAAATAAGGATGTGGAGATGCGGGTTGTGGAATGTAAGGGGTTGATGGTTGAGAGAATTGGTTGGGAGATGATGTAGAAAATTGTTGTGAAAATTGTTGAGAGAATGGGTTTGGATATGTAGTTTGTTGCGGTGGTGGATAAACCGGGCGATTGGGGTGAGATCGAGTTTGTTTTTTGGAGGTTGTTTTCTTACCACTTATTGGATCCATGATTTTGTGTAGTTTTTTTTTTTTGATGTATGATTTGTGTTGAATTTTGATTGAGAAAATGAGGTATTTATAGTGAAAATTGTGGTTGAAAAAGGGGTAATTTTTTTTTTTTTTAGCCAAACGGCTAGTTTTTTCTCTTTTGGTCAAATATGACCGTTGCCAAACGTCTCCCATTTCACTCTTCTTCATCGGTGAACTTCACCAAAATCTCTCCCATTTCACTCGGCACCGCCTACCGGCGGCGGTGTGCCCAATCGGCACCGGCCGGCACCGAGGACTTCCCCGAGTCCACTCCCTCCCCCCTAATAGCTAGTGCATCAAAACATAATGTTCAAGTATATATTTTTACAAAGAAAGCTAACGTGGACATATTATAGTCATTTATTATTTTGACTAAAAAAGCTAAGGTGAGATAGTCAAAATTGGGTTCTTGAAAAAAAAGCTTGGTTGCCAAGAATAGGAGACGGAGACAACAATATGTGAGACAATTTCGTTGTGTGGGATCTCTATTGGGGAATTAAATTTTTTTGTTTTCTGAAAGATTCTTTTAGTAAATTTTTCTGTATAAAGATAACGAGCAGGGAAGCCCGCGCGTTGCAGCGGATTATTCATATAGTTGTTTTTTTTTTAGAAAAATTAATTTTAAAGTTTTTTGAAAATATTTTTTCAAAAACTTTATTTTTTTATTTTTTTCGAAATTATTTTTCAGAGAAAAAAAAAGTATTTTACTGTAGCATGAACAGTAAACACTGTTCATGCGATGTAATTCACTGTTCATTCATTTCTCAGCTTTTAATATATAAAGCTGGGCAGCCCGCGCGTTGCTGCGGGTGTGTTGCTTATAATTTTTGTGCTATACGTGTTTTGTCGTATTTTTGTTGCATAAACTATCTGCAAGAGAAATGTCTAAAGTTACTGTAGCATCGATTTTTTGAAAAAGGACTCCTTTTGCAAAGAGCCGCGAACTTCAGAGGTATTTTTTGCCAATTTTGAAACATATATTTTTTTAAAAAGGACTAATTTTGCAAAGAGTTGTCAACTTCAAAGGTATTTTTTGCAAATTTGCAGGAAAAAAAAAAAAAAAAAAAAAAAAAAAATTACTGTAGCAAGTACTGTAGCATGTACTGTAGCAAGTACTGTACATGCTACAGTAAAAATTCTGATGAATTAATATATAGTGCAAATTTTCGGAAAAAAAAATAATAAAAAAAAGAAAAAAATACTGTAGCAAGTACTGTAGCAACTACTGTACATGCTACAGTAAAAATTCTGATGAATTAATATATAGTATAATAACTATAAAGTATACAACCGTCTCTATATTTTTGGAGTTACTAGCTTTGGTATGATCACTTTGTGGATTTATCGATTTACTAAAGTATATTCTAAAATGCAAACATATGGATATGTTTAATAAGCTAGCTAGATTGTTAAAACAAATTACATTTACTTTACTAGCAACATTTTTACCAAATTATCTTTTTTTACTGACCAACTCACACACATCAAATCGTATATATATAGTTGATCAATTTAATTTGCATCTCGGCCACACTTTGATCAACTTTCAGTTTGTTGCCAGACAAGTGACTTAAGCCACTTAGATCGCTAATGTTATGTTGGTTGTTTGGTTTGTTGTGTTCCCAGAACAGGGTATAGATAATCAATCAAGGTACCGGATATTCACTTGAAATCGTGTTATCACTTTTCAATAGAAACTATTAGACCCTATGCCTGGGTTACACGAATATCTCTATGGGATAAGACCAAGTGATGTTCTTGTTTTAGGCACAAATCAAAAACCAAATCGTATTCAAGTGTTTAGGGTTTGTGTTCTCTCTCTCCATGCAGTTATAATACGACCTCCATTTATAATAGAGTTTACTCAAACCCTATCCCATGAAATTATGTATAATTAACGGCCCATTAATTATACCATAATAGTTTCCATAATAGTAGGATTCAGTGGTTATAAGATCAGTACAAAGTATAAGCCTAGCAGCAGGAACAAACCTACGAGCAGGAACAAGCTTATACTAGCAGTAGGAACTGGTAATGTTAACACTAGCAGTAGAATACTGGTAGTCTTAACACTAGCAGCAGAATCAGCAGCAGAATCACAACACTAGCAGTAGAATCCACTAGCAGTAGAATCTCACATAACCACTAAAAGAGTCAGGGTGTTCAGGGACCTAATGGGTGTACACTCCGTACCTCCAAACCCATTACCAGGTGTGAACTCATCCCTCAAGTGTACTAAATTTTCCAACAATTCTCCCCAAATTTAGTTCACTTCCTTTGCATGTAAATTAAACACAAAACAAAACATATGCATAAATGAAAATATCTTGAAGATTGAATTCTCATCTTAGTACATTACACGTTCAAATATTCGAGAATCAGGGTGTTCTAAGAATTGAACCCTTCAACCCATTTGAATACCTGAAGATAAAATACACATACATTTTCAAACACTTAAATACTCCTGACACTATACAAGCCATGCGTCAATATCCAATTCATAAATGTTGTAAAAGCTAAAAGTCCAAAGCTTCCTGAAGCGGCAAAACTTCAACATTTACATAGGTGGTTCCTCTTTATTCATGCTCCTGCTAAGCACTTTTTCAAAGAAAATTAACCATTGAGAAGTAAATACTTCATCCTCCTTTTCAGCAGGTTCTGAGCACAACCTTGGGATGTATATAAAACATGTGCTCCAGTCCACTAAATGTTCAGCTTTCCACATTGAACTCAGCTCCCAAGTTTCCTCAGGAGGGAGTTGGGTGTCTTAGCATTCAGTGACTAAGTTGGACTTAAACCCATCATTTTAGCAGACTTTAAAACCAAGTCTCTAGCCAAACCCTTCGTCAAGTGATCAGCTAAGTTATGTTGAGATCTAACAAACTCTATAGATACCACCCCATTCATGATAAGCTCACGAATCATGCTATGCCTGACACCTAAGTGTCTAGACTTCCCATTATACATTTGGCTATAAGCCTTTGCCAATGTAGGAGCACTATCACAACGGATAGAAATAGGTGTTATAGGTTTAGGCCACAATGGAATCTCAAGAAGCAAGTTTTTCAACCATTCAGCTTCTTTACCAGTAGCAGCTAAGGCCACAAATTCAGATTCCATGGTTGAACTGGTGATGCAAGTTTGCTTCTTGGATGCCCAATAAATTGCACCTCCACCAAGTAGGAATACCCAGCCACTAGTAGACGAATTTTTCTCAGTGTTACTGATCCAACTTGCATCAGTGTATCCTTCTAATACTGAAGGATAACTAGTATATGAGAGACTATAATCCATAGTTCTCTTCAAATACTTCAGTACCCTCTGAATTGCTTGCCAATGATGAGCACTAGGATTACTAGTATATCTGCTCAATTTTCCCACAGCAAATGCAATGTCAGGTCTAGTACAAGTCATGGCATACATTAAGCAGCCAATCACCCTAGAATACTCAAGTTGAGATACAGTCTTACCAGTATTAGGCATGAGCTTCTCACTTGTATGCATAGGAGTACTCACTGGAGTACAATCAAAGTAATTAAATTTCCTTAGCACCTTCTCAATGTAATGAGACTGAGAGATAGAAATTTTGTTACTTTCATGTTTAATCCTTATACCAAGGATAACATCTGCATCCCCCATATCCTTCATGGAGAACCTTGATGACAAAAATTCCTTTGAGAGGTCAACTTGATTTTGGTCAGCTCCAAAGATCAACATGTCATCAACATATAGACAAATGATCACTCCTTTACCAGATTCATCAAATTTGCTATATACACATTTGTCAGACTGGTTAAGTGAATAACCACTAGACAAAACCACTTCATCAAATTTTTGATGCCATTGCTTAGGTGCTTGCTTCAGTCCATATAAGGACTTAATCAGTTTGCACACCTTGTTTTCATTGCCAGGCATGATGAAGCCTTGAGGTTGGTTCATATAAACCTCCTCATCCAATTCACCATTCAAGAATGTTGTCTTCACATCCATCTGATGTATAATCAGACTGTAAATAGATGCCATAGCAATCAGCAATCTTATGGTACTGATACGAGCCACAGGGGCATAGGTATCAAAGTAGTCTATTCCTGACTTTTGTTTAAAGCCTTGAATGACTAGTATAGCCTTGAACTTTTTAATAATTCCATCTACCTTCATTTTCTTTTTGAAAATCCATTTGCAGCCTAGAGGCTTGCAACCAGGTGGTAGATCAGCCAACACCCAAGTGTTGTTGCCCATGATGGAGTCCATCTCATCATTTATTGCCTCTTTCCAGAAAGCAACATCCTGGGACTTCATTGCTTCATCAAATGTTTTGGGATCATCCTCAACATTAAAGCAATAGGAGTGTTGGTCAGAGACCTCATCCCTTGTTCCTTCAATTAAGTACAATTGAAACTCAGGTCCAAATGATTTTGGAGTCCTGACCCTATTGCTCCTTCTGAGCTCAGGTTCAGGTTGTTGTTCCACAACCTCATCAGATATTTCTGATACACCAACATCATTAGTTTCATTATCCTCTGACTTGGTCTAGGGACTGATGAGAATCTATTCTCATCAAAGATAGCATCCCTTGATTCAATTATTGAGTTAATTGAAACAGATTCATTAGGTTCAATAACATAGAACCTATAAGCCTTGGAATGCTCAGCATATCCAACAAAGATGCATTCAATGCCTCTTTCACCTAAAGTTTTTAGCTTTGGATCAGGGAGTTTCACAACTGCCCTACAACCCCAAACCCTGAGATAATTCAGGTTGGGTTTCTTTTTAGTCCAGAGTTCATAAGGGGTTGTCTTGTTCTTTTGTTGGGAACCCTATTTAATAAATAGCAAGCTGTTAACATAGCTTCACCCCAGAACCCTTGACTCAGCCCAGAATAGGACAACATGGAATTAACCATCTCCTTCAGCACTCGATTTTTCCTTTCAGAAATACCATTTTGCTGAGGAGTATAGGGAGCAGTCGTTTCATGGATTATACCAACAGACTGGAAATACAGAGTATCCATGTACTCACCTCCCCTATCAGTCCTTAATCTTTTGATTAGGGACTCTTGTTGCAATTCAACCTCAGTTTTAAATACTTTAAATTTATCTAATGCTTCATCCTTAGTATGCAATAAATAAACATAACAATACCTAGAAGCATCATCAATAAAAGTCACAAAGTATTTCTTATTCCCCAAAGAGGGAGTAGCATGTAAATCACATAAGTCACTATGAATCAGTTCCAACACATTAGTTTCACGTTTTACACTTTGAAATGGTTTCTTAGTTATCTTTATCATACAAGTTTTACACTTTTCAGTGTCCATGTCAAATGCTGGGATTAACCCATCCTTAGACATATCTTGCATCCTTTTAAAGTGTACATGGCCAAGTCTAGCATGCCAAAGGGTTGAATCATATAACTTAGATGTCGACATAAAAGCAGAATCAACCATATCATGAACAATATTAAGTCTAAACATTTGATTACATAAATAACCAAAACCAATAAACACACCATGTTTAGATAACACAAATTTATCAGATTCAATAACTTGTTTGTAACCACAATTATTCAAAATACTACTAGAAACCAAGTTCTTCCTAATATCAGGAACATGTAAAACATTAAACAAAGAAACAATATTTCCAGAACTAAACTTCAAATCAACACATCCTTTTCCATGCACCAGGGCTGTTGACTCATTTCCCATATGAAGAATAGAACCATCATTCATTGACTCGTAGGTCTTGAACCAGCTTCTATCTTTACACACATGAATTGTAGCTCCAGAGTCAACCCACCACGTAACATCATCATCCTGCACAAAGTACACATCAGATATATATGTAACATAATAAATCTTAAAAGACTTATTAAATATATTCTGACCTTTCAGGGAATTGGTATTACCATTCTCAGATCCACTTGTGCCTGATACATTGGTTTTATTACCAATTTTAACACCTTTGCAATCCTTCCTGAAGTGTCCAGTTTTACCACACTTCCAACAAGTAGCTTTTGACTTCTTGTTAGGATCAGATTTGGTGTTACCCTGATGCTTACGTTTTCCCTTGTTGTCATTGTTCCTGGAGGAGTGGTTATGCTCCACCATATTGACAACTGATGGACCAGCAGCATTGCTGCTCTTTGACTTGTCACTTTCATGTGCTTTGAGTGATTCTTCAATGCGCAAATGACTGCCCAACTCAACAAGAGTTAATTCCTCCTTCTTATGCTTTAGCATATGCTTGAAATCTTTCCAAGAAGGAGGTAGTTTATCGATGATACAAGAGACTGAAATAGCCTCATCCAAGTTCATCTTGTGTTGTGTGAATCGACCAAGTATACTAAGAAGTTCATTGTATTGTTCCATGACAGGTCTAGAATCGACCATTTTGTAATTGTTAAAATTACTTACAAGGAACTTCTTACTTGATGCATCCTCAGCCATGTATTTGGCTTCCAAGGAATCCCACAGTTCTTTAGAAGATTCAACATTCTGATAAATATCAAATAGAGAATCAGACATACCATTGAGGATTAAACCTCTGCAGACATAGTCATCATTCTCCCATTTGCTTCTGCTCCTCATCTGTTCCATAGTAGCATCATCCCCATAATCTTCAGGAATGGGTGTGGTCAGAACATACACTACATGCATACTTGATAACAAGAAGTGCATCTTCTTCTGTCATCTTCTGAAATCAACACCTTCAAACTTTTCCAGTTTGGAAAAGTTAGCAGCCATATGCCTCATAGCAGCAGCCATTGATTATCATTAAAATAGTTTCTATTGATTGTTGGTTGTTTGGTTTGTTGTGTTCCCAGAACAGGGTATAGATAATCAATCAAGGTACCGGATATTCACTTGAAATCGTGTAATCACTTTCCAATAGAAACTATTCGACCCTATGCCTGGGTTATACGAATATCTCTATGGGATAAGACCAAGTGATGTTCTTGTTTTAGGCACAAATCAAGAACCAAATCGTATTCAAGTGTTTAGGGTTTGTGTTCTCTCTCTCCATGCAGTTATAATACGACCTCTATTTATAATAAAGTTTACTCAAACCCTAGCCCATGGAATTATGTATAATTAACGGCCCATTAATTATACCATAATAGTTTCCATAATAATAGGATTCAGTGGCTATAAGATCAGTACAAAGTATAAGCCTAGCAGCAGGAACAAACCTACCAGCAGGAACAGACTTATACTAGCAGTAGGAACTCGTAATGTTAACACTAGCAGTAGAATACTGGTAGTCTTAACACTAGCAGCAGAATCACAACACTAGCAGTAGAATCCACTAGCAGTAGAATCTCACATAACCACTAAAAGAGTCAGGGTGTTCAGGGACCTAATGGGTGTACACTCCGTACCTCCAAACCCATTACCAGGTGTGAACTCATTCCTCAAGTGTACTAAATTTTTCAATAACTAGAAACTTGGTCACTTGGTTAGTTGACTACTACGGATTTGAATAACTCGTCACCGAAGTTTCAAACTAAAGTTAAGTAATTTTTCATAGAGTAAACTCCAAAATATATCCCTGTGGTTTGCCCAATTTCGCACCATACATCCAAATTTTTTTTTTCTAACATATACATCCCTCCATTAGTAAAAGTCAAACACAATACATCCAAGAGGACGAACGGTGCAAAGATTGTGTCGTTAAGTTAGACACGTGGCAGTTAACTCTTTTTAAGCAAGGGTAATTTAGTCCTTTTAACACCCGCACCTACTCACTTACTCTTCTTTTAATACTCTGAAACACAAACACAAACTTAAACACAAACACAAATCCAGAAAAACACAAACTCACCACCACAAATCAAAACCCAGATTTAACATATTCATAAACCCAATATTCACTCAAACTCAATATTCACTCAAACTCAATATTCATAAACCCATATTCATAAACCCAGATTCAAAAACACAAACACAAACACATATAAAAAACACAAACACAAATCAAACACAATCTAAATAAAAAACGGGTCGAATCAAGAAATCAAGATCAAACACAACAATTCTTCAGTCTCGAAAAAGAAAAACAACCACAACAATTCTTCATTTTATATGCACAATCGACACATAACTACCATACTTTCACAGTCGCCTTTCAATCCCTAGCCAACACTTTTAATCCCTAACTATAAATCTGATTCAAGAACAATAATCATCCCTAACTATAGATCGAGATTTGTATGGGGTGGATTTGAGAGATGATTTTTTGAAGTTATTTGGTTTTAGGTCGATTAATTGTATCTGGGTATTTCATTTGTAGATCGTGAGATGTGGGTGAGTTGAGTGGTGTGTTTGATCTTTGTGTAGATCCGGATTTGTTTTTGAGTCGATTAGATGGAAGAAGATGGTCAACAAGCTACAAAAGTCAAGAAGGGTTGGAGCTCGTTGCTATAAATGGTGACCTTCATCTCTTGATAATATTAATTGTTACAGTTATAAATTAAAGCCAATGTTCTTTGAAGATATAGTTGGTCAAAATGTAGTTGTCCAGTCCCTTGTGAATTCCATAATTAAGGGACGAATTGCTCCACTAGTGTTTGTGTTTTTTATTTGTGTTTATGATTAAATTGGATTTGTGTTTGTGTTTTTTGTTTGTTTTTTATTTGTGTTTTTTATTTTTGTTCTAGATAAAAAGACTAAAATACCCTTGCTTAAAAAGAGATAATTGCCACGTGTCCAATTTAACGACACAATCTTTGCACCGTTCGTCCTCGTGGATGTATTGTGTTTGACTTTTACTAACGGAGGGATGTGTATGTTGCAACTTTTTCGGGAGGGATGTATCGTGTGAAATTGGCCAAACCACAGGGATGTATTTTGGAGTTTACTCTTTTTCATACAATAAACTTTCACTTTGTGAATGTAGCTGTCACTACAAGGATAAACAAAACTGACGACGAAGGTATTGGAGAGGACACAATGTCTTCGTCAAAAGCCGCAAAACGACAGAATTACTCGATGATTAGATCATTTTGTATACTCGATCGATCATTAGCTTCAAATTCGATTGCTCCCATTGTATACTCGTATCGTTATCAAAGTAGTGAGTGCTGAACGACTCCGGTTAGGCTGTGATGGAAGTGGCGATAATGAAAAAGATATTGGCTCGACTAGGATAAAGTCTTAAAGATTATGATAAAAAAGAGGAAATAGTTACGTGCATATATTAGTTAAGTGTATAATATATCTATCGTATTCAATGATTTTGTAGTTGTGGTTGCCTCTATAAACTATATCACATGCAACAAAAGTAAAGTATAATAATCAGGCAAAGTTCTTTTCGTGGTATTGAACTTTCTTTTATCAAAGCTACTTTAATGTTTACAAAATCATTTTCAAAAATACATAAAATTATATATATATATATATTAAAACACGTTTGATACGTTGTCGTTTCATCACTAGCCCAAAATCAAGTTTCGCAAATTGGCAAAAAATACCCCTGAAGTTGACGCATCTTTGCGAAAGTAGTCATTTTTCAAAAAAAAAAAAATTTTTTCCCCAAAATCAAGTTTCGAAAATTGCAAAAAAATACCCCTGAATCTGTCGCCTCTTTGCAAAAGTAGTCCTTTTTCCAAAAAAATCCAAAAAAATTGGCGAAAAATACCCTCAAAATTCGCGGGTCTTTGCAAAAGGGGTATTTTTTTTTTAAACGTAAATTACCCTGCCGCAACGCGGTTATCCGTAGCCGGCCTCTTACATAAATATTCTGTCTTAAAATCTTAATTAAATTTTTTGTGAGATACAGCGCCCCGCCGCAACGTGACGCACTGGCGCCCGACTCGTTGTAATAATTCAGCACATTGATAGGAATTGAGATATTTGAGCCTCTTATAAGCTTGAGGTTGACCTACTATTATTCTTCTACCGTGGTTTTTAATTGACCTACTATTATTCTTCTACCGTGGTTTTTAATTGAAACCAAAAACATATCCACATATGTTCATTTTTTTTGGGCTTGTAGAGGCATTACAAATGGGATTAGACCCATAGCCTCTTGGGGCGTGATGGGTCCGATAGCTCATGCATCTCATGGGATGTAACTTGTGGTTATATATGCGGGAAGACATCAGGAATTTAAGTGCGCGAGTTTGTAACAACTCATCTCACCTCGATAATGTTGGTATTTTAGTGTAAAATAGATTGAGTTTAATATGCAAATAAGGGTCGACACTTATTTGGATATTAACGGGACTAACGGGGGTTCCAAGGGGGCGGTAGCCCCCTTGGTGGGGGTTCGGGGGCAACGCCCCTGAGAGAAGCAGGGTCCAAGGGGCAGCATTAGAATTTGTTTTTCACCAAATAAAACTGCTCATTCCTGCTGATGTGGTTCCTGCCGATAGTGCATGGTTCCTGCCGATAGTGTATGGTTCCTGCTGATAGCTATGTGATTCTGCTGATAGCTATGGATTCTGCTGATAGTTATTGTTTCTGCTGATAGCTATGTGATTCTGCTGATAGCTATGGATTCTGCTGATAGTTGCAGACTCTGCTGCTGACGGGTTTATGACAATATAACTGTTTTACAGTTATTAGACCCAAATAACCGCCTCTTTAAACCGTCTTATATATTCTCCATTCAGTTAGAGAATATATAGAAGGCTGATCATACGTCTTTGATCAGAGGATTAACTGCAAACATAACCACATAACACAAACTTGAATCAATTAGATTTTATCCGGTCGTTAATTGGTATCCACTCCAATTTAATCGATCTGAAAGCGTGCATTCTCGTGACTTCTAATTGCTATCAGGATACCCAATACCCCACATCTACAACAGATAAGATATAAAATATTTAAGCCTCTTATGAGTTTGAGGTTCTAATATATTAGTATCCTTCTATTATAATTTTTAGTAACTCAAAAGGGTACTTTGAGTAGTTTATTGTTTCGACTCTCAAAGTACTCGCATAAGCTAAAAATCCCAATAATCATGAAAATGACCATTTCTAGATCGTCATATTTCCTATATTCTGAGTCATTATAAGTATTAAAAAATAATTAATTCATAGGGATTCATATTTTATTATAAAGTGTTTCAAATATTTATTAAACTTTTTATGCGAAAGTAAAAAGCACCATGGTGTGGCACAAACAAAACAAAAATACACGACTTTTTATATCATGGACCATGAAAATATGGTCCTTTCAAAACACTTTGTATTATTTTAAAAAGGAATATACGATTTAACTCGAAAGATACCTAATTTTTGTAGTATTTTTTAGGCTTCGCAAAATTCCTCGTGTAATATAAATAAATACTTTTAGTATATTCTTGATGATTTTGCATCATATCATGCATAATAATCATTTTATGTAATTACTTTGGCAATCATAGGCTTACTCTATAATATATTGATCACTACTAAAAAGGCATGCCCTCAAAAACAAGAAAATAAATAACAACATAAGAGAATTTTGTGGATCAACATGAATATTTCTTTTTTGTTGACAAGTGCTTATATCTTTTTATTAGTGGTTATTGAGAGATATTGCTAATTAAGGCAAAGTCAGGTTGTTGAATGATACTTAAGAAACTATGCTTGTTAAGCATGAGAGAATCTATAAAGACGGGATCTAACATTATCTTAGGAAAATCATGATATTATTTTATAGTATTGAATGACATAATGAAAGAAATTGATGAAAAATATACGTGACATGAAATAAAGTTAAAAATATAAGTAACATAATATTACTAAAAAATATTATTTAATATTGGAGCGCATTGCTCTAGTGGTATCACTTTTATATATTACACTTTGTTGATCGACTAATGAAACTTAATGCTTTAAAAATACATGTCATGCACTGCACTTTCAACTTTTAACTGAAGATCAATCTATTTTTTGTGTAAATGGGTTATACCCGATGAATCTATTAATAGAAACTGAGATTAAGTACATGTGGGGAGTGGTCATGAGCCACTCCGAAAACTACATGCTTTGAACATCCTCAAAGGCACGACAACCAACTAATTAGAAGAAAATAATCGAGAAATCAACATAACCTAAGCTTCTAATTAGACACCTTAAGAAAACAACGAAACTCAATCATATTAAAGGATAAATTAGGCCCAAGTCCGACTGTGAGCTTACGGTCCATTAAGGTTATGTTTATGCTAATGGTCACACGTTCGAGGTTGGTAAGAATACACCATATGGCCTAATTTATCCTCTAATACAATCGACACTATAAATGAGTGACGATTGTTTACTTTCTACTTTCTTCATTTTGTTCCAAAATTTGTTTACTTTAATACATTGCTTTCTGTATATGTGGAAATACTAGTGATAGTGGACTTGTTTTCCAAAAAGATGGTCATAAGATAAGATAGAAATTTGTCTACATGTGACTCCCTTTTCAATAATTTCTTGCTATTTACGCATATTTGACGTTTTCTACCAGTATTATTTGAAAATAAAATAAAAAAAGAATATAAACTTTGACTACCAAAAACCAGTTCTTAAATACTCCGTAACGAGGTGGCGACCCCCCGCGTTGCGGGGGGGCAATTTGTTTACGGATTACATAGCCAATACCTCAAAGAGTATGAATAAGATAATAATACATTAGCTATTATAAGATAGTGAGAAACCTTGAGCTCTTGTAAGAATTGTTAAACACGCTTAATAGTTCGCAATCCTGCTGATGAGCTTGCTTGGTATTGTGGCTATTGAGGTTGATAAGCAACACCGTTCCAGAATTTGGTACAATCCCATTCGTCTATCCTCAGCAAAACCAAAACCTGTGACAAACGAATTACTAAAGGTTACTACAAATGAAACTGTCAAACAATCCCATTTTCACATACACCTAATAACATAGATATCGTGCTTACACTCCACGTATGTGGCCTGCTTCGGGCAACTTCGGATTTAGGTAATAAATATGTGGCTGGTGTTGCAGATAGTTGTATGATCCCTGTTTGTCAATTAGTACATAGTTATTTTTCAGAAGGAAATATCTTAGGTGTTTGTGTTTTCGTAAAGTTCCGCACCTCCATATCTTTTAACCAACCATGAGCTGACCGCTATGATGATTGGCTGTTCCAAGTCCGTTGCAATTTGTAGTTCAAATGTTGTAGCCTTTTTCATTCCAAAGGCTTAGAGAAACAGTATTTCCACTGCAAAGAGTGTTTTAGCATGCGTGTGTAATATTTATAGAACTTAAGAATGATGTGTCTGTAAGGGAAAATATATAACTTAATTACCTGTTGTGCTCATGGAGTTTCACACCCATGTATTTACAGAAAATGAATCCTTAGCGCGTCGTGGTTAGCTACAGTTACGTATCTGTTCACCCTCTCATCCATGTCAACTACGCCAACTGCTTTATCAGCTAGACGCCTTGCTTCCTGTAAAAAAAAAAATAAAATAAAATAAAATAAAAAAAAAAAAAAAAAAAAAAAAGACATTACCATTTACCGGTTTGGCTTAAATTAGTATCCTTTGATAGTGAAACACGTAAAGAATAACAAAATAATACATGTTTTTTTACTGCGTGCAAGTCGAGAGCATAATGTATACAGTAATCCGGAGTACTATATGTAGCTGATGTTGTTGTTAGTGTTACAATCCAATTACTTGCATGAATCATCAATAATCATTTGGGGTACCTACATAGATTGTGCATTACTTAGACGTGCCAATCATTTCCGGAGCTGTTAGTGTTATACGTAACCTACCTTATTAAGTATAACTTATAAAGTATACAATTTTGTCGGTAAATTGTATACGGTAAATTGTATACTTAATAATCATTTCCGGAGCTGATCAAGTTATACGTAACCTGCTGCTTATTTTTTACACGAACTACCTTGTTGCAACATATTATGACCGTAAACAAAAGCTATCCGTGAAGGATGATTAAACAAAGCGGAACACATTTAAATATAAACACGACGTTGAACAAATATTAAAAGAGTAACCTGAAAATAGCACTTACATTGGAAATAACTCTACTGCCACAGCTCCCGTTCGCTTATTTATCCCTATAAAATCCATGAACTTTTGACAATAAGATCGGTGAAACACCTTTGAGTATATTTCCACCCATTTGGCCCAACACCCAATAAGGTAGCATATCAAATACTCAAAACACATAAGCTAATATAAGTATTATGTATGTATGCATAGTAGTCATATAATCATAAAAAAGATTTTAAAAAAAGATTACAGCTTTAACAACTGGCCCTGATCATATTATTTCAACCCCAATAACTCATTCACTGTAAGGTCTTTGATCAGTCTCTGTTTAATTTATATCATTTTCATAATACTTATCTCGAACAGAGGCGGTCATACACATCACATCTACAGAATCAACAACTTACTAATATTAAAAAATGTACACTACAGATTAACATAAATTACCAAACTTTTAAATTATGTAAAAAGCTATGATTCTTATCCTAAAGCCGGTTTCATAAAACCGTACTGCAACCTTCTTTTTTTTTCCAATGTACTGCAACCATTAAGCAACCAACTTTTGCCAATCAATTACAGTATACAATTTACCGACAAAAATATACATAGATTAACACTTATGAAGTAACCCAAACAAATAACAATCTTTATGAAAAATAAAAAAATAAGAAAAAGTATAAAAACACCAGAAACTAAATAGAAGTCTTTTAAACATCTAGTCTGCAACATCATAAACTAAATCAACAATTTTCAGTAATAATATTACAAAATGGGTCATTTACCTGATCCATAACATACGGTATAGCGACAGAGCGAGAGATGTTTATTGCATTTAATCTCTGTTCAGCAGAGAAATTGTGCATTTCCAATGTTTTATCTACAAAGCTCTGGATTTCCCATGATTTTGGGATTGAGTATGGGTAAACCGCATAAGAATCCTCGGAGGGTGAGCCTGGTCTTACATCATCCTCTTCTTTCCTTATTTCCAACTTTGGAAGTTCAGCAAGCAAAAATCCCACGACAAACGGATGCTTCACCATAATATTAGGAATTTATAATGATAAGCTGTATTAATTGTTTTTTTACAAATAAAAATATTAGCATCAACTACAATAAACGTAGTGTAAACGCACACAACAATGACCACATATAACATAGAGTACCTCCACTTTATCTACCACAAACTGCTAATAACAAATATTTAGAAACCATAGAACAAACAGTGCAAGTGTAGAAGATGAAACAGGTAAACCTGGTATACCTGTATAAAAGTGGTCTTTTATGGACACGTAGTAGCTTTCTTTCACAAAATTTTATGCAGAAATACAAATTTATTTGCCTCAGAAGAAAACGATGGCATAAAAGGTTCAAAAAGGGACGCAAGAAGATAAAGTACTCCGACTGAAGTTCACACTACTATGGAGCACGAAGGTAGGTGTTCGTTGTAAAGCTTCCAGAACTGAACTGACTTTCCTATATTCATTAGTGATAGGAGTAAGTTAGTTAATGTTAATATCTTTATTATCATCCGTACAAATATAGCAACTCCAAAAACAGAACTGCATGCTTATGAACTTACTTGCAGGCATGCATTTTCCTCACCAGAGATGCTCATCGCAATCTTCAATCCCTGCTTTAGCTAAACATATTCAATTTGCCAAAGAAACATCCATTAAGAATAAAGAAAGTAACCAAAACATCTATATACTTCCAGTATAATTACTTACCTTGTACATAGCTGCCACGTACATATTTTCAGTATCCATTTAATGTGATTGTTCCAATGCATTGAAGCTCACCTTGACCAAGCATCAGCTTCAACAGATTACCAACATCTGTTGGTCCACCAGTAGGTCCTGCATACGCAAATAACCGTCACATTAAGACAAAATAGTATTACAAATTAATTACACAAATTAAGCAGGCTGAGTAGAATGACCTACCGACTTGCACTGACTACTGTGTGAATCTCATCAATGAAGACTACAATTTTTCCGTTCGATGCAGTAGCCTCTCAAAGATCAGCTTTAAGACGCTCCTCAAAATCTCCTACGTATTTAGCACCAGCATGAACCCATATCCAATGATATAAGCTGCACATACAAAAAGAAACGAAAATTTTCAAGACGAAGTTGTGATTTTGGGAAATGAATGCACAAACAGCGTATCAGTAAGAAACTTGCATTCTGCTATGCATCAATAAATAAAGGCATGGTTAAATCAACTTTTTGATAGAAAAACTCTTTATAACATTGTTAAAAATGAGATAACGGAACAATATTAATACCTGAACATTCGTTTCTCTAGCTTTGTGTAGCACCTTTAGCTCTTTGGCTCTTGCTTTCCTTTCAGCATTTTTATTAGCCTACAAACAAATTAATGAATTTATGGTTACCGTTAGCATTAGTCCAAGCTTAAACAAAATAATCAAAATATTTAAAGAGAGAGGCAAGTAAACCCCACGGGGAACCTATATATTTGTCGTTTAGAAACATCAAATCGTAGATTATCCATATCCAACTAACCAAACACCCCTCTTCTTGTCTACACCACAAACCCTCAATCCTTGACATACATATTTAATCAAACTTACAAACCCACAGTCACCTTCATGACAATAAAACTACTCACAGTAAAAGAAATAATCCCAAACACCCTACATATAGGTACTAATTTATTGTTTCATTGTTTCTAGTGAAAACCAACATGCACCTAATTGAAAGCACCATTCTTTGGCAACGTCAAGAGTTGAAAAGACACCCCCTATGAAACTCTTCACAAAAAATAAAAATAATAATAAAAAATAAATAAATAAATAAAAAATTAAAAAAAAAAAAAAAAAAAAAAAATTACACTACATTTTTTTCGCTAGCACCCTGCCCCCTTCCGTATTGTATCCGCCTCTGTTCAAAACATGGGATCAATTTATACGACAATAATATAAAATTCATATGCACAAATTACACAAATTCCATAAAAGAGTGTTTATAAAATTGAACCTACATATTAACTTTCAAGACATCAAGAGGCGTGACAGCAAGATGAGTAGCTCCAGCACTTAACATCCCACCAGCAGTACATATTCCATAATAATACAACCCACCATCCACCCTTCTAAACTCAAAAGATCAGAACCATACGCATCTTATCTATTCGTGAGAATGGATCCAACTTATAGTAAAAAGAAACAAAAGGACTAATTAACGTGGGCTTGATAGATTTTGGTTTTTTAATATTCTAATCTTCTTCTTCTTCCAATCGCAATCCTGTTGTCGAGCGCTTAATCCTGCCGTTCGATGACGATTCATGGACAGAGGGTTCAATCAAGAGTCGGTGTCGATGAATATTGGGGTTGGGTGTAGATAAATCTGGAAGTGTGGAAGCGGTGGGTTCTTATCTTCTGTATCGAGTCACAGGTAATATCGAAGACAGACTTTGGGCCAATGATGGGATTACTAAACGGACCAAAAGATTTACGATGTTGGGCTGAAAATTAAACAATATAATATAGAGTGAATAAAAAAATGTGCCGCCCAATCTGTTTTAGTATATATAGTGAACGTACAATTAGTCGGGCGACGGTCGGCCGCGTTGCGGCCTCGCGGGTTTTTTGCTATTTTTTGAATGTATATATGTTTCTGAATATATAACGCTGAGATACGCTAAAACCCACATCAAACATCGACTATTTCTCATATGGGCACTAACAAAATCACCAAATAATTCTTACAATATTAACAAAAAGCCAGAAAAAGGATGGTTAAAAACATGAACTGTATCCAAATCCTGTACCAAAGAGTATACTATAATACTGGACGAAAGAGTAAACGACATCATCAATTAAAAATTAAGTATCCTATACATGTATTTTTTTTTTGAAAGCAAGTATGCTATACATAATCACAGTATAACTAACACAAACAAAAACCGAGTGACTGAGAATTACAACTTTTACTACACCATTCTACTATTTAATCGCAAACGCAAATTACTTTTTTTCGAAGATTATAAAAGGTCTATATATGCGTAAATCTTATGAAGAAAACTAATTGTAAGGAACTTACTTCTCTTTCTTGTATCCAGTGCATCTCGGCCCTTCTGCTAGCGTGATTTTTTCTCAGGTTATCTCACTGCCTAGCCAACCATGAATATCAGTTTAGTCATTTTAGCATCATTAAGACGTTTTTTTCTATAAAAAAAATAAACTATTGTTCACGTAATACAACTTATGTACCCTTATATACTTACTTACCCTGAACATGTGCAACATGGAGCCTAAACAGAACTTACATCGGTATGATATCTGCATTTCATTTCTGTAGCTGTTCAAAGTATATTGCCACCTTCTGCTTTTTTACGCCAACTTCCTTCTTGCAATGTATTATGAATTTAAACGAAAGCCATCTGTTAAGGATGATTAAACAAAATGGAACATATTTAAATATAAACACAATGTTGAACAAATATTAAAAGAGTGTTTGGGATTACCTAGATAAACTGCTTGTCTGGTACGTAACATGTACCAACATCGAAGTGTCTGTCTGAGACGGGAATATAAGGTGCCCAACAATAACTTCTCACGAAGGACGTTACCTAGAATAGAAAATGCCATTGTTTTAAGTGAACTTATTCCTAATGATTCTTAGTAGTAAGAAAATCTTCAACACTTGCCTGCGGGTAACCACCGAATGCAATATCATAAATCTTATAAACCCATTGACGATCCTAAATTCGCCTTCTAAAAAATCTGCAATGAAAAAAAAAACAATCGTAAAAAAGATTTACTTTAAGTTACACGCTAAAACTATTAAACTATTAACAGACAATTAAACTTACATCAGTATGATATCTGCAATTCATTTCCGGAGCTGATCAAGGTATACCGTCACCTTCTGCTTTTTTACACCAACTTCCTTATTGCAAGACACGTACCACCTGCAATCGTTTATCAATCTAATAAGGTCTAGTCATCAATTAACAAAAGCACTAACATCTTGTAGATTAGTAGTGTAAGGCCTTCATGTCTTTCTGCCGCATCACTTCCTTCGCCGAATGATGATTCACAGAGCTTCCAACAACCTATGCTGTATATCAGATAAACATAGACGTTGGTCAATGTTAATACTTTGTCAAAACTATAAAGTAAAGTGTAGCATATATTAAGTATTTAGTCAATCTTTATAGCATTAATTAGTTCATCTTTATAACAATTACTTTATGATCCAAACATACTTATAGCATTACATGTAACAAAACCTTTCAAATTTATGACTGAATGAACGGAGAATTGGTACTTGAATTTAAGAATTAACCTTATAATTGTTGGCTTCCAAATGTCTCTGTTATTCGACTTTCTTTCTCTCAGTCACTGGCCGAGACCACATGGAGAGTTAGGATGCCCACCAAGATACGGCCTTTAGTAAACCGAAAATTATTAGCGCCATTTGTACAAAGGAAAAAGGTGCATGCCTTTTGCATAAAGAATCTTCTGCAACTGACCTTACATGTGTATGTCTAAAAACAGACGCAACCATGATTCTTTAGAAATCCAAAGGCCACTTTCTTTTTGAAAATAACAACCGTCGCCTTCATAAATTAGCAGATAAATAATAAGCAACTCACTCAACAATTGGTGAAAAAACAAACCTTCATTGTACACTCGACAGTTTGTTCAAATAATAACCAACCTACATGATCTCTATACATTGAATAGACCGAAGTGTCTTCGTTATTGATAATCACAACTTCTGCAACTACAGGACCTACAAAAGCAAATCTCGTAATTACTTTCACAACCAAATAAGACCAAATATTATATAAACCAATAGTAAGAAACCTTAAGATCTTGTAAGAATTATTCAACATGCTTAATAATTCCAATCCCGCTGATGAACTTTGGAGCTTGCGCCGTTTGATCCAAGGTGTAAGTTATCAATCTGACAAACTTTTGACCTTCACATCCTTAAACTGAAACAAATCAAAACCCAAATATCTTTCAAGTTAAGCAAAACCCCAAAAAGATTATAAAAGATACAATATCATCCATAATTTTCACTACATTATTCTACATATAAAAAACGAAAATCCGTAAGACTTGAATGGCTGCACATAATTTACAATATATTAAAGGAAAGGAATTCCTTAGAGCATGGTACTGCAGCTCACGCTTCACACAATTTGAGACAAAAAACCTCAAGCTCTATGTAATTACCTTTTTAAACTCATGATCAACACTAAAAACAACATTCTAAAGTCTAAAATAATTGTAGGACATTAACAGTAACCATATGTATATTATCAAAAGAGTCAGACAATAAAACAGCAAGATAGATCTAATCAATCCGTCTTCTTTAGCTAGCGCTACCTTTACTAAAAAAAAAACAAAAAAAAAATAATAATAAATCGGAAAACTAAAAATGAATGAAAAGCGAAATAAAAACAAAAGGACCTGTAATTTCGGATACCGCTACTAATCTTTTGATACCGACGGAAAGGTTGTTGTCCATGAAGAGCTCCCTTCGTTTATTTGTTTTGGTCCGCCAATTACCCAAAAACAATCCAAATTAAAATAACCAAAAAAGAGAAGAAGATTATCAACAATCATATACCAGATTAGTAAGAGTGTAGATTAGTAAGAGTGTAGATGGATTAAGGTGGGAGGATCTGGAAGTATCTATAATACTTTGATTGTTGATGGATATTAGAGATATCCAGAACTCCAGAAGTGTGTGGAAGCTGATATATATCGCAAACGAATAAAAGGGAAGAAAAAAAAGCTGGGATTGGGCTAGAAATCGGGCCACAGGCGGGCTAACCAAAAACCCAACGATGTACTGTTCATATAGCGACGTCGTTTTAGTTGATGTATAATATATATAGTAATAGTAATTCTTAGTCCACTTTCAACAATAACTCAGCCTTAAATTTTAAGGCACTGCCACATCAGCTTTAACACACCTTAACTTAACTCAGCTTTAACTCTTTCAACAATAACTCAGCTTTAACACACCTTAACTCACCTTTATATCAAATATTTTTTTACACAAACTACCTTTAAAAGGGGGCAAAGTGAATTTTTTTTACCCTTAATGCTGCGTTAACGTAGTAAGTTCTAACAGTTAACGTGGGTTAACGCACGTTAAAATTGCAGAAATTCACCCTTTAATGCAAACTTGCGTTATGCATTAGAAGCGCTTTTATGGACTTAAAGTTCTTAAAACCACATGTTTTTTTGTTAAAATCGTTATCTATACACTATACTATTTATCTACAGTGCATTTAGTGCTTTCTATTTTTAGAAATTTTAAATATATTAATTTTACACAAGTTATAAAATTCAAATCAATATGCATTTTAAATTTTGTAACTACTAAGTACTAACTATGTCATTAAAATATTAAATATTTATATTCATACTATTAAAATCATTGTAGTTCCATTAATAATTAAATATTCCCACAATTTAACTCCTCTAATAACACTTACGCTCTGTTCTCAAGTCTGAATTTTAAAGAATGGAAGGGGATGGAATGGGAAGGGGAAAGTAAGGAATGACACTATGAAGAAAGTGGTTATTTTTATTTGTGTTCTTGAGTTTTTATTTTTAGTTGCAAGGAAAGGAAAGGAACATACACAAATTACAAAGATGCCCTTTGAATGATTTTACATTTTGTATAAAAACCCATAATTTGGATTATCATCTGGTTGGTTCAATGGCGTCGGATCGGATGTTGTCTAAAAAGCAACAGCAATTGGAAGCTGGCAGGAAAAAGGTAATCTTTTTTATAAATTGCATTGTGTAATTTACATAGTTTTTGAAGAATCAGTGTTTATTTGAGTTTGATGTGAATTTTGTTGAGAAGTTAGAGATTAGTCTGTTTGGTGTAACATGAAAAATATGATATTTAGAAAGCGAATAGCATTAAATGAGGTCTTGCAAGGTTAAATATAGATGGGGATGAAGTTAAAGTTCCGTGCTTTGCTAAGATGGTTGTCGTTTGGATGTTGAGAGTACTGATCTGATTGTGTTTGATGATGAATAATGAGGATATATTTGTAATTTTACACAAGCTCAATATCTTTATAATACCTTCCCCTTCAAAACCCTTCAAAATTGGGCGGAACGGATATACACCAAAAATACACATACCTTCCCTCCCTTCCACCTTCTCATCCCCTCCTCTTCCTTCTTAAAAAACTTAAGAACACTCATATTTTTTATTTCCCTTCCCTTCCCTTTTCTTTCCTTTAAAAAAAAACTCGAGAACAGAGCGTTAGGGCCCATTTGGTATGAACCTTTAATATGGGTTTTGGCTTGATTATTAGACAATTGTTTGATTGTATATTTAGAAATGAGAAATGGAATCATCAATCAAATATTGAGGGCCCGTTTGGTTTGTAGAAGCGTTTATGATTAGGATTTGGATTTAAATTTGATGTAAGATTTGGATTTTGATTTGAGTTAGAATAGAAAAAATAATATTTAAAAATATATTATGTATTAATATATTATGTATTAATACATAATATATTATGTATTAAGATTTGGATTTTGATTTGAGTTAGAATAGAAAAAATAATATTTAAAAATATATTATGTATTAATATATACTTTAAAATTATTTATATTAACAGTTGAGAGTGAAAAAGAAAAAAAGATGTGGGAAGAGATACCATGTGGTCCAACCTTTTTCACAAAACCTATCAAACCCCCTAACTTTAATAGACACCCTTTATAATTGGGATTAGTATCTAAATCTTAAATTTATAAATGCAACCAAACAATTGAATTTAACCTTTTAACTCCAAACCCAAGTAAACCCCCTAACCAAACAGGCGCTGAAAGATATATGTAAGTAAGTGAGTTTTGATAAGTGTTGATATTTTTAGTGGGTCCCAACTCTCATGTAGCGCTCTTCTCTCATCTTTTTCTATATTTATTTTAAATAATAATATTTTTTATTTCAAAATTATTATTTAAAATAATTAATATTATTAAGTTTTTTTCTCTCTCCTACATTAAATCCAAATCCAAATCCATATCCAAATTTTAATCCAAATCTTAATCCGAAACCCACCTACAAACCAAACGGGCCCTTATTCATTACAAAATTAAACTTATTGTTTTGTGACCAAATACATGTGACAAGAAAATAAGTCACAAAAGGCGTCAACAAATATGTTTTGATGCACGGAAGCATACAAGCCTAGATGCTAACTACAAACCACATTAAAATTTTATTGGATATATCGTATGCTAAAACTTTTTGGTGCAAAAGGTGAATTATATTAATCTTCCAACCATATTACATCAATAGAGAATAACATAAACTGATTATGGGCATTCCCACATCAGATACAAACCAATACTGAACTATGCAACCTACAATATCCGATATCAAACATGTCTACACAGATGTCTAACAATACAATCTCTGACCAAAACAGAGCATAACAGAGTCTAGCATATTCCACTTTCTCAGCTGCATTCCATGACTTTAATTCACCTATAAGAGCACCATTACCATCTAGCATACATTTCCAGTTCACCTCCCATCAAGATTACTCAACCAGCACCCACAGTAATCAAAGTAGGTAAAGTGACTGGCTTCGCTAGGCACCCATAACCCTTCCCATCAAGAGCTCTTCCAAGTAACCTACATTTCCATATCTATGAATGGCTTCAGTTACTTGGAAACACATTCCTTGATGGAAGACCAACCATTACCTCCTATGGTGATGTATTGAGTGGACCAAGAAGGTTCATCTTTCACACCTCTCTATTCCACTCATCATACACCACCCGCCCAAGCCATTTACCCTTCACAAAGGGAGACCCTACTTTATGGTACATTCAATCTGAATTAGACCTCCTACATTGCCAAACACAGCCTTCCAAGTTCCCTCCCAAGGCCAAACTAGGAAAAAGCATATGAGGCAGATGTCGGTACAGTCACACCAGTTAGAACTCCAAGGTACAAGGTATCTCACCAATGTAATGGCCTGCAATCAAAAGGACGTCAGCAATTTTATTGATGTTGCTGTTATATCCATATCCAAACACCCCTTTATTCAGTTTTCCCAAAGTCAGTTCTAAACTGCTAGTTCCAAACACTCCTTTAGCCATGCCACTGACATTCAAGTTCTTAGCAACATTGTTTGCAAGTCCACTCCCCAATCCTGAGTTACTTTGAGTGTTTGAGTTGATTTCTTGACTTTAAGACATAACAGTTGATCAAAAATAGCAAATTAGCGAAATTAAGTATTAAAAGAAATAAAGATATATTATATACCACATAATTAGACTCAAAAATAGCAAATTAGCGGAAGTAAAGATGGTCATTTCTTGCATAGTTATAATAATTTTTTTAGAGTAACAAGATTATAAATAATCCAAAAACATTTCTCGTAAAGTTAATAATAACAAGGTACCAGCTGGCGCAACGCGTATATAACATGCTAGTCTTTCAAAAAACAAAAAGAAAAAACTATATCTTTAAAGCATGCAGTCAGCCATGAATACATGGTTATAAAATTAATAGTAAAGGTTGTTAAGATCGCGAGTTAGATCGTAAAATCTTACGATCTTACTAGCCAAAAACTTGTAGAATCGGTTTAGGTTCGTTCACAATGTGAGGTCATAAGCAGGATCATAACATCGTGCGTAAGATCGTAAAGATTGTAAGGTCGGCTAGCGATCTGATCTTACCAATGCTAAATTGTCTTTACATTTTTCATCTTTTGGCGTATTATTTTCACTTAAGCCAAAACAATAAAATTAATAAATAAGACTTATATTTTTTGTTTTTCAACATTATATTAGTCCATATTTTATAGTTTGATTCTTAGTCTTATACATACAACGTTTATTTTTCTATCACTCGAGGTCATGCCAGATTTTGATTTAGAAGAAGAAAATGAGGTTAATGCACTGCTCCATATATATATATGGTAGATTAATGGTTTACGTATAATCCTTAGGCATTATGGCTCATGTGTTTTGAGATGTTTATGATCTATGTTGTGTTTTCTTATCCCGTTAAATCAGTGATGTAACGAGTGAAATTTGACATTTTCGTGTTTTACTACTATTATTTTGTTTAAAGTTTGAATTTGACATTTTTGTTAGCATTTCACATAAATTTATTATTAACATTGAGTAAAAATGTAAAACAAATTAACTCATTTATCCCCGTTAACAAAACGTGACAAACTGGTAAGATTTTATGATCTTGACCTGATTTAACAATTTCGATCTTAGAAAGACAAAAACAATCTTATGTAGGATTTCGATCTTGACAACCTTGATTCTGGTCGCTAAGTATAAGTACAAAATATATGTTGATTCTGGTCGATAAGTAAAGTATCAAACCATATATTGTTGATTTAAAATTAGTGGTGGAAATAAGCTGAACGCAGCTCGAGTCTGTTAGTGCCCAAGATCGAACCATTTATATTTATAAAGCTCATGCTCGAGCTCGTTTCGAGCATGGAAATTTAGCTCAACTCGTGACACATTTCACATGCTCGAGCTCGACTCGTTTTAATGACAAGTTAGATGAGTTAAGGCTCAAATCAAGCTCGACTTGTTATAGCGTGATTCAAGCTCATTTATTTGTTTTCACTCGTTTTATACATAGTTATACATACAAGCGATATATGAGTATATATTTCTAAGGCTCTTTTAGGCTCGCAGCACTAGCGATCTTTATATATATTGGTCGGAAGCTCGGTAATTAAACAAGCTCCAACTTAGAGGCTTTAATTTGTTTAGACTTAGCTTGTTTCAACTTTTTACTATACCAATCTTGAGCTTTTCATGAGCAATTTGACCTGTTTCAACCCTAATTAACATATGAGAAATGATATTTTTTTCTACTAAATATTCCTACTTATTTTCCTACTTTCAAGATCCTGACATGTGAAAAAACTAACATTTTAGATGAAGTGTGATAATGAGTGAAATACATGTGTTATATCTTTATGTATATAGGAGGATAAGTAGACACAAAGAGTAGAAGATATAACAATACCCTTTAAATATATATAGCAAAAGCATAACCATTTATAAATAAAAAGATACTGTATGATTTTTTGGACCATATAATTTGCTAAGCGTGCATCCCAAGTTATTCAAACACGAGACAAGCCCACTTATTGTGAATGTCCTTTTCAATGATAATTACTTACTAATAGTCGAAAAATCATATATAATTGCTTATACAGTTTTTAATCTAGCTATTCTTAATGGCATAAACATGAACCAGAAAAATGTAACAATCATATAGCAAGGTTACAAAACATCATTTTCGGGGCAAATATTGTTTGGGTACCAAAACGTTTACCCCAAGTCGTTGAAGAATGAGACAAAGCCAACCGTATTTTGAATACCAGGCAAATTACTACAAAAATGTTTACACTCTGTTCTAGAGTTTTTTTTTTAAGAGGGAAGTAAAGTAAAGTAATGCAATGTAAAGAAATAGGGAAGAGTGGAAGTAAAGTTTATAGATTTTCATGTTCTTTAGTTTATAGTAAATTAAAGTAAATGAAAGTAGGTGGTCCCATTTTATACTCTTTATATTTGTGGAATTACTATTATAACCTTGCTCCATAATAAATACACACTAAAGACAAAGGGTATTTTTGACATTAAAGTCTTTTCATTTTTGTCTTATTCTATTTACTTCCTTTCCATCCCAAATATGGGAGGAAAGTGTGGACCCAAAAAAACAAAGAGCCAAATCTCTATTTCATGTGTTTTACTTCTATTTACTTACTTCCAAAAACTTGAGAACATGATTTTTTTTTGATCATTCATTTACTTCTATTTACAAACTTGAGAACAGAGTGTTAGTATAATATTAAAGATCTAATTTTAGCACTATCATTATTGCCGTGCAAAAAACCGTATTTGGACAATAAAATTCGGTTTCATTGAGAAGGAAATTAATTCATAATGTTTGATTTGATTAACTATTACACATCAACTAACAGTGAATCGAGTCTATAAATCACAAATTTGATTTGCAAATCTTTGTAAAAATTGAGTTTTGGTAATGATTCACTAAATTTGTAAGTTTGATTCACAAAATCGTGAAATTTTCAACATTGATTCAAATTTTTTACACACTGTGAATCAAAATCACATTAAAATGAGCTTTACAATTGAAAAAATTGAATCGAAGTTAAAATTCTATCGTCATTGAGCCTTTTCAATTTCCTTCTCATTTAAACCCTTTTTCAATGGATCCAAATTATACTATATATTAAAAGGGGGGAAGTACCACTGTAGCAAAGCATTGTAGCTGCTACAGTGGACCAAACAGTACCCGTTTGCAAAATGGTCCCTAAGGTATAACTGTCGTTGCAAGGTAGGTCCTTCGGGGACTAACGATGCAACACGCCGAGAACTTAAAAGATTTTTCAGCAAAAAAAACATATTATATCAAGAATTATTTTTCAAAAATACTCATTGGGTTAACAGTTGTCATGTGCAATTTAGTCCCTAAGGTGTAAATGTTTTTGCATGCTAGGTCCTTCGGGGACTAACGATGTAACACGCCGAGAATTTTAGGGACTTTTTCTGTAAAAAAAACATATTATTTCCAGAATTCGTTTTCAAAAATAGTCCTTTGGTTTATCGATCTTTTTCAAATTTAGTCCTTAATGACTAACTTTCAAACAAGATTTAGCACCGTATTCCCGCAGCAACGCGCGGGTCCTCCCACTCGTTTTTTTACTCTAAGTCAATGTAGGTAAAAATATGTCCTTTTATACTTTTTTTTTACTAAACCTTTTATAGTTATATTAGTCACCTGTTGGACAAATCTCACTTAGGTGTCGTTTGTTTTTTCCCAATAAGCATTTTTTTTGTTTTTTCCCAATAAGCATTTTTTTCCCTCTTTTCACTTCTTTTGTCTGCGGGAGGGCAGAGGTTTATGTTTGTTTTTTTGCAGACATAAGTGCTTCTTTTCACTTCTTTCATCTTCTAAATTTCAGACATTATCTTTCACTTTTTACCTCTTCTTTCACAAACCCTACACCTCCTTCTTAATATCCGTTTTTGTACGTTTTCGTATGTTTTTATACGTTTTTTTACGTTTTCGTCCGTTTTTTACGTTTCGTCCGTTTTTTACGTTTTCGTCTGTTATTTTACGTTTTCGTCAGTTTTTTTACGTTTTAGTCCGATTTCGTCCGTTTTTTTACGTTTTCGACCGTTTTTTTACGTTTTCGACCATTTTTTACGTTTTCGACCTTTTTTTACGTTTTCGACCGTTTTTTACGTTTTCGTCTATTTCTTTACATTTTCGACCATTTTTTATTTTTCGTCATTTTTTTTTTTTTACGTTTTTATCTTTTTTTTTTACGTTTTCTTTCATTTTCTTACGTTTTCATCAGTTTTCTTACGTTTTCGACCGCTTATTTACATTTTCGCCCGTTTTTTTACGTTTTCGTCTGATTTTTACGTTTTCGTCCGTTTCAGTCCGTTTTTTTACGTTTTCGTACAGTTTTTTACGTTTTCGACCGTTTTTAACGTTTTTGTCAGTGTTTATACGTTTTCATACTTTTTTTTACGTTTTTGATCATTTTTTACGTTTTTGTCCATTTTTTACATCTTCGACCTTGTTTCACGTTTTCTTCTTTTTTTACGTTTTCGTCTGTGTTTTTTTACCTTTTAGTCTGTTTTCGTCCTTTTTTACGTTTTCGTTCGCGTTTTTGACGTTTTCGTATATTTTTTTACGTTTTCGATCGTTGTTTTACGTTTTTGTCCATTCTTTAGGTTTGCGACCGGTTTTTACACGTTTTCGTTCATTTTTTTTTACGTTTTTGGCCGTTTTCTTACGTTTTCATCTGTTTCGTCCCTTATCTTACGTAAGAAATATACAATAACGTTCAAAAACGTAAAAATACGTACGAAATCATATGAAAATGGACGAAAATGTAAAAAATGAACGAAAATGTAAAAAACAAGGACGAAAACGTCAAAAAACAGACAAAAACCTAAAAAGACAGACGAAAACGTAAAAAATAGAAGAAAACGTAGAAAAACAGACGAAAACGTACAAAAACAGACAAAAACGTAAAAAATAGACAAAAACGTAAAAATCAGACGAAAACGTAAAAAAACAGACAAAAACGTAAAAAAAAACACAAGAAAACGTAAAATAAACACACGAAAACGTAAAAAAACGGACAAAAAACTAAAAAAATGTAAAAAAAAAACGCACGAAACATAAAAAAAACAACCGAAAATGTAAAAAAACAGACGAAAACGTAAAAAACGTAAAAACGTAAAAAAAGGCGGACGAAAACGTAAAACAACATACGAAAACGTAAAAAGACAGACGAAAAAGTAATAAAATAGACGAAAATGTTAAAAAAATAGACAAAAACGTAAAAACGGATGAGAACGTGGAAAAACAGACAAAAACGAAAAAAAACATACGAAAACATAAAAAAAAACAGACGAAAACGTAAAAAAAAGATGAAAACGTAAAAAAATGGGCGAAAACTAAAAAAAACTTAGAAAACGTAAAAAACGGATGACAACGTAGAAAAAGAGACGAAAACGTAAAAAAAAGGGTCGAAAGCGTGGAAAACGTACCAAAACGTAAAAAAAAGAACAAAAACGTATAAAACGGACGAAGCTTATCTTTGACACTCCGTATTTTAAGCGATTGCTTGTTTCACACTCAACATTTTAGTATCATTTGACAATAGGGTTTATATTCTCGAATCACAAAACAATAGCTAAAAAAAAAAAAAAAAAAAAAAAAAAAAAAAAAAAGGTACTTCGATAGCACAAAAAATAGACAGTCTTCTACAATGCAAATGAATACTTTATATGTGCCTTTTCTTTTGCAGACATGGTTTGCAGATGAAGAGGTAAAAGCTCTAAAAAAACAAATGACACCTTAGTTGGACAAATCTTTCGATTTTAATCAAAAAGGTTAACCTCACATAATATGTTAATCTCTTGTTCTAAGTAGTTTGTTATTGGACTAAGGCCACTCCCAACGGGGTGGGTTAAATGCACGTTAAAGTGCGTTAATTGATGGGAGGAGCTGCGTTAAGGCCACGTTATAACGCTGCGTTAAGGGTACTGTGCCTAAAAAAAAAAAAAAAAAAAAAAAAAAAAAAAAAAAAAAAAAATTGCCCCTTTTTTAAGGGTAGTTTGTGTAAAAAAATATTTGATATAAAGGTGAGTTAATGTGTGTTAAAGCTGAGTTATTGTTGGGTATGTTAAAGCTGACTTAAAGGTGAGTGTGTTAAAGCTGGCGTGACGTAGCTTAAATTTTAAAGGTGAGTTAACTGTTGGGAGTGGTCTAACATGTTCATCCTTGAATAATTGATGGGCTTATAATAAAATTAAAGAGGAGGCATTGTTATCAAGCCCAAAATAATAACGAAGCCCATCATGTATAAATAAACTCATAAGCGCAATAACCCATATATAAAAAACATTTGTCAACCTTATGTCCTAAAGTTCATTCACCAGTTTTTTTAGACTCCAAACTTATCTTAAAAGTTAACGCAGTTTAGAGCCTATAATGTGATATAAAATGTAAACATCGAGTTTCAAAAATTTGTTTTGGTGGAAATTATTAAGTTTTTTCTTTTTTAAATGGTTATGCCAAGGTTGCTCTAAGACCACTTCCATCGATGCGTTAAAGTGGCACGTTAAGGTGCTGAATTTGTGATTTAACGTGCGTTAACTAGCGTTAACCGATGGACCATCTTGCGTTAACGTGGCGTTAAGTTGCTGCGTTAGCAGCTTAACGTCACGTTAAGGGTTAGTTTTGTAAAAAAAAAAACTTTTTTTGGCAATTCCAGCCCCTCTCAACAGCTAGTGAGCCAGTTTCGAAAATTACATAATTGGTCCCTGTGGTTAAACGCTAGTTGTAAAAAAAAAAAAAAAAAAAAAAAAAAAGGGAGAGTTTGCATGAAATGGAAAGCTTTCTGGTCCTTTCTTCTTTCTTCTTCGTACAACAGAAACAAGTAGGAAGGTTATGTTTTTGTTTGTGAGGTTGGAGAGTGATACGTATGAGAGGGAGAGTTGGCGATCTTGCATGTGTTTTGAGTATTGTTTTAAGTGAGAGTTAGAGAAGAAACGTTTGCATGCTACTCGTTATTTATATAGGATAGTCAAAGATAAGTTTAGTTTTGCATGTAATGTGTTGTAAACTTTACAATGAATTTGACTGTAATAACCATACGTGTAAACATTTGCTTCATTTGTTTTGCATGTAAAGTGACAGTATGAAGATTAGTATGGTTTTTAAGATAGGATTTGTATTATATTAACATGAGGTGTAAAGTAGTAATGCATGCTTTCATAAGTGTATATGTAATTATATTTGATCGAGTTATATAATAGAAATATATTGTCGTGAGCTCGTTTAATAATTCTCATAACGTATTAATAAAAAGTTCAAATTTAGATCAGAAAAATATTTAGGATTGTCTTTATTTTTATTATGTAATTTTTAATTTCGTCGTTATTTTTATTTATTTCTTTAATTTCGTTTATTTGTAAGTTTTTTTTTTTTTTTTTTTTTTTTTTTTTTTTTTTTTTTTTTTTAAGTGTGTTATGTTTGAATGAATGTTATGTTTTAATAAATGTGTTGTTTTTAAAAAAAAATTGAAGTAGTTTATAAGTTAGGGGTTGAATTTGAAAATTTATGTGTAAAGTTGAGTTAAGGTGTGTTAAAGCTGAGTTATTGATGTGTGAGTTAAAGCTGAGTTAAGTTAAAGGGTGAAAAAGCTGACGTGGCAGGCCTTAAATTTTAAAGCTGAGTTAACTGATGGGAGTGGCCTTACTGGTTCAATTTTGAAGATTATGCCAGGGAAAAGTGTCTCAAGTATGATAGTAAACGACAAGAAAAATATCGTATGTTTGTGACTCAAATTATTGGGTACGCGGGTTTACTATCCAGTCATATGATTGTGACTAAATGATGAACGGGTGACCAAACAAATATCATACGTTTAATGTTGGTACTTGGCATAATATCTGTGACTAGAGGACTAAATGACATGATATCTCACAGTTGTGAAGGTTGTGACTAGATGATGAGTCATCAAATGTAGGAATCTGATAAAAATATCTAGTACACGAAAACCATAAGGAACACCAAAACAACAAAGAACTCTTTTATTAATCATAATCTAAACCAACATTATTGGTTCAACTCAAAGGTACGTTTTGGAAATCCAACGTTCAACCAGGAGAGCGCTAACTCTCACTTGGTTAGACAAATCTTCCGATTTTACATCAAGGTACGAACTATCATAACAAATTCTACTAAAAGTTCTCGGTAATAAAACTATAAAAGGTATCAAGACGCGTGTGCATATTGATTGCACACATCAACCCTTGTTTGCACATATATATATGAAGTATAATCACTTCTGTATATGTGCATACCTAGTCATCTACGCAAGTCGAAAAAATGTGAAGATTACCTAAATAACATAATCAGACCACTCATCATGTTGAACATGATCCATAGTAAAACTAGGAACCGTATCAACCTTAACATTATTCTTTTTCTCACCAACTAACCTAGCGGGATTTCCAACAACCGTAGCCCTAGCAGGCACGTCTTTCAACACAACCGACCCGGCCCCAATTTTCGCCCCATCACCAATCCCAATATTCCCCAATACACAAGTCCCCGCGCCAATCAAAACACCATCCCCAATCTTAGGATGCCTATCACCACTAGTCTTCCCGGTCCCTCCCAACGTCACATTATGCAAAATCGACACATTGTTCCCAATAACTGCGGTCTCCCCTATCACGACACCTGTTGTGTGATCCAACATAATCCCACTACAAATCTTAGCTCCAGGATGTATATCCAATGCAAAAACCTCAGACACCCTACTTTGTATCAAAAGTGCTAAAACCTTTCTATTTTTTAACCATAAATAATGTGCTATCCTATGACATTGAATAGCAATAAACCCTTTAAAGTTTAGAAAACAATGTACATAACTTATACAAGCAGGGTCCCTTTCTTTAACTGCCATTAAATCTCTCTTAACATAACCAATAATTTCTTGATCATCTTTGAACACTCCCATGATAAGCTCATATAAAGTTGAACTAGATAAACTTGTAGTACTTAACTTCATTGAAATATGATTAGCTAGAGATGACTCAAGTGATGCATGAGATAAAACTAAGCTAAAATAGTAAGTTGACAAAATGGGCTCTTGATCAATATCAAGCCTTGCTTCATCTTTCATTTTTAACCATAAATCATCATGATGATCATCATTATGATCATGGTTTTGATTGTTACAAGTGATGTTTGAGATTGGTTTGCAAGAAATTTGATCAGGGTGATCTGGTTTGCAGTATCTCAAGATGTGACTGGATTCAAATTCAAAGATTTCTGTTCTTGAAGTGAGGATACAAGCAACCATTTTTTTTTGTGTGGCTAAGTTATGGTAAAAATTGATGAAATTTTGTGTGTGGGTATGATTGATTTGTGTTAAAGGATGCAACCCTTTATATATTTGTGGTCTGGTGGGGTAAAGTTTGAAGATTTGACCAGGGAAATGAGTTTTAAAAAATGTGGGAAGAGGCTAGATGGTTCATCTGCTTACTCTTTTAATACTCCAACTGTTTTTAGCTTTTTTAAGACAGTTAAGTAGTTTGAAGTGATGGTTTGCAAGCGTTTGACTAAGATGTATGCAGTTTAATCGGCGTATTTTGTGACCGTTTTGAACCATTTCTATCGTTACCTCAAATGTGTATCCGATAAAGTTTGGACACTATACGATTTGTAAGAATATAATCTTACCACTAAACCATTTGATGATGAATCAAACTTAGCTTTTAAATAAGCATAGGAATGAATAAACAACCCAATACATCTTTTGGAAATTGCTTTTTCAATCGGAAGAATTTATTTGTTCGGCATAAAAGATGAAAGGAGATCAACGTGCTCTTGGCGATCCCCAATAACGCTTCCAACCACAGTGGCGTCGGCTCTCCACTGATGCAATTGTTCTTAAATGTCCTACTCACTCGATCAAAAGATTCAATGCATTTTAATGTCGGCTATTCGGCGTCCAACAAATGTCCCCATGGCAGTCTTTCTCTCTCGATTTCATATTATTGATGTAAACTTACAAGATAGTGACAATAAGTAGCAAAACCAAATTAAACTAGTTTGTAAATTAGCTTTATATATTGTATCTAGTCCACACAGATTGACTGATCGAGACCTTTTATAAAATAATTTATGGGCTATACAAAATCAAAGATTTGAATTAGAGGCTACTCATTCATTTATAAAATAACTAATAGGCTATATTTACTTTTACCGAAACAAATGAGTCATTTATTCATTTCTAATAGACAAACTTTTCACGTAAATGTAATCATACGAATCAATTTTATTAACTTCACAAGTATATAGTCTAAGTGACCATGTAAGACCAAAGGGTTCTTGGCTCAGTGAGTCACCGGTATGTGAATGTCCATCAATCTAAAGTTGTGGGTTCAAGTCTCATTGAAAACATGTGTGATATGTGATATAGTTTGTAAAAAATTGACATTCAAAAAATAAATAAATATATAAAGTGACCATGTAAGTTGAGAAGGAAACTACAAATTAAATTTTTTATTTTGATAAGAACTTAAATTTGAATTGTATATAAATGGTGAGTGACGTAAGCGGTTACGTGGGAAGTGGGTCATGGAAAAATGAAGATGATAAAATTATGGTGGCTGATCACGTAATCGGTTACGTTAAAGTGAAACATAAAAGTAAAGAGTCCACGTTAATGTGTCACTTGTGCTAAAAGCTACTACTAATAAAATTTGTTAATAATTTTTAAGATTCATTTTACGCTATTACCGCCGGTCCCTTCATATGTAATCATGTGGCTCCTATACGATAATGGATCTTAATACAAAACTTAGCAAATAATTAAGTAGTATTCAATCAATTATATTTAGTTATTTATTATTATTATTATTAATTTATTATTATTATTATTATTATTTATTTGGTTGTTTTTTTAGCAATTTTTATAATCTACACTAGGGGTGTAATCGAGCTGAGCCAAGCCCGAGCTCAACAATGTGCTTGGCTCGAAAGATAAAAGGTTGGTTCGAGTAGGATTCGAGCAAAGCTCGAGCTTAGCTTGAAAAGCTTGAAATTATATATATGAAAAGCTCGAATCTATGCCAACTAGTATTTGCAGATGAACTGAGCTCGAACAAAATAGCAGATACACCATTCCATGTCAAAACGAATTGCAAATTGTAGTTGCCACAAAAAATATATAGCCTTCAAACAGAACTTGTACATGATCTTGAATCACAAACTGGAAGAGAAATACTTAACGTTTGAAAACCAAATTAGATATTTTTAAGAGTAATAAGACCAACAATAAAATTCTCATAACCAAGGCTAAAAAATATTTCATTCTTTATGGAGTTAGTCCTTATAATTAAGTTAATATTCAAATCAACCCTTATTTACATATGTAAAAATAATATGAAAGTATATCTATACTAAGGCTCAAAAAGCTCGATAACTGCTCAAACCGAGCTATTAAAAGCTCGAGCTCGACTCATTATAGTTCGAGCCAGTTTATTGGGCTTGAGCTCGATAAAAGCTCGACTCGTTCGAGTCGAGCTTGAACTCGAGCTAGAGTTACTTGATAAAAGCTTGTCTCGTTTACGCCCCTAATCTACACTAACTATCTCACAAATTCTATCTTACATGTCACGAGACTTGAACCCACTACCTTTAGGTTGATGGGCTACTCACATATCGCTAGACCAAAGGGCATTTGAATCGAAAATTTAATTAGAATAAATATCTAGAGTATTTTTCAATGTTTTAAAAACCGGACCGGACCGGCCGGTTCGACCGGTGTCCGGCTGGTCGGCCGTTTTTTTAAACCCCAGTTTTTTGAGGTCCCGTTCACTGTTTCGAATCGGCTGGTTTTTCCGGTTTTGGCTTGTTTTTCCGGTTCAACCTTTTTTTTTTTTTTTTTTTTTTTGAATTTAAAAAAAAATACCAAACGGTTGAACCGGCCTCCGGCTGACCGACCGGTTCGATGAAAAATCCGGTTTTTAAAACATTGGTATTTTTAACGGCTAACTAACTAAAAGATGTCTACTTTTGCTTAAAAGATATACAATTCATAACACTTGGTATATTAAGGTAGTTGAGGTAGTTATAAGCTTATCACCTAAGCGGTTGAGGTAATTATTGTAAGGTTATATATCACATTTAGGTGTCATTTGGTATGATGTATGGAATAATTTTGATATGGATACAATAGGATATAATAGGAATGAATAAGGCTATGTGTAATGGTTGGGGCAAATTTGGGCGCCAAGTGGGGTTTTTTGTCTTTTAGCGCCTATATGTAATGGTCATTTAATGTGTAACGTCATTTTTTTTTGAAAGAAGCAATGGGCAGGGCGTGAATTGATTCGCGCCTAGGGGTTTTTTTTTGCAAATTGGCGCCCCTGTGTAATGGTATTGGGCAAATTTTGGGGATTTAACGCCCCATTACACATAGCCTAAGTGTAAGAATTGTTAACTGAATATTGTGATAGGGACAAATCATGTAGCTGTCATTATGTTTGTGATAGGGACAAATCATGTAGATGTCATTTAGTGTAGCTGTCAATTAGTGTAGCTTGATTTGTGGGATTTTACCCAAAATAACTTTTGTATTCTCCCTTTTTATAGCCCATCATTTGGCTGTATCGAGGAAGGAAATAACATTCTCTTATCTTACAAATCAGTGTCTTGTATCACTGTCTTGTATCTCTCATGGTATCAAAGCCACATCAATACCGATCCATCAAACACTAAAATTCTAAACAGCCTATTCAATTGTTTTTCTTTTTCACGATCCATATATCGTCTGTTAATCATCTATAACGTGTTGGTGATTGTGCTAGGTCATTAATCCGCACGTTGTTATTGTGGTATTCGTGCTAAGGTCGCGAATAAATCATTACTAAACGTTTTCTTGTTACTGGTTCACACCCACTGAGACTCCAAGTTGATCCATTTTTTTATATAATTGATCAGTTCCTAATTATTGATATTTGGATCCAATAACTCTCATCATCTTATAAAGTATGGTTGGTGCACCCGTCTCCTCCTCCAACAACAACACCGCCATGGATGCTAGATATGCTCCACCTCAACCTGCATACGCCACGCCTGGTGCTGCACTTTCAACTGTCCAGTCATACAATCCTTCAGCACCACCAGCAACCGCCCCACCTTACAACACCATGCAACAAAAACAAGCCACCCCTTACCCTGCTGTCCCACCACCAGGTCCTGCTTCCCAATACCCTGGTCAACCTGCAGCCCCGTACCCTGGTGCCCATGCAGCACCCTACCCTGGTGGACAAGCACAACCTACCAACTCAACTGCATCAACTTATACTAATGCGCTGAATATCTATCCTACAACTCCTCCTGGTTTACCGACATCTTCTGTCACTTCCCATCACACTAATAACAACACTAATGGACCAACAACCTACTCAACCAATCACAGCCTACTAAACCCATTACCCATATCCTATCCAACCCACCCACAAAGCTCCGTGTACACACTCAACCCGCCACCGGGCATTGGCCACCCAACAGCCCCCTCGGCCCAAGTACATCTACCAGGCCCAACACATTTTTACAGGCCAAACGGCTTTTATCCAGCCCAACCAACAGCACCGCCTGTTAATCTGATCCCACCCGCATCAGCAGGTCCATCAACTCAACCTCCGGGACACGAGACTAATTTACCTCATGCTTTCACCGTCGGGACTCTTCATGACCCCACAACCGGTGCCTGGAATATGGACACAGGTGCAAGCTCACATCTTAATGCTTCAGTTAATAGTCTTAGTAATATTTTTAATACATGCATGTATTCGTCCGTCTCGGTTGGTGACGGGCATTCTATTCCTGTCACCAATACGGGTCGTAGCATTTTGCCAACTCCCTCTCGACCACTTTACTTAAATAACGTTCTTTTTACCCCTCATATTGTCAAAAATCTAATATGTGTTCGTCAGTTTTTTTTTGTGACAACAATTGTACTGTTGAATTCGATCCCTTTGGATTTTCTGTTAAAGATTTCATGACACGTCGGGTGCTTCTCCGATGTGATAGCACGGGGGGACCTTTATCCTATCACAGCTCCGTCTCCCATTCCTCAAGCTCTCCTAGTCAGTAAACATACGTGGCATCAGCGTCTTGGACATCCAGGAAGCGAAGTGTTACGTCGTCTAGTTTCAAATAATTTCATTTCATGTAATAAAGAGAAGCCTCCCGTGCTTTGTCATGCCTGCCAGCTTGGTAAACACGTTAGACTTCCATTTGCTAGTTCAAATACTGTCGTTAATGCATGTTTTGACATCATTCACTCGGATGTATGGACTTCACCAATTCCGAGTCTTTCGGGTTTCAGGTATTATGTATTATTCTTGGATCATTATTCGCATTTTGTTTGGGTTTATCCTTTAATTAACAAATCTGATGTTTTGTCTAAATTTGTAATATTTCGTAATTATGTTCACACTCAGTTTAAGTGTGAAATCCGGTCCTTTCAGTGTGATCATGGTGGTGAATTCGACAACCGTAACCTACATACACTTTTTGCCGACAAGGGCATTCAGTTTCGTTTTTCATGCCCCAAAACATCACAACAAAATGGCAAGTCTGAACGGATGATTCGCACCATCAATAATCTCATTCGGACCTTGCTTTTTCAAGCCAACCTTCCACCAACATTTTGGGTTGAAGCTCTCAATATGGCTGTTCACTTACTCAATATCTTGCCCTCAACTGCTATTGCCAACGAAATCCCTTACATCCGACTGTTTGGCCAAAACCCGGATTATAGCCTTATACGTACATTTGGCTGCTTATGTTACCCCCACTTATATCCTAATCACAAACTTGAACCTCGCGCCACACCCTCCATCCATTTGGGTCAAGCTTCAAATCATCGTGGGTATCGTTGCCTCGAATTAAACACAAATAAAATAATCATTTCTCGCCATGTAACCTTTGATGAAACTGTTTTTCCATATGGCACTTCTAAACCAACATCAGCACCCAAATACAATTTCTTAGATGACTCACCCGATATAAATCCTCCGTTCATTCCATCCACCCCCGTTATGCAACCCAGTATGCCTCAACCCACAAACGAGCCAACAACACCAATTCCCACCAATCCCAATACAGCCCAACATGATGCACCCCATGACCCATCACCATCCCCATCACCACCCGCCGCCCAACAGCATACACCAAGTCCATCACCACCCACGAACCAACACCAACACATTATCCCAGAAACTCCTCAAAACCTAAACCCTGTCTCGATTCATCCCATGGTCACACGATTTCGTGTCGGGACAAATCTTCCTACTGAGCGTCTCAATATGCATGTGTCTTCGGTTTCACCATTACCAAAAACCTATCGTGATGCGTTTACTGATCCAAATTGGCAAAATGCTATGTGTGATGAATACACTGCACTTATTAAGAACGGAACTTGGACTCTTGTGCCTAAGCCCACAGACACCAACATTCTTTGCTCTATGTGGCTTTTTCGCCATAAGTATTTGGCTGATGGCACTCTTAGTCGCTACAAGGCTCGTCTTGTGGCGAATGGTAGTAATCAGTTAGAGGGGGTTGATGTAGATGAGACATTTAGTCCAGTGGTTAAACCGGGCACTATACGGACTGTTCTGAGTTTAGCTACTTCTCGACATTGGCCGATTCATCAGCTTGATGTCAAGAATGCTTTCTTACATAGTGACTTATCTGAGACAGTTTATATGCATCAGCCTCCGGGGTTTCGGGATCCAGTGCATCCGGATTATGTGTGTTTATTGCAGCGGTCTCTGTATGTGCTCAAGCTGGCCCCTAGAGCATGGTTTCAGCGATTTTCATCTTATATCACTCGGGTTGGGTTTTCTCATAGCCGCTGTGACTCATCATTATTTATATTCAGACAGGGGACGAATACTGCTTATTTGTTGCTGTATGTTGATGATATCGTGCTCACTGCTTCTTCTGAGACCTTGTTACAGCAGAATATTCATTCTTTGCATCAGGAGTTTTCAATGACAGATCTTGGACCACTTAATTATTTTTGGGCATTTCAGTTACACGAGATTCTTCAAGGTTGTTTTTATCTCAGAAGAAATATGCTATAGAGGTTTTGGAGAGAGCACATATGCTTAATTGTAACCCTTGTCGAACTCCTGTTGATACTGAGTCCAAACTGGGGGATGATGGTGATCCGGTATCTGACCCGACTTTATATCGGAGTCTATCAGGTTCTCTACAGTATCTTACATTTACCAGACCTGATATATCTTATGCAGTTCAGCAGGTTTGTCTTCATATGCATGATCCTCGGGAGCCACATTTCTCTGCTCTTAAAAGGATCTTGAGGTATGTTCATGGTACTCTAGATTATGGCCTGCAGTTATTTTCCTCATCTACTACAGATTTGGTTGCATATTCTGATGCTGATTGGGCTGGTTGCCCCACTACACGAAGATCGACTTCAGGATATTGTGTATTTCTTGGCAACAACTTACTCTCCTGGTCCTCTAAGCGTCAGCCAACGCTCTCTCGTTCTAGTGCAGAGGCCGAGTATCGTGGTGTTGCCAATGCTGTTGCCGAGACTTGTTGGTTACGGAACTTACTTCGTGAGTTACATACCCCATTATCTTCCGCTACGCTTGTCTACTGTGATAATGTTAGTGCTGTCTACTTATCTTGTAATCCGGTTCAGCATCAGCGTACGAAGCACATCGAGATAGATATTCACTTTGTTCGCGACTTGGTTGCTACTGGTCAGGTTCGGGTTCTGATGAAGCGAAAAGTGTACCGCTTTTAGGGGGTCATTTAAGCCCTAAATCGTATTTATTTGATCAAATATTGCCCTAAATCGTTCCTTTTGTCATTTTAGGTACTTTGGAGAAGAAATCTGGAAAAGGAAGCATTTTGGACGTTTTTGGAGTATAAAAGTGAAGAAAACGACAAAGTCTCAAAATCATGCTGGAAATAGTACATGACGGCGTCACACTTTGCTATGTGACGGCGTCAAAGATCTGACAAAGAGGTGGATATGAAGATTACTCATGACGGGCCAGAACTATTTTGGTACTGGAAGGTGACGGCGTCACTCTTTAAGGTGATCAAGGCCATCACGGTTTAAGTTAAAGAGAGACGGCGTCAAGCTCAAGTCTGACGGCGTCAAGCTCAAGTCTGACGGCGTCAACCCTTGACGCGCCAGAGTGGATTTTGGAGGATTAAAGAGGGATGGCGTCAAGAAGGCCATCAAGAAACCCTAAACGCGGCGAGGTGACGGCGTCAAGGTCCATAACGTGACGCCGTCAGATCTGTTTTCCTATATATATTTTCATAATTTTTAGTCATTAGTGTGCAACTTTGTGAGGAGAAACCCTAATACGATTTTTCTGCCATTTTTAAGGGTTTTATACCCTTGGATCTCCCATGTTCAATTGAAGATAAGTAATCAATTAATCATACAATATGTTTATGTGTTGTTTGATTATATCTTGTTCTTGTCTTTTATTTAACATGTTAGGCTAGATTTATCTTGTGTTTGCTTAGATCTAATAAAACCTAACTATTGATTATTGGTTGTTGGTGTGTTATTAACTTGTTTTGGATGAATGTTCCATCGATGTTAGGCTTAAGAAAACTGGCTAACCTCCTATACGGTAACCTGCTTGAACGTCTTAAGAAACATGTAACCAATGCGTACTAGGTTATTAAGGTAGTATTTAATGCATGAGCCACTGTTTACAATCCCTATGATTAGGTGTTTACGCATCATTGTAGGAGGAGATAAGAGCTCATAGGATTAGGGAAGTAAGTACGCCACCCCATGACTTGTTAGGAATACACCCGTCATCCACGCAATTAATACACACTAATTAACCGGTAAAAGATAGTTAGGGAGTAAGGAAATCTAAGTAAACACATTTCTCTCCATATAAGTTCCACCACTCTTTTTATTTTCAGTTATTTTATTTTATTTGCAATTGTAGTTATTTGGGTTAGTTGACTAGCAACTAATTCCGCCAACTCCTTCAAACCCGAGATTTTACTTGCTTTTATAAAAATATAAAAATACAAAAAAAGAATCTTCCCTCACCCTTAGACCTAATTAGAGTAGTTTTTCATACCTAACGAACACTATTCCCTGTCGAGAACGATCAATCCCCCGTACTTACCACTACACTATACTACATCGGTCAGGTACACTGCCTGGTGGGGTTGTAAGCCTCTTGAGATCCCTCGAGAGGTAAAACCTGTTGCAAGGTTGCAAAACCCACGCATCAAGTTCTACATGTTCCTTCGCGCTATCAATATGCGGACATCTTCACGAAAGGATCATGTAGCATCATTATGTTTGTGATAGGGACAAATCATGTAGATGTCATTTGGTGTAGCTGTCAATTAGTGTAGCTTGATTTGTGGGATTTTACCAAAATAACTTTTGTATTCTCCCTTTTTATAGCCCATCATTTGGCTGTATCGAGGAAGGAAATAACATTCTCTTATCTTACAAATCAGTGTCTTGTATCACTGTCTTGTATCTTTCAAGAATTAGCTTTTGAATCAAGTTTGGCTGATAAGTAAGCTTGGATTACTTGAAATAATGAGAAGAGAAAAGTGCGGGCCTAAAAATGAATGTGTATTCCTAACCTTTTGGTAGGTTTAAAAGGATAGCCAATATTTAAAAATCATTTTTGTTTTAAAAACCAAAATCTACTAAACAAACAACATTATTGATAATGAATCCATTCTTTGATACTCATTCCCATACACCAAACACCTCCTTAAAGCATTGTCTTAGCATCATTTATTAGCATTTTCATAATTTCAGCCGTAAATAGTCATTATTTTTTAACAAGCACATTATAATTTGAAAGATAGAATTGCATATATATATATATCCCTTTAACAATTTGAAAAAACAATTTAAGATATCTTCAATTTGAAACAAAATCCTATGTATAAAGTATGAACACATCACAACCTTAAAAACACGTGGCGGCACATTACAACCAAATATTTTGTTTTGAATTTGTTATCTAGTTAAAGAAGTTGTGGCTTGATCACAACCATAAGCTACGAATGTGGCAATCCCAGTATTCTACATGATTTGACCACTATTTTAGTAAACTTACTGAAATCAAAGCTAAAAATAACTAGCAATCAATACCATTATCATCTTGGTTAGACTTCAAAATTCAAACCATCACCAAACTATGGCTTTTTGAGAGTTCATATTAGCTTCATTTTCATTGTCATTATAAGTTTGTAATGTATACAAATCTTATCATAATTCATAAAGATTAATGATATGATATTCAACCAAACTATGATGAATGTGTATTAGTTAGATAATATTTGTGCAGTTTTACTAAGTTAAGTAAACTAGTATTTGTTAACAACCTGTATGACTACTATCTTTATTATGTTATTCTTATTACCAATGACAAAAAAAAAAATAAATAAATAAAAAATAAAAAAAAATAAAAAAAAAAAAAAAAAAAAATCCATGAGATGCAACTACATTCAAAGCCTTCTTTTGCTTCCCACCTTGACTTGACCTTTAACTTTTTCAGGTCAATAAACTCTCCCTATTTATAAAATGTGAATAGCTAATAAAAACAAAACTCACCAAAACTAAGAAGTGCATGTCCAGGAACCAGCCTAACATATATATATATATATATATATATATATATATATATATATATATATATATAGGAACCCGCCTTATATATATATAAGGACACAAAAACTTAAACATGGTCAATTCTTTCAATCGCTCCTTTTGTTTCATAAGATTATGGTCAACGTAAATGGTACATACGCAAATTAATGTGAGTTTAAGACATTGTTGATTTACTGATATAGAAGTACAATTTCCTCAATGTCTTCACTATTGTTGTCAGGTCTCAGCACGCTCATATTTGACTTTATCCCACTGATGTTTATAAATGGTCAAACTTAGTAAATCATCAGAGGTAGATATGACTAGAAGCTTTAAAGCCATCAAGTTGTGTTGGATACCTGTGATAAATGACTTGAAATGAATATCTGAGTCAAGTGAGTGCAAATTAGAACCTACAACAAAATTTTACAAGTAGAACAAAGTAGTGTATATTCTCAATTTGTAGAAAAAAAGTTGTAGTCGAATAATTATAAAAGGCTGACAACATCTACTTCACTTTGCTGCATATACTATTTATGGGGTGAGTCTTGTGCGAGTTCTTGTTACTGGCGTTTGTGTTTGTGGCTGTCTGCTCCCTCCATGATGGTTTTAAAGAATTTCGTTACACGGACGGTTTTTGCTTCTTTTTTTCGAAGCTTTTCATGCTTTCTCTTCGTTAGATTCTTGTTTCTGGGCATGCAATTTTCGAAGTGCATAATCAGTGACAACTTCATACTGCAAAGGCATATCAAGTTTCTATTGCAAAGTCATAGAAATTTCAAGGGTAACATGCAATAACTGCAGAACAATTTTTGACTTGTAGAAGTGGAACCATCATTATAAGATTAAGCCATTACAAAATATTTTGCTAAACACCATTCCCTCAATCAACAATGATACAAGTAACACATCCACCACACAAAGGTGTAAATAACAACATTTAATACCAAAAAAGGACTTAAAATACACTTCTAAAGCTTAACCACGACATCGACACCAGCAAGAAGATCAAGCTGCATCAATGAGTCGATGGTTTGTGCAGTTGGGTGTAGGATATCAATGAGCCTTTGATGTGTCCTGATCTCAAAATGGAATCCCGCGTCTTTGTGAACGTGGGCGATTTCAACACACAATAGATTCTCTTCTTGGTTGGCAATGGAACAGGACCAATGGTTTTTGCGTTTGTTGTTCTTGGAACATCCATAATCTGCTTGCATGAATCTTCTATTAGAGGTACCCAGTATGACCTCAGCTTGATCCTGATTTTCTGTTTCGGTGCCAACTGAAAAAAATAAAAAAAGTATAAAAAATATAAAATAAAATAAAAATAAAAATAATCAGCTATATGAGTTTTCGTCATTTAAACAAAAAATAAGAAATGGATTCGAGAAAATGGAGAATGTAAAAAAAAGTGTACTAATTTTCCTTCTATCAATTGTCTCTGGTATTTCGTCTCAACAAACTACAATTACTAAGATCTTAAACATCCAAAATACTCTAAATTTCAAACAAAAAAGCATGAAACAGCCTCAAATAATGTGTATTACTTTGAAGTCTAAGTCTAAACTACAACTACTATAATCAAGCATCCCAAAAACTCTAAACAAAAGTAAAACGGTGATACTAATTTTACACGGTACTCATTAAAAAAAACAATGCATCTTCAGAACAACAAACCGATTCATGTATAACCAAGCAGCATTCATAATATATGGCAATTTAGTGAAGATGGGGATATTATTCCAAAGTTTTTACCGATTTACCTTAACCTACCATTAATAACCATTTTATGTAAATTCAGACCTAAACATTCAGTACACACGCATTTTATGTAATTTTATCTTAAAAGCAAATTGTAAAAATTAACCGTCTTTGTGGTTTTGTCAAATTTTGCACACATATTTCTTACAACTTCAAAAGTACACACGTAGTGTCCCTATAGGGAACTTCAGTATGCTGCATAGTGCATACCAAAGCCGTAAAGACTGCGCCTGCAATCCGACCAAACCATAAGGACAGTTTCCACAATTTACTCTTAGTTAACAAAACAAAACACCAAAACTCACCTTGTCAAAATTAGCCCCCCACAAACAAAAAAAGAAACCCAAATTCATTAAACCCAAACCCACATAATGGGAAGATTGTTGAAGCTAATGATGATGTAATTTAAAGATGTGTTGAAGGTGTTTGATAGAATGCTTGACTGAGTGATGAAGTGTTATCCACAATGAAAAGATTGAACCTTGACATCGACCTGCATCAATGGTTTGTGCAGGTGGATAATGGAACTGGGTCCATTGTCTTTGCATTTATGAAAACATGTACAAATGGAGACAGATCATGTCAATTTTGATATTTAGAGACCAAATTTGTAATTTTGTATAAACTATAAGGACCATTCGTGTAGTTTACTTTTTCTTTTTTCTACATAACTATTGATTTTGTTGGAAAGATTTTTGTCGCCCAATATCAGATTCATATTGAAAACAAATAAAGTACCTTTAAAGCACAGTAGAGAAGACTCCTGCTTAGTACCAGGCCATGATTTTTATCTCTGAAGGAAAATCATACAACTGACGAAGCCCTGGAGATGCAATAATAAGTAGACCTTTTAACCCAAAAATGCTTTGCGGAAGATGACTTATGCCTGCACGTCTTATATCTAGATCTTTTAAACATTTTAATCGGCCAATATCTTCAGGTAACTTCTCAAGAAGAGCGCAATTAAAAAGGTTGAGAGAATACAGATGTTTTAACATACAAATGCTATCCGGAAGATGTTTAATCATTGTAAATGAAAAATTTAGACTTTCCAGAGATTCTAACTGGCCAATGTCCTCAGGCAACTTCCCAAGACAACAACAGTTTGCAACACTGAGCAACTTCAGACGTTTTAGCATATAAATGCTATCTGGAAGATATTCAATCTTCTTACTACTCACATGTAGCCTCTCTAAACATTCTAATTGGCCACGATCCTCCGGTAACTTTTCAAGAAGATCACCCTCATCAACTCTGAGAGATTTGAAATGTTTCAACATACAAATGCTATCTGGAAGATGTTTTATCTTTGTTGATGACAAATGGAGCTCCTCTAGACATTCTAACTGGACATGATCTTTGGAAAACTCTGGAATATCGCCTGTGAGTTTGAGTGTGAGTGTAAGTCTTTTTAAACATTGTAAACTACGAATTATGTCTGAAAATTTCTTTAAGTCTGTGCAAGCACATAGACCAAAAGAAATAAGCTTCTCAATATTTCCAACTGATGACGGTAGATATTCTTCATATTCACAATGAAACTGCAACTTTGGGTGATTACTGTTGGGGTGCAATGGGCATGAATCTAGGGACTCACCAGTTAGATCTAAAGTAGCAGAAGAACAAATAATCTCTGGTTTTGATGTACCTTGAAACACAAATTTGGTAAACTTCAAACAACCACTTACGTTTAAGTAGCCAACCTTTTTTAGACAGCCAACAGGAGCGTTAATTTCTACCAACTCATGACAATCTAAAAGACATAACCTCTCAAGATTTGGAATCGGCTCAAGGTCAAGGTTCCTAAACCTCGATTTACGAAGGTCGAGGAATTTGAGACTTGGACATGCAACAGACACGTGAAGTTCTTCAAAATCAGCACAATTTTCAAGAGATAAACTCTCCAGATTCGGAGTCAACCCAAGGTCAAAGGTTCTTAACTTTGAGTGACTGATATTGAGGTACTTAAGATTTGTTAGAGTTAATGGATTTTTATTAATATATGTATGACCGGTTTCGAACCCGAGACTTCGGGATTGCATACATTACGTATGAGTCTCAATGTATTAATAATTAATATAATGATTTATGATTAATTATTAAATCACAAATATTCACATGGTCGAACAAGAAAAGTGGAAGGGGTTAAGTGTCAATTTATAAAACATGAGGAGATGGAAAATAAAACTTGGAGGACAAGTTTTATTGCTATAAAAGCTTGCCTCTTGTTTTGGGAATTGACTGACAACAATCGATCTATACTTATCCCTAAACCGAATTCCATTCGGTTCTATTGCTTTTAATCCTACTGACAACACATGATTCACTAAAGGAGTTTAACATGGTTTTTTCATGCACATGCATGGAATGGTATACGTACAGATTATATACATATTTATATGTATGATAATTTAATTACTCCTTTATCTCCTTGTTAGTAGGGATTCGATCATGTATTATGTAGAACATCAAACATAGTTGTTGTGATGTTTTATTTGTGATCTTGAACCTAGCTTTTCACATTGAAACGCTAGTAATACGTGTGTACAAGAACGGAGTACAAGCTTACTTTAGCTTGTTGTTATTTGCCCTATTCGACCCTACAAAAGTCGATCCATACATAAACCCTATTAGGGTTTATATTGTTCTTGGTGATCACGTGATTCCTTGTTCTTGCTAGGAATCGAAAAGGTACGCATCTATTTAGTTTTTATGTTAATTAATTATATGTTTATGTAGATCCATTCCGCTGCGTGATCTTTGTGTTTATGTGTTTATAGTATTATTATGATTCACATATTCCAACAGTGGCATCATGAGCCGCGTTTTTAACATGTAATTGATTACATAAAACCTTAAAAATTGAATCTTTAATTAGATACATGCAATTAATGATCTAGGGTTTGTTTTTTGTTGAAAACCCTAATTAGGGTCGACACCCTATAATTAAAATTTAGGGTTTTAGTTTTTGTAGAAAACTTGTAGAAAACCCTAGGATTGCATGCAATTTTTAGGGATTAATTAATGAGTACCTTATGTGACTTCGTTAATTAATTAATTAGATTGCGTACAGGATATATTGACATGATAATATGTGTTAACATGATTATATGTGCAATATGGGATCCATGACAAAATCTTGCATATTTTGTCATGGAATGGTTTGTTTGATTTTGTATTGAATTATTTGCTACATGATTTAAATAAATCTTAAATTGGGGAAGACCTCAATATATATTAATTAATAAGTTATGTGCAATGTGGTATCTAACTAACCAAAACTTACGCGGCCAAGTTATTTGGTGTCTGTGGACCATTGGGCACAATGAGCTCGAAAACCAATGGGAGTTTTGTTAGTTACATACATTTAAAATTTCACATAGAATTAATATTAGGATTTATTGAAAAAGGTTTGCATGTGGCTATATGATATCGTGGATGATCATATATTTGTTATTATGTGTTTATTTTTATTTTTTTTGTAATTACTTGATCTTTTGTGTTTATATATTATGATGGATTGCAACACATAAGAGGGTAATTTTCATAATAAAAATAAATAAGACTAATAACTATGAAACCTTTGTGGTAAATCCTTTTATTGCAAAGTCTTATGTGCCGACAGTGGTTCGCTTCGCACGGTAATTTGCTCCCAGGCGAGACTAGCAATAATAAATTTACCACATAAAATTGTTTTAGCAAGAAAATCATATGCTTTTTAGTTGATTGATTGCGACTGTACTAAGTGGTCGAAGCGGCGGACCTAAAATTGGCAAACTAAAAAGTGGGTTCTAGGTTGGTTCGCATTAAATTGTGACCTTAGAGGGGCACGGTTTTAACCAGCTTCGGCGGCTGTCGTCCCTACGCCCGCCTGTGCGTCAATTTTAGACTTACCAAGTACACCACGATAAATACGAAGCATCTTAAGGCAAAGCTGTAAGTTTTTCAGCGCCTCAATTAAAAACTTTGATGGTTTGAGCTACGAATGAGTAAACGGTTTTGTTTTTGAAAACATATATGATACAAAGATGAATGCATGACATCTTTGTACATATTTTTTTGATTTAACACATCAAAATTTATTACCCTGATAAATTTAAGTAATATGCCACCCAACTACAAAAAGAAACACCTAAGGTTTCATCCTACATCACTAGCAGCCAAAGCTGAATGTTGATGTTCAAAGGGTGGTCATCTAAGGGTAAATTGAGTACTTTATTGCTAGCAGCCAAAGCTGAATGCAATAAACCGACGTCAATTTACTGTTTCTTAAGTTGGTTAAACTTAATTGGGCACTTTCATTACTAGCAGCCAAAGCTGATGTAATGGAACGGCGCAAAGGCATAAAGATTTGGGGATGAAACATGTTTACATTTTGCAACTGATGTTGGCAATATAATGTAAGTCCCATGATTCTAGGAATTGCAATTGTATATTGGCAATTGAGTGCAGCTCTACCTTATTGAGTACTTTCATTGCTAGCAGCCAAAGCTGATGTGATAAAACGACGTCAATTTGGATCCTAATTTTTAATGAAAATTAAATGGTTAAATTTTATTTACCATTGGGTGTTTAATTTTCTTGAAAAGTTATTATCAAAATACTACATTGAATTTTGAAAATTCTTTTAATGTATTTAATGCAACGTTAAAACCGTAAACGTAGGAACATTCTTTTAGTAGTAAATTGATCTACACCCGTAGGGGTTTTGGATAGAGTCAATTTTTGCTGAAAAGAATGAACCGAGTCTACTTTCTGTGTGAAGAGTAAGACTTAATCCTATTCCTTTCATGAATGAGAAAGGTATAATAGAAAAATTAGAATTGTCTAAATTCTAAGAAATAACTCATGGCGAATTTCTTAAGAAATTGCATGGTTAGGAGTTATTAAATTAGAAACTAGACTAATTACCGCATAATTGGTAAAAGGCAAACTAGAATATTTAATCTAGTTGTTATGCTTTAACCATTTAAATGTGCTACATACCATGATGGGGATGGTAGACCTAACTAAGGAAGAAATTGCATACCCAATTCTTTCAAGTTAATTGCATTGATGGATATTCCATCATTCACAAAGTAGAATACATTCTTTGAAGTACCTTAGTATGTATTACGTAAGGAATTCATCAAGGGTGTTGGAAAGTAAACAGCACACTATTTGCTTTTACTGGTGATGCAACACTTACAATGTTGTCAAATTTTGGAAAGTAAACAGCACACTATTTGCTTTTACTGGTGATGCAACACTTACAATGTTGTCAAATCCAGTGGGAGCATTGTGTTGTCATTAACTGAATAATGAGTTCATGTAGTGATCTTAAATTCAGTGGGAGCTACAAGTCTTAGTAGTTACCCGGATTATCTCTAGAATCTCTTGAGATGATTACTTTCCAATTATAGACACTTGTGGTATTAAGGATAGTCGTGTACGTTTCCTTACTAGACGAGGTAATTCTATATCTACTTATACCTATGACACAAATCATATTGGTCACATAAGCAAACTATTGACGTGTTGTTTATCTGATACGTAATGTTGTTCCATGCACAAGTGGGAGAAATCTTATTGTGTGCAAGCAACAACATAAAAGAATATGATTTAAAGGGTTATCTTGACTGCAAGGTAAGAGATCAATGTTCTAATGTGTTTTATACACATTCTAATTTATAGAACACTTGGAGTTAATATCTACTTTCATTACTAGATATTAATGATAAGGTAAATTACATACTTTCATCATTGCAGCCTCGGCTAAAATAATGAAACTATGTTAATTTACAAGTTTCTAAAAATTAGATAATTATTAGAACAAGTGTCAATATGATAATAAGACTACTTCAAATGTAAATATTTATGTATTGTTGTAATGACATAAATAAATGAAGTAATCTTATACTACTTCATATTTAGATGTTTATGTATTCTTGGAATGACATAAATATATGAAGTAAATAAATTAACTTGAAATAACTATTGAAACCAAGTTGTGGTGTTCATAATTACTTTAGTTATGCATATTTATATTTTAGTATAAAGATATAAATATGAAGTCTTTTATTGCTATAAGACTTATAACAAAGTAAGACGTTATCTTGTTATGTTTTTTAATTAAGACATATACAAGAAGTCATTGAGTTGATTAATGATTTATAACGTATATTGGGATTATAACAGTTTATGGCTTTTGGTAAGACATAGAAATTAAGTGGCTTGGGCAATAAGGCACTTATGTTATAAAGCATGCAATTGGCTTGGAAATTCTATTTACCATTAACTTGACTTAGATGGTAAATAGGTAAGCCAAAAACAAATATATTTATCTCACATATTGTAAGATTGACTTACAATATCAATCCTGATGAAATACATAAGTTTATGGTATGTTCAGTTAGGAAAATCAAACTCTTGAAAAATTGTTTGATTAAAGATAAATATATCTTCTAATCTTCCTAAAGATATCAAGGTTAAAAAAAAAAATTGAGTATGGATTAGATATGCTCAATTTGACTCCAACCTAGAAGATTAATAAGACACCATTTAATATGGAATGTGATCAATCACATTAAGTCTTAAAATTGAAGTTCAGAATTTGTTAAACTGCTTGTTGAGTAGATTATTAACAAATTAAGGTTAGGAATTGTCAATATGTATTTGTAAAGTCCCAAAAGAGAACAAGTTTTGTGTTGCTCTATTTGCTGAGCATTTATAGGTAATCTATAAATTGCAAAAGGCGAGTGGGAGTTTTATCTTCAAAAGATAAAGATTACAAGATACATAATCTTCTAAATACGCTAGCAAAATCATAATGAGGATTTAACATGTTAGTGTTAAATATCAAGATGATGGAATTCTTATTCATAGATCCGCAAGGATATCTCAAATATTTGTAGAATATGTTGAGGATTATGAGTAATAGGATCATGGTGAACCTGTTGATCTTGTTGACAAATTGCAATTATTGAATTTGGCAAATTGCTCATACTATGAATAATAGATGCAGTCCGAGAAGGTAACTGGTTTGGAAACGTAGTTAATCTTAAACTCTATAGTTACACTATAGAATGGAAATGAATTTCTGCAAAGGAAATGAAAATCCTAGAGATTTAAATTCTTGTGTAGAAATCAGAATGGACAAATTTGTATACATATTTAATATGTGAAAAGATTATCAATCACAATTAAGCAATTAAATGTGATTGAAATTCTTTCTAAGCACATTAAATATATAAAGATTATGATTGTCATTGTTAGTTTCATTTATATGAAATTAATAATGGAATGTCAAAACTCTTTCTTTAATAATTACTTGAGCGAGGACGAAAAGTAATTGAAATGAGTGTTTGAATTCAAATAATCTTTAGTAGTATGCAAAATGCAAATCATTCGTGAATGGATTAATGCATGCATCTAGGAGATATACTTATTTTAGTTATTAAATCTAGTTTTGAGTTATAATTAAAATTAAGATATTTCTTAATATTCCTGAAAGCTAGTGGGAGTGATGTATTTATTTTCTTATTTCATATATGTTGTATAACATATAGGAAGTAACATTCCATTAACATTTATATGTTAAGTTTTAGTTTGGAATGAAACTTCATATAGAAAATAAAACCTTGAAATATATGTTTATTTGATTATAAACATAAGCGGTAAAATAACTGATTCTAAATGGACATGATATTCTATTAGAAGATCTAGATAGAAACATATCTTTGAAAAGATATGACATGAACAAAATCTAAGTTTGACACAAGGATTTTTCATGTACATCATGTTGCTTGTTGTATCATGCTTGGATGCAAGATGATTGACAACATTAGTATCTAATTAAAAAATTATTAGAAATTTAAGTGTAATGGATATGGTTTAGAATTTACATCCTCAGCCTGGATTTGCTCCAAAATTCTAAATATGAACCATATGGCAAGTTATTGCTTGATTGATATAGTGGTCAAATCTTGAAGGATTTGAAGATATCAAACATTACACGATAAATGTTAAAAGTTTACGGAACTTTTAAAAGAGCATATTGTTGTTTGGATACAATGATGCTACTAGGATTGAGATGACACTCAATACTAGTCATGGTGGGAGCTCATCCTTATTAGGAGACCATGTATACTAGTTATGCTCAATATGAGCATAGTTGCATTATACATAAAGAATTAGAATACTTTAACTACAAGGTTTGGTAGTTTAATTGTCATAAATTCGTGCATGAGGATGTCACGCATTTTATGAAGTATGTGGCAATATCTAGATAGATGAATGCACACATACAAGAATTTCATTATTGAAATAAGTATTCTCAAAATTCCGATAGATCAACATTAGTTGAGTTATGCCTTGTCAACAAGTATGTGGAACATGACTTGTGGCATAATTCATTAATGAGAATTATCATGCATTGATCTAGTTAGTATTTGGATAAGGGATGTTAAGCAATATTATTTTAATGAAATAAAGTGTGGATAACGTTTATTCTCATTTATAATACTGTATCCTATATTTGCATGTTTAAATCCATGAATAAAATTATTTCATTATTTTATTCTAAATAGTCCGTTGTCAATTAATAATATGGGAATATTATTGAACTAAGACAAATGTGAGGATTGGTAGAATGTACTGTAAGGTTGAGAAACCAATGTCACATGATATTCAATATTGGATAAATTGAATATAGGACTTATCCCAACCACATGATTATACTTTATGGATCGTCGTCATTAAGTAAATCATGAATATTTATCCTCAGACTTGAGATACCAGGTGACTGCCGAGAATGTAGCTCATTTTCTGTAAGATGGTCTAACGCTAACCGTAAAAGGTAGTTATAAGGGCAATTTTCGGAAAATGATGTGAAATTCAAGGGTTATGCTCGTAGTCAATAAAGGATTTGTTCCTTCAAATTTGTTTTGAAGTATAATACTGCTGGGCCCTCGTAGGATTGACAAGATGTTTGTAAGGCCTTACCCAAAGTCTATCTGGAAGACGTTCAGATGTTTTGGTAATCTTGTTCAATTATGTATAAACGAGAAACTATTGTTAATTATGGAATGACCCTGATCCATATCCATATTAACGCGGTATTAGCAACAAAAGGATAAGTATGATGATTAAATTCATCACGTGGTTTTTCCAGGAAAACCATACTCGGATCAAGCTGGGGGCATTGGGAAGGTTAAGCTAGACTGACCCATGTCATTACTATATTAATGAATATCCAAGTGGGAGCTGTTAGAGTTTATGGATTATTTATTAATATTTGTATGTCCGGTTTCGAACCCGAGACTTCGGGATTGCACACATTACGTATGAGTCTCAATGTATTAATAATTAATATAATGATTTATGATTAATTATTAAATCACAAATATTCACATGGTCGAACAAGAAAAGTGGAAGGGGTTAAGTGTCAATTTATAAAACATGAGGAGGTGGAAAATAAAACTTGGAGGACAAGTTTTATTGCTATAAAAGCTTGCCTCTTGTTTTGGGAATTGGCTGACAACAATCGATATATACTTATCCCTAAACCGAATTCCATTCGGTTCTATTGCTTTTAATCCTACTGACAACACATGATTCACTAAAGGAGTTTAACATGGTTTTTTCATGCACATGCATGGAATGGTATACGTACAGATTATATACATATTTATATGTATGATAATTTAATTACTCCTTTATCTCCTTGTTAGTAGGGATTCGATCATATATTATGTAGAACATCAAACATAGTTGTTGTGATGTTTTATTTGTGATCTTGAACCTAGCTTTTCACATTGAAACGCTAGTAATACGTGTGTACAAGAACGGAGTACAAGCTTACTTTAGCTTGTTGTTATTTGCCCTATTCGACCCTACAAAAGTCGATCCATACATAAACCCTATTAGGGTTTATATTGTTCTTGGTGATCACGTGATTCCTTGTTCTTGCTAGGAATCGAAAAGGTACGCATCTATTTAGTTTTTATGTTAATTAATTATATGTTAATGTAGATCCATTTCGCTGCGTGATCTTTGTGTTTATGTGTTTATAGTATTATTATGATTCACATATCCCAACAAGATTTTGACAAGGCATGTAAAGTTCTTTCAAATTAAAAGAACAATTTAGAGATAACATCTCGAGATTCGGATTGATGCTAAAGTCAAAGGTCTTCAAGCTTGACCTACTGAGAGAAATTAATTTGAGTTTTTTAAGAACCTGCCAACAAAAATAAGAAAAAAGATTAATATAAGCGTATTAACAAACCAATAAATTAATAGCGTTATTAGGAATTATGCAAAACAACCATTCAACAATTATACCTTTTTTTCTCCCTCTTCCCAAAGTTGTACGATATTGCTGTACTTCATATCAAGTTCAACAAGATTGTTTGCTTGAAATGTTTTGGGTAAATACAAGAAAGGGTAATCCGAGCATTTTAGATATCTTAAAGAGTTTGAAAAGTATTGCCTGGTATCATTAAGACATCTGGACTTATTAAGTTTTAGACATCTCGTTGCAGTATCATAATATGCAAAATTCACTTCAAGATATCGAAGGTTCTTCATTTTTCCAAGACCTTTCATAACAATTCTCGCATTTCCTCTTGACTGATTAAGTTTTAGACAACTTGTTGCTTCAGTACCCTGCAATCCAAAAACAATGTCCAGAAACCTCATGTCAGAAGTCATAACAAATTAAAATGTATTAGTTTTCTCCACCTTACAAGCAATGCAAACTGATCTTTACCACGTTATTAGCCAATATATCTTCAATTTCCTCATTAATCCACAGTCGGCTATGTTTGTTAGGTTCTTCGGGGTGCGAACGACGAACAATGTTCTTTCCCATTTCTTCTATATGGTCATGCATGCCCAAGTACCCACCTTTAGAAATAGTTATGAGAGATCTCTGCTCAAGAACTTTTAAACCATTTCTAGCATGAAATCCACAGCTTTCAAGCACTCTAATTGCATCTTTTTTGTGCTCGCCTTTCAATATGCATGTAATGTCTAGAAATATTTCCTTATAATCATCCTCTAGACTATTGTAGCTTAGCTCTAGCTTTTCCAGAGTCTCCTTCAAGGGAATTTTTTTTAGTCTTTCGATGGCATCTTCCTGTTCATCCATATCTTTACCATAGAGAAATGAACCCAAGACTTTGACTGTTAAGGGAAGACCAGCAGCATAGCGTACAACTTTTCCTGATAGCTCTTCGTATCCTTGAGATGGAATCTCCCTTCCAAATGCATATCTACTGAAGAGACAAATTGCTTCCTTATCTGATAAGAGCTGGATATCTCGAATCAAGTTCGCTCTGTAAGTGACCAACACTTGCTCATCTCTCGTTGTAACGATAATTCTACTTCCCGGCTTAAACCATTTATGCCCACTGGCTAACGCCTCAAGTTGGTCTATGTGATCCACATCATCAAGAACAAGAAGAACCTTTTTACCAAACATGATCCTTTTCATCATGTTTTTCCCATCATCAACATTACTTAGAGTGACTTGTTGATTTAGCACATCTGAAAGGACTTGTTCTTGTAAATTCTTCAAACCAAACACGGAGGCTCTTGAAAATTCCCTCACATTCCCAACAAAGCTTTTATCTTCAAAATCATTAGATAGACGATCAAAAACAGCTCTCGCTGTAGTTGTCTTCCCAGCCCCTCCCATGCCCTTGATCCCTATCATCCTAACTTCATCAATTCCAACTTCTAAAGATGAAACAACATCCTTTACTCGAGTCTCCATGCCGACTAAATTTTCATCAAAGCCGAAATTGATGGAACGTATCTCTAATGAAATCTCTTGAATGATTTTTTTGACGAATCTTGCTTGGTGCCTGTGTGTATGTAAAAACAAGATATTTTTTTCTTTAGATCTATAACATACAATCATATATGAAGTAAAAACATATAGCATGCATATATAGGATGAAGGAATTACCCATCAAGAGTGTTCTTCAGCTCCCACCCAGCCAGATCGGATGCTTCTTTCAAAACCTCTCTCCATTTCCCAGCAGCCTCTTCATTTTCATGTTTAGAAAAAGCTTCACCAACAGCCCCACTTTGTTTTCGGACTTCAGTGGGTTCCACATCATAGAATACAGGGTAAGCAGTGTGTCCAGTCATTTTCTGACACTCCATAATCTTGACAAGCTCTTTCAAGCACCATGACGAAGAAGCATAGTTTTTGGAAAAAACAATGATGTAAAATTTGGAGTCTTCAATGGATTTGAAGAGGTCATCGATGATCCTTTTCCCTTTCTTGATTTTTTCATCATCTTTGTAAGTGTAAATGCCTTTATCCATAAGAGCTTGATAAAGATGATCGACAAAGTTTTTACGGGTGTCTTCACCCCTGAAACTTAAAAAAAGTCATACTTATAGCTCTTTTGAACGAATGAAGTTGAAGAAGAATCCATCAAAGGTGTGCTTGTATGATCCTACTCAAAAAACGTGTTTTGGGGGGAAAATCTGTATGATCGAAATGATAGCAACAAAAGTTGCCCTACTACATTCAAATGTCATGATATAGTGTAAAGATACTTCAACATTTCGACTACATGTTTTAGTCAACATAATTATGGTTAAATGATAATAATCATAATTCTGAAGTATAAAATTAACTTGAAATTACTACACAACTCAAGAGTTTGCGTTCATGATTACTTTTGTTAGTATAATTATGTTTACATGTTAAGACATAATTATAAATTCCTTGAATTAATCAATGACTTATAACATAAAGTATATAGCAAAATTGTTATGTCTTCTTGTTAACACTTAAACATGAGGCTTTTGAATTATTCAAAGACTTATAATGTATTATTGACATGTTCTGTTTTCTTGTAAACACATGAACATATAATTCTTGAATAGTTCTGTCTTCTTGTGAACACATGAGCATAAGGTTCTTGTATTATTCAAGAAATATACATTATAGCATGCACTTGGTTCGAAAATACTTAATATGCAATTTGGCTTGACCCAATTGACAAGTATTTGGTACTAAGAGAATTAAATTATCTATGGAATTCTGATATAGTTTCACAATTCAAATACTTATAGAATACCACATTATTATGGTATGTCTAATAGGTTGAAACAAACAATATTCATATTGTTTAATTCATGATAGCTTTAATTGCTCTGCCTCCAAAATCTATCAAGGTTAGAAAATTGCGTGTGTCGTGGACATACTCAATATGGTTCAAACCTAGAAGGTATTCAAGACAACCCATGACCGAAACCCCTAAACCTTTAGGGATTTTTGGTTTTTCCACTCAAACCAATCGAATCCTAAACCCTTTTGGGTTTTTGATTTTTCTACACTTCCTAGCTTGAAGATTGTAGTATTGGTGTTCCTCCTAGCTCGACGAAACACAAAACTGTTGCTAAGGTTTTCGGTTAAAGGGTGATACAAAATTAGGGTTTTGCTACAAACCTTAATTGGAGTTGCTGAAAGAAATTCCATTATGTCTTGATTTAAGTTCTGAATTTGTTAAAATCTTATGAAGCATTTTATTAACAATCTTGAAATTAGAACTTAAAATTTATTTTGTGGTTCCCAAAGAAAGAACAATTTATTGTTGCTTAAATACTTAGTATTTAGAGAATTGTCTCTACTTACAAAAGTAAGTGGGAGCATCAACAAATCTTGAAGATATTCAAGAACAAATACATAACCTTCTAAAATCTACTTATTAATGTCATACTAAGGTTAAACATGTAAATGTTGACCGAAGTATAATGTTACTCTCATTCATAAATCTGCAAGGATGCCTCATCACTTGATTGATATTTTGATATCAATGCCGAGGAATATAAGTTAATGGATCATTGAAAATCTGCTAACTGATAAGGTACATTATCACATCTTGAATCTGATAAATGTCTTAAAATTATGAATGATAAGATGCAGTCCTTAAAAGGCAAGTCAATATTTTGAGCTTGATTGTTATTTTGCCTAACAGTTAACCTATGAGGTTGGAATAAGTTTCTTTTGAAGAAAGGCTCATAAGGACACAATTGTATACATGTTAGTGCATCGCTTATAATAAAAAGTTTTAATCCTACTCAAGCAATTGACTGTGATTAGATTTTTCTTATATACATGCATTAATTAAATAAAGATAATTAATTGTCATACATGTTTCCTTGAATGTGGAATATGACAATTAAGTTTTATAAATCTTTCCTTTATGATCACCTTTTGCGAGGACGGTGTGTAATCAAAATGGTTATGAGTTTATATAATCTTTATGTAGTATACAAGTTTAAGCAATCCAAGTTTGGATTGGATCATGCATCTAGGAGCTGAGATCTTGAATTTAATTACAATATGATTTTGATTGAATTAAGATAACTCCTGATTACATCTGACATTAAGTGGGAGCACTATGTTTTTCCTTAAAATTCATATGTTGTATAACATATTGAAGATATCATTCCATTTAAGCTAGATTTTAATCCTTAAGCTTGGAATGAAACTTCACTTGGGATTTAGGGAATAGAACAAACAACCTTGGAATAAATGTTTATTTGGAATAAACATATGCGGAAAATTAAGTCCAACACAAATGCAATATATCATTCAAGTAAGTCTTAAATGGTATATTTCACTTGGAATAATTTATTACATGGATGGAAACCTTATGTTTTTAACTAAGGATTTGTCATGTATATATTATATTGTGTATAAGACTGGTTGTTACTTTTGCACTAGAGCAAGATGAGCTGACAACAACAATATCTAATTGAGAGTATTTAGATTATTGTTAATACAGATGTTTACGAATTATAAAACATAGTGTTGTATACGTACAATGATGCTAGAGGATAATTAAAACTAGTTAAAGTAGGATTTTATCATTTATGATAAATCTGCTAACTAGATATGCTCAACGAAGAGCATTTTTGCATTACACATTAAGGAATAAAGAGTACTTTACATTTTAAGAAACTGTAAAGATGATTGTCAGTATGTCGTTGACTTCTAATACCTTATGCAAGGTAGGGCGACATCTCCATACTATGACACTTGCAGTAGTATGAGCATATGAGATAAGACACTCATCTCAAATCCCTCACTATATGTGAAATTTGAAACTAGTATTCGGAAAGTTTACTCAGATGACTATTTAGTTTTCTTGTAAAGAAAAGTTTAGAATGTTGGAAACATTAGACTTCAATTTACTAATTAGTCTCATGCATATCTGTTTATAGTATTTGGATAATTGGGATTGTAAGACAATTTTTACTTTATGATGAATAAAGATACTTGGTATTTGTTATTCATTCATATAATAATTGTTATTCTATATTTGCATGTTTAATCCTTGAATGATTTTATCGTTCTAAATATGTCCATTGTCGGTTAACAATATAGGAATATTGTTATGTAAGGCAAATGTGAGTGTTGGTTATATTCTTTGGATATATGGATTGTTCCCGCCAAACTCATATGTATTCACAAGGGATGCATATTGGATACCCCGACTTTCAAACATTTACTTTTGGATCCTTGTCATGAGTAAGATGTTGAAATTGTTTGTTAAGTCATCCTTAGACTTGAGATACAAGCAAGTTCTGCTATGTGTGGATATCACTTTTGTAATTATATGCCAAACGCTGTCCTGAATAAGGTAGTTATAAAATCTATTGTTCGGAGTGATGTGAAGCAGCATCCACAACACTTGACTAATCAGATAATTGTTCGGAGTGATGTGAAGCAGCATCCACTTGATATGTGCAGAAAGATACTATGGGCCATCTCCAGAATTAATCAGATAATTGTTCAGCCGAACCTAAAGGATAATGCAAGATGATTCTTGATTACATTTGGTATATCTAATTAAATTCTATAACGAGAATCAAAATGGTTAAACTATATGCAATGAGTTAGGATCCATATCCATGGTTTAACGGTTTCTATAACAAAGGATGATGAAAGCAAGACATAAATGAGCATGCTACTGAGAATGATTTATGAAACTATATCTCAGACACCTTTAGTTTAATAGCGAGTGAGAGCGTTGCTAGACGTTTCCGTCGTTGGTATTTGTGCTATCTGCTACTCTAACTCCCAAGTGGGAGCTGTTGGAATATGTGAGTTGGAATAGCCTAAATACAACTAGAGGTGTGTGAGCCTATTGGGGGCACACACTTTAAACATTTAGAATACGTTTTCACGTAAAGCTTAAAATGACCCGTTTGGACACAGTATGAACTAGACATGATATTTGCTTGTCCTAAAACCTTATAGCCAGATCTATTGAAGGTTCTTGAAGGGGAGAAAAGATGTCTAGGTTCATTTTGAAGTGATAAGGTTGAGGAGGAGAATTGTGATATGTTTAGGAGTGTTTGGGATAAGCCTAAAAGGTTACTTTGAAGCTTATCTTGAGCTAGGGTTGATAGGCTATATAAACCCTTATATCCCTGCTCATTAAGGACGACACACAAATTAAAACTCCTAAACCGAACCTTGTTTTCATTCGGTAATTACTTCACAGAATACACCATTCGAATTATAATAAACCCATAAATCTCAGTTAGAGATTTGCTATTAATACCAATTGGTTGCTATTCATAACAAGAAATCAATTGTAGTCCAGTGGGTGGGCTACTTGTTTCTGAGCATACAGACCAGGGATCGAATCCCACTCTGGTCAGATTCTGTGTTTAATTTTTTGGGCAGTTTTAGTTCGATTCAAACGCATACCACTTGGTATTTGGATCGGATCTAAAACAAGTATTAAACACAAGTTGTTTTGATAAATCGTGAAGCAAGCGACTAGCATCGTAACGTATTTGTTTGACGTGTTTGTGTGAGCAACCTTAGAGGTAGTATATATTTACTACTTAGTTTTATTTGCGGGTGACTACGAGGGTTAGTTTTCTTGTTCCCTTTTATTATTTGTTTGTTTATTATATGTGTTAACTATAATTGTAAACTAGATCCATTATCCGCTGCGTACTCGTAGTGTTAATGGTTAACATGTTATATAAATCCCAACAAGTTTAAGACATTGGTGATTTACTGATATGGAAGTACAATTTCCTCAACGTCTTTACTATTGTTTTCAGGTCTCAGCACGCTCATATTTGACTTTATCCCACTGATGTTTATAAATGGTCAAACTTAGTAAATCATCAGAGATAGACATGTTAGAGTTTATGTATATTTATTAATATGTGTATGTCCGGTTTCGAACCCGAGACTCGAATTGCACACAATACGTGAGAGTTTCAATGGTTATGAATTAATTAAATATATTTTATATTTTAATTATTCATTTCACTAAATAACACTTAACGACAGTTAGTACTTAACGAGGTTAGAGATAACGACCGTTAAAGGACTAAATGTGGAAAGAAGGATCTAGAACCCATTGTTGTGGGTTGGGTCGGCTGAAAACTATCCTTGGGCTAGGGTGGCCGGTTCTAGGTAGAGTAGGGAGCAACTTTTGTGAGTTTAGGGTTAGCCTATAAATACAATTCATTATATTTGGTTTTCACCTAATCTTGAATCCCTAACTTGCCAACTTCTTTCTCCTCTTCTTCTCTTAGCACCATTTAGTCGATCCTCTTTTAAAATTCACTAGAACTTGGTCGATCTAAATTGCTTACAAGTGTTGGTGTTGTTAGTGATCTTGAACCTAGCTTTTCTCATTGAAACGCTATCATTACGTGTGTACAAGAACTAGTAACAAGCTTCCTTTAGCTTGTGTGTTGCCTTGTTTGTCGATCCATATATATTACCTATTAGGGTTTATATAACTTGTTCTTGGAGATCCGATTCCTTGTTCTTGCTAGGAATCAATAAGGTACGTTTTCTTTTAAGTTAATTAATTATATGTTTATGATCCATTCCACTGCGTGATCTATATGGTTTAGTGTTTATAGTGTTTATATGATTCACAAAAACCAACAGTGGCATCAAGAGCCTCGTTATTAAACATGTAATTAATTACTTAAACCTAAAAATTGGATCTTGTAGAGATAACATGCAATTAATATTCTAGGGTTTGTTTTTTTTATATACCCTAATATGGGTCGACACCTATATATATAAAAATTAGGGTTTTAGTTTTCTATTAAAACTTGTAGAAACCCTAGGATTGCATGAAAATTTTTAGGGATTAATTAGTGAATACCGTATGTGATGTCATTAATTAATAAGAGACGTACAAGATATTGACATGATAATATGAACTACATGATTATGTGATCAATATGGGATCCATGACAAAATCTTGCATATTTTGTCATGGTATGATTTGTATGTTTTGTATTGAATTATTTGCTACATGATTTAAATAAATCTTAAATTGGGGAAGACCTCAATATATATTAATTAATAAGTGATGCGTGGATTTGGCGACCTTGCAACAGGTTTTACCTCTCGAGGGATCTCAAGAGGCTTACAACCCCACCAGGCAGTGTACCTGACCGATGTAGTATAGTGTAGTGGTAAGTACGGGGGATTGATCGTTCTCCACAGGGAATAGTGTTCGTTAGGTATGAAAAACTACTCTAATTAGGTCTAAGGGTGAGGGAAGATTCTTTTTGTATTTTTATATTTTTATAAAAGCAAGTAAAATCTCGGGTTTGAAAGAGTGGGCGGAATTAGTTGCTAGTCAACTAACCCAAATAACTACAATTGCAAATAAAATAAAATAACTGAAAATAAAAAAGAGTGGTGGAACTTATATGGAGACAAACGTGTTTACTTAGATTTCCTTACTCCCTAACTATCTTTTACCGGTTAATTAGTGTGTATTAATTGCGTGGATGACGGGTGTATTCCTAACAAGTCATGGGGTGGCGTACGTACTTCCCCAATCCTATGAGCTCTTATCTCCTCCTACAATGATGCGTAAACACCTAATCATAGGGATTATAAACAGTGGCTCATGCATTAAATACTACCTTAATAACCTAGTACGCATTGGTTACATGTTTCTTAAGACGTTCAAGCAGGTTACCGTATAGGAGGTTAGCCAGTTTTCTTAAGCCTAACATCGATGGAACATTCATCCAAAACAAGTTAATAACACACCAACAACCAATAATCAATAGTTAGGTTTCATTAGATCTAAGCAAACACAAGATAAATCTAGCCTAACATGTTAAATAAAAGACAAGAACAAGATATAATCAAACAACACATAGACATATTGAATGATTAATTTATTACTTATCTTCAATTGAACATGGGAGATCCAAGGGTATAAAACCCTTAAAAATGGCAGAAAAATCGTCTAGGGTTTATTCCCAAAAAGTTGCACACTAATCAATGATCAAAGATGAAAAAGTAATGATACAAGCCTTCTAATCTACTGGAAAATCACCTACCCAAACCCTAAAATCGGACCTAGGGTTGGGGGCTTACAAAAAGTGAAGTTGTGATGTTGTATTTATAGCTGATTTTCTGTCCGCATCGATCTGACGGCGTCAGCCTTAACAAGTGACGGCGTCAGCTCCCCTTTTTCACCAAATTGTAGATCTTTTCATCCCGATTCCGTGGCCTCTTGAATAACCTAAATCCGAGTTCGTATGAAGATTTTATGGCCAAAACAGTGACAGCTACTCCGCGCGTAAGTTATGATTGATTTGATTAACTTGTGACGACTTTTCTTCTTGTGCAAGTTGTCATTTTGACGTCGTCACTCTATGGCATCTGACGTCGTCAGGATGAGTCCTGACGCCGTCACCTTCAAGATCTTCTGGGCCGTCTCTCTTTAAATTAAACCGTGACCACCTATGGCGTCACAAAGCGTGACGCCGTCACCTTCCAGTACCAAAATAGTTCTGGCCCGTCATGAGTAATCTTCATATCCACCTCTTTGTCATAGCTTGACGCCGTCACCTAGCAAAGAGTGACGCCGTCATGTACTGTTTCCAGCATGATTTTGAGACTTTGTCGTTTTCTTCACTTTTATGCTCCAAAAACGTCCAAAATGCTTCCTTTTCCAGATTTCTTCTCCAAAGTACCTAAAATGACAAAAGGAACGATTTAGGGCAATATTTGATCAAATAAATACGATTTAGGGCTTAAATGACCCCCTAAAAGCGGTACACTTTTCGTCTCATCAAATATCCTTACACTTGGGATTTGCTTGTCCTCAAGCAAATGAGCTTTTATTCCAATCAAAATACAAGTTAGGGGTCATTTAACGCTAATATAAAAGTAATTACAACAAATAGTCGTTCCCCTTTAATCATAATAAGCACGGAGATTACATACTAGCACCTCACAAGTAGTGTTTGGATACTCACATCTCTCAGGTGTCATCAAAATATATCTCACAAATGAAAATGAATAATATCTCTCACTACCTGTCATAGCAAATAGATTACCATAGGCTTGGGAAAGGATCGAAAACCTTCTCCACTAGGCGTAAGCACCTAAGATAAACTATCAAAGAGGGCTTTTAAACGGGTTATAACGTTAGGTGTAGGGATATGATAAACACGGTTTCGTGGATAAAGGATATTTTACTGGTGGCGAGTTAAAGATCTTGATTAATTACATGTACAATATGGCGTTGCTAAGCCAAGACTAGACTCGACTTAAGCTAATGAAAAATAAAATAACAAAAAGATAAAATAAACATAAAATGAAACGGGATGGTAGTCCGTATGTTTTTTTTTTACTTTTCTTTTTCTCAATTTTTTTGTATTTTTCTTGATTTTTTTTTGATTTTTTTTAATACACTCTTGCCCTACTGATGAAGCGAAAAGTGTACCGCTTTTAGGGGGTCATTTAAGCCCTAAATCGTATTTATTTGATCAAATATTGCCCAAATCGTTTCTTTTGTCATTTTAGGTACTTTGGAGAAGAAATCTGGAAAAGGAAGCATTTTGGACGTTTTTGGAGCATAAAAGTGAAGAAAACGGCAAAGTCTCGTAATCGGCTTGAAAAGTACCTTTGACGGCGTCAAGTATTACTCTTGACGGCGTCATGGCTTGGCAAAAGTGGTGGATATGAAAATTACTCATGATAAGCCAGAGAAATTTGCATGGGAATTCTGACGGCGTCACCCTTTGGAGTGATCAAGGTCGTCACGGTATAAGTTAAAGTGGGACGGCGTCACGCCTAATTCTGACGGCGTCAAGCCTTGATAAGCCAGAGCGGATTTTGGAGAGCTAAAGAGGGACGGCGTCAAGAAGGCCATCCGGGAACCCTAAAAGCGGCGAGGTGACGGCGTCACACTCCATAACGTGACGCCGTCAGATCTGAAAGTCTATATATAGTTTTGCAATTTTTTGTCATTAGTGTGGAATTTTGGGTGGAACTTTGTGTGTAAAAACCCTAAGACGATTCTAGCAGCTTTTTCAAGGCTTTTTGCCTTGAGATCTTCCATGTTACATTGAAGATAAGTTATCAATTAATCATTCAATATGTCTATGTGTTGTTTGATTCTATCTTGTTCTTGTCTTTTGTTTAACATGCTAGGCTAGATTTATCTTGTGTTTGCTTAGATCTAATGAAACCTAACTATTGATTATTGGTTATTAGTGTGTTATTAATTGTATTGGATGATTGTTCATCGATGTTAGGCTTAAGAAAACTGGCTAACTTCCTATTCGGTAACTTGCTTGAACGTCTTAAGAAACATGAACCAATGCGTACTAAGGTTTTTTATGGTTGTATTTAATGCATGAGCGAATTCTAGTGATCCCATGTTAGGAGCTTCTTAGCCGTCTCGACATAGGAGTGAAGTAGGAGCTTGTAGAGTTGGGGAAGTACGTACGCCACCCCACGATTGGTATTAAGGAATACACCCGTCATCCACGCAATTAATACACACTAATTAACTGGTAAAAGATAGTTAGGGAGTAAGGAAATCTAAGTAAACACATTTCTCCCCATATAAGTTTCACCACCCTTTTTTTTCCGTTATTTTATTTTATTTGCAATTGTAGTTTTTGGGTTAGTTGACTAGCAACTAATTCCGCCCACTCCTTCAAACCCGAGATTTTACTTGCTTTCATAAAAAAAATATAAAAATACAAAAAGAATCTTCCTTCACCCTTAGACCTAATTAGAGTAGTTTTTCATACCTAACGAACACTATTCCCTGTGGAGAACGATCAATCCCCCGTACTTACCACTACACTATACTACATCGGTCAGGTACACTGCCTGGTGGGGTTGTAAGCCTCTTGAGATCCCTCGAGAGGTAAAACCTGTTGTAAGGTTGCAAAACCACGCATCAAGTTTTTGGCGCCGCTGCCGGGGAATAGTTATTGTTTAGGTTGAATTTTTATTTTATTAGGTCTACTCACTAGATTCCTTTCTAGTGAGATTTTTATTTTATTTTTCTAGGTTTTCTTTAGTCTATCTTTTTTCTTCGTTTCTTTTGTTCGTAACCATTACCATCCGACATCATGGAAGGTGGTAATATCCTTGATCCCAACAACCCACCACAACCTCCTAGAGCCCGTACCTTAGGAGAGTATTCCCGTCCTAGCCACCATGGCTATCGAAACACCATTGAGCTCACTCAAGGAGCCAATGTCACACCCTTGCGATCCGACACCATCCGGTTGGTGCAAAGCGGATGCGCATTCCATGGACTTCGTTCTGAACATCCAAATCAACATCTCAAGGATTTCCTCAAAATCGTTGATTCCATAGACCTTGATGTTGCCACTCGAGAGACGACCCGACTGCGTCTCTTTCAATTCTCTTTGCGGGACCAAGCTAGTCAATGGCTAGAGCGTCAACCCGCGGGATCCATCACCTCTTGGGATGATCTCACCACTCGTTTCCTTGCTCAGTTTTTCCCACCGGGAAGAACTACCAAGCTAAGGAATGATATCTTGATGTTCCAACAACATCAAGGCGAAACCCTCTACGAGGCATGGACTCGATTCAAGGACTTACTCCACAAAGTCCCTCACCATGGCATAGAACTTTGGCTCCAAGTCCAAATCTTCTATGACCACATCAATCTCTCCACAAAGCAAACCATTGACCAATCGGCCGGTGGTAAGCTACGTGATCTAAGTGCGGAACAATCATGGGATCTCCTGGAAGATCTTGCTCTTTATGACAACGAAAGTTGGAATGATCCCCGTGATTTGAATAAAACGGTCAAGGCAATATCTTTGCCTTCGAACAATTCAAGCACTTCCGACCGTAGGATCATAGAACTTGAAGACCAAGTCAAGTTTCTTATGAAATCCTACGAGGCTCCTAAACCTTCAAGCCAAGTGAACAAAATCACTTCTTCATGTGAATTATGTAGTGGTCCCCACGACACTCGTGATTGCATGGAACTCCCCGAACAAGCTTTTGCGGACTACGCATCCTCGCGTACCGACGGAGCGGGAGACAAGTGGTACACTTTCAACCCCGAGCCAAACCCCTATGGTGATACATACAACCCCTCATGGAAAAATCACCCGAACCTTAGGTGGAAACAAAACCAAAACGCACAACAAACCAATTCTTCCAACCCACCTAATCGTTTCCAATCAAGCGGTTCCAACTCGAACCGTACTTTCAACAACAATCCTTCCGGCAATGGTAGTACCAATCATCTTGAAGGATTGATGTCCCAATTTATGGCATCTCAAGAAGCTCGGATAGCTAGATTCGAATCCGAATTCAATCAGCAACAAACGGAGATGACCAATAAAATTGACAACTTGTTGAAAGCCCTCAATAACCAAGTGCTATCACCTCCACATAAGGACGCTAAGAACACAAATAGCGGACCCCAAGTCAAAGACCCTTCTTCATCCAAACATGTCCACTTCGTCAACGTTGTCACTATTAAACCAATCGATAGGAGCATGGAAGAAAGTGACAAGAATGAGGGTAGGATAGAAATTGAACCTAAGGATGAGGTTAAGAAAGTCGAGGTTGATAAGGAAGTTAAGAAAAGTGAAGTAGAGGAAGTAGATAATGATGAGGACTACTTCAATAGGCTACCCACTAAGGAAGAGCGCGCATATCATACAGACTTATTCGATGACCCCGAGACACCATACTTCCTAGGTAGACCAATTATAAAAATGGGCGACCCTTCTAATCTCAACATACCATGCAACATCGGACATTTACATGTGTGGAAAGCTTACATCGACCTTAGATCGCCCATAAACATCATGACTAGAGCCCACTACAACTTGATAATGAAGAATCAACTTGGGTATAGGATGTTTCCTGATAAGGGTTGGATGAGTAACTTCACGGGAAGAGTTAAGGGATTACCGGTTTATGTAGGAAACTTCACCTATGTCACCGATTTTGTAATTGTAGAAGATATCCGCCCAATAGTTGATGCATCCTTAACTCAAGTAGTTTTTGGAAAACCATTTGTTGAGGTCTCTAGAATGACTTATGAACCTTCCTTAGGAATAGTTAGATTTAAGGATGGGACCGATGAGGTAAACTACCAAATGCCATATAAGATAGAGCAATTCCAACACTTGTCAAATGTTGAGAAGGAGCTTAAGCAAGCGGTCTACTATAGGAATGATGAGGATAGAAGTAAGGGAGTAGACTATGTTATGGAAAGGATATTCGGTTTCTACAAGGATTGTTTGAAATTAGGACCGGAATATAAAACCGGAAATGAGAATGGCCTAGAAACCATGACCAATGATGGAATCACGTAATGTACGTGACTTTGAGTCTAGCTACAAGACTCGTTAATAAAGAAAAGTGCTTCTTGGGAGGCAACCCAAGCTTTATTTGCTTTGTGTGTTTATTTATTTGCTTATTTGATTTTATTTGTTTCCGTATGTATGTTTAATTTTTATTTTTATTGATTCATGTTCGAAACTAAATTGTGAAAATGCTTTATTTTGTTTTTAACTTCGTCTTAACTACATATAAAGGTATTTTGCAAAAGTTAAGTGTAAGGGAAATCCAAATCGGTTTGTAAGAACAAAGGAGCATGAATCGTAATAATAATAAATTAGCATACATATTAGTATTTGTTTGAGTCAAATACTTGTATCGAGTCATAATGATGTTTTGCAGGATTTCCAGGAAGTAAGGTAAAGGTTTTTCCAGAAATTTTCCGGAAACGTAACATGAGAATTTTGTCAGATCATTTCTGACGGCGTCAGGGTTTACAACCTGACGGCGTCAGGTTTAATTTTCAGAAATTTTTGAAAGTTTTGTTTTCATAAAAAGTTTTTGTTAAATCCCCAACTTATAATCTCCAGGAATCTGCAAAATTATCATTCCACAAGCATTATATCCTTATATATAGATTTATCCCGCCGATGTTATGCAGGTTTTCGTGTTTGTTTTCTCAGGTTTAACAGGTTATTTTGGACAAGGAGATGTATATGGAATCAAGCTTTTGGCGATACATTAGTCATGGAGTTTCAACATTACCTTGGAAGAAGATCTAACCATGTTACCTCTTTATCCACCGAGCGAATCAGGGGAGTATTTGATTTCATTCTTTTACTTTATGCTTTTACATCTTGTTATTTGAACATTGGGGACAATGTTCATCTTAAGTGTAAGGGGAGGGTAAAAGTACGATTTTAGAGAATGCAATTACGCTTGATTTTTGTTTATTTAATAGTAGATGTGTAATAAAACTGAGAGAAATACCTGTTAGGGCAATTTTAGTGCCAAATTTAAATTTTTTTACAACATTTAGGAGTGAAACTTTGGTCTTAATGAGCGTCTCACGGATAGGAGTTATATGACTAGCACAAAACCGTACCACTAAAAAATTTTCCACCCCCAAATATGTGAGGTTCGCCCCTAGAATTGGTAGGAAAAGCATTTATGCTATGATGTGTGTACCGGTAGCACTTAGATTCTAGAACTTGCGTTAGGACCATTCCGAGGCCACAAGTGAGACTACATTCGTGTAGTTAGATTTACTACATGATAAGAGGCATTAGGATTAACCCATTGTTTTACACCTGTGTTTTTGTTATAATTACATTGGCTACATTGGTCAAGTAATTCTCCCACACCCTTTGCGTTGTACTCATTTTTAGTACACGATACCCCTAGTACACCCCTCAAAGCCTATCTTTTCATTTCTAACTTTAAGCATTTTACTTAAAGTAAGAATTTGTTACACCCCACTTAAATGTACACCCAAATCGCCTTAGCCTACCTTGTATGCACTCATTTTTAGTGCATTATTGTGACAACATTTGTTTAAACCCAAGTTAAATATCTAATTGATTACATGGTTGCTAAGTCGAGTCATATCCTTGTACATATTGTTTTGGGACGATTGGGACTCATGGGTAAAGTACTAGTGTAATGGAGTAATGGGGAAGAACAACATTATTACCCCCATATGTGCTTAATATTTTAAAAGTACTCCAAGTTTTTCGATTATCTTAATTCGAGTCATTAGAATAGTTATTTGTAAAGTTATGTAAAAATTCAAGTGTAAGGGGAATGCAACGCCCCTATGATGTATTATTTTGGATGGTAGGGCAAGAGTGTATGAATTAAAAAAAAAAAAAAAAAAAAAAAAAAAAAAAAAAAAAAAAAAAAAAAAACTCGAAAAAATCAAGAAAAATACAAAAAAATGAGAAAAAGAAAAGTAGAAAAAACATACGGACTACCATCCCGTTTCATTTTATGTTTATTTTATGTTTTTGTTATTTTGTTTTTAGCATAAGTCGAGTCAAGTCTTGGCTTAGCAACATTGTATAGTACATGTAATTAATCAAGATCGTTAACTCGCCACCAGTAAAATATCCCTTATCCAACAAATCCGTGTTTATCATATCCCTACACCTAACATTATAACCCATGTAAAAGCCCTCTTTGATAGTTTATCTTAGGTGCTTACGCCTAGTGGAGGAGGTTTTCGATCCTTTCCCAAGCCTATGGTAATCTATTTGCTATGACAGGTAGTGAGAGATATTATCCGTTTTCATTTATGAGATTTATTTTTATGACACTTGAGAGATGTGAGTATCTAAACACTACTTGTGAGGTGCTAGTGTGTAATCTCCGTGCTTATTATGATTAAAGTGGAATGACTGTTTGTTGTAATTACTTTTATATTAACATTAAATGACCCCTAACTTGTATTTTGATTAGAATAAAAGCGCATTTGCTTGAGGACAAGCAAATCTCAAGTGTAAGGGTATTTGATGAAGCGAAAAGTGTACCGCTTTTAGGGGTCATTTAAGCCCTAAATCGTATTTATTTGATCAAATATTGCCCTAAATCGTTCCTTTTGTCATTTTAGGTACTTTGGAGAAGAAATCTGGAAAAGGAAGCATTTTGGACGTTTTTGGAGCATAAAAGTGAAGAAAACGGCAAAGTCTCGAAATCGGCTTGAAAAGTACCTTTGACGGCGTCAAGTATTACTCTTGACGGCGTCATGGCTTGGCAAAAGTGGTGGATATGAAAATTACTCATGATAAGCCAGAGAAATTTGCATGGAAATTCTGACGGCGTCACCCTTTGGAGTGATCAAGGTCGTCACGGTATAAGTTAAAGTGGGACGGCGTCACGCTTAATTCTGACGGCGTCAAGCCTTGATAAGCCAGAGCGGATTTTGGAGAGCTAAAGAGGGACGGCGTCAAGAAGGCCATCCGGGAACCCTAAAAGCGGCGAGGTGACGGCGTCACACTCCATAACGTGACGCCGTCAGATCTGAAAGTCTATATATAGTTTTGCAATTTTTTGTCATTAGTGTGGAATTTTGGGTGGAACTTTGTGTGTAAAAACCCTAAGACGATTCTAGCAGCTTTTTCAAGGCTTTTTGCCTTGAGATCTTCCATGTTACGTTGAAGATAAGTTATCAATTAATCATTCAATATGTCTATGTGTTGTTTGATTCTATCTTGTTCTTGTCTTTTGTTTAACATGATAGGCTAGATTTATCTTGTGTTTGCTTAGATCTAATGAAACCTAACTATTGATTATTGGTTATTAGTGTGTTATTAATTGTATTGGATGATTGTTCATCGATGTTAGGCTTAAGAAAACTGGCTAACTTCATATTCGGTAACTTGCTTGAACGTCTTAAGAAACATGAACCAATGCGTACTAAGGTTTTTTATGGTTGTATTTAATGCATGAGCGAATTCTAGTGATCCCATGTTAGGAGCTTCTTAGCCGGCTCGACATAGGAGTGAAGTAGGAGCTTGTAGAGTTGGGGAAGTACGTACGCCACCCCACGATTGGTATTAAGGAATACACCCGTCATCCACGCAATTAATACACACTAATTAACCGGTAAAAGATAGTTAGGGAGTAAGGAAATCTAAGTAAACACATTTCTCCCCATATAAGTTTCACCACCCTTTTTTTTCCGTTATTTTATTTTATTTGCAATTGTAGGGTTTGGGTTAGTTGACTAGCAACTAATTCCGCCCACTCCTTCAAACCCGAGATTTTACTTGCTTTCATAAAAAAATATAAAAATACAAAAAGAATCTTCCTTCACCCTTAGACCTAATTAGAGTAGTTTTTCATACCTAACGAACACTATTCCCTGTGGAGAACGATCAATCCCCCGTACTTACCACTACACTATACTACATCGGTCAGGTACACTGCCAGGTGGGGTTGTAAGCCTCTTGAGATCCCTCGAGAGGTAAAACCTGTTGTAAGGTTGCAAAACCACGCATCACCTACCATCCAAAATAATACATCATAGGGGCGTTGCATCCCCTTACACTTGAATTTTTACATAACTTTACAAATAACTATTCTAATGACTCGAATTAAGATAATCGAAACACTTGGAGTACTTTTAAAATATTTAGCACATATGGGGGTAATAATGTTGTTCTTCCCCATTACTCCATTACACTAGTACTTTACCCATGAGTCCCAATCGTCCCAAAACAATATGTACAAGGATATGACTCGACTTAGCAACCATGTAATCAATTAGATAATTAACTTAGGGTTTAAACAAATGTTGTCACAATAATGCACTAAAAATGAGTGCATACAAGGTAGGCTAAGGCGATTTGGGTGTACATTTAAGTGGGGTGTAACAAATTCTTACTTTAAGTAAAATGCTTAAAGTTAGAAATGAAAAGATAGGCTCTGAGGGGTGTACTAGGGGTATCGTGTACTAAAAATGAGTACAACGCAAAGGGTGTGTGGGAGAATTACTTGACCAATGTAGCCAATGTAATTATAACAAAAACACAGGTGTAAAACAATGGGTTAATCCTAATGCCTCTTATCATGTAGTAAATCTAACTACACGAATGTAGTCTCACTTGTGGCCTCGGAATGGTCCTAACGCAAGTTCTAGTACCTAAGTGCTACCGGTACACACATCATAGCATAAATGCTTTTTCTACCAATTCTAGGGGCGAAACTCACATATTTGGGGGTGGAAATTTTTTTTGTGGTACGGTTTTGTGCTAGTCATATAACTTCTATCCATGAGATGCTCATTAAGACCAAAGTTTCACTCCTATATGTTGTAAAAAATTTTAAATTTGGCACTAAAATTGCCTTAACAGGTATTTCTCTCAGTTTTATTACACATCTACCATTAATAATAATAACCAGTGTTGCAAAAAAAGGTCTACAAGACCGATTAATCGCCGATTAGGTGCTACAAGGCCACCGACCTTGCCGATTTATGTAACTGGGTCAAACAAATAGGTCAACAGTGGTCAACGACGATCAACGGCGGTCAATGGTGGTTAAACTTTCCAGAAACCTATAAATCTTGTCGGAAGTACCCAAAACTCACTGTAAACTTATTTTGATCACTTATAGTAACTGTTTAAGTCTATTACAAGTTGTTTTTTAGAAAATACCTTGCTGAAAATACCTAAAACTCACCGGAATTACACAAAACTTGCCGGAAATAACTAAAATTTGTCAGTAATGCCAATCCGATTAATCACCGATTAATCCCGCCTAGACCGATTACAAGCTACAAGGTGGTCGACCGCCCAACTACCGATTCGCGATTTTTGCAACCTTGCATTAAACAAACAAAAATCAAGTGCAATTGTATTCTCTAAAGTATCGTACTTTACCCCCCCCCCCCCCCCCCTTACACTTAAGATGAACATTGTCCCCAATGTTCAAATAACAAGATGTAAAAGTAAAAAAAGGTAAAAGAATGAGATCAAATACTCCCCTGATTCGTTCTGTGGATAAAGAGGTAACATGGTTAGATCTTCTTCCAAGGTAATGTTGAAGCTTCAAGATTAAAGCAGCGCCAAAAGTTAGATTCCACATACATCTCCTTGTCCAAAATAACCTGTTAAACCTGAGAAAACAAACACGAAAACCTGCATAACATCGGCGGGATAAATCTGTATAAGGATATAATGCTTGTGGAATGATTATTTTGCAGATTCCTGGAGTTTATAAGTTAGAGATTTAATAAAACATTTTATGATTCCGGAAGAGAAACAAAACTTTCAAAAATTTCAGAAAATTAAAACCTGACGCTGTCAGGTTGTAAGTCCTGACGCCGTCAGAAATGATCTGACAGAATTCTCATGTTAAGTTTTCGGAAAATTTCTGGAAAAACCTATACCTTACTTCCTGGAAATCCTGCAAAATATCATTATGACTCGATACAAGCATTTGACTCAAACAATTACTAATATGTATGTTAATTTAATATTGTTATGATTCATGTTCATTTGTTCTAATAAACCGATTTGGATTTCCCTTACACTTATCTTTTGCAAAATACCTTTATATGTAGTTAAGACGAAGTTAAAAACAAAATAAAGCATTTTCACAATTTAGTTTTTGAACATGAATCAATAATAATAAAAATTAAACATACATACGGAAGCAAATAAAATCAAACAAACAAATAAATAAACACAAAAAGCAAATAAAGCTTGGGTTGCCTCCCAAGAAGCGCTTGTTTTTGTTCGAGTCACGAGCCTGACTCTGCCCTTATTTAACGGATAAAGGAGAGGTTTTCCCTACACTTAGGGTTAAGTGCGGGTGATAGTAGCGATACACACCGACTCGGTATGAGTATGCCACGTGAGGAAAGAGTGGTGGATGAATTATATGCTCAAAGATGTGGGATCCAATCATCATAACCTTACTTAGTTCAATTGGGTCAATGGGTGAATTGAAGTTTTCTCCTAGAAAGGGATCATCTTCTATCAACTTCGAGAGACTCCTAGTTGGGAATCCATCTTGACCTAATAAACCCGGTTTAAACCCATAATGTTTCTTGTGATCAATCATGAATGGGTGATGTAAGTATGTAAGGTCATGGTTCACTCCTATATTAGCTTCCACTCCACATGGCTTAGAGTCTACTACCTTCAACATAAAACTACCCGGACTATATGGTTTGATGGGTGGGTCGGGACCTAATTCAATTCCTAAGTTCACATCTAAGGATGGAAGATTAGGTAACGGTTTTGGTTTAGGCTCCGGTTCATCAAAACTAGGAACTTCCATAGAACTAAAAGAAAGGTTATGACTACAAGTATTCAAACCTATTTCTTCTAGTTTTGTTTGGTCCAAGGGCTCTACCTCTATTGGGGTTCCTATAGTCTCTTCTACTTCTTCCGGGTAAGTCATGGGTGGTGTGTATGCCTCAAACAATGCTTGGACTTGTGGGGTACTTGGTGGGCTTGGGGTTTCTACTATATCCTCCATCACATCAAGATTACCTATGTGTTCATCATGTATTATGGTAGTGCCTAACCATGACACGCACTTAGGTGGCTCAACTCTACCCTCATGTGTGTCGTATGTTTTGGTGAAATCTATCCCACTCATGCAACTAGGTAGTTCAACACTAACCATCTCAGAATCTTGGTTTGACTCTAAGCCCATGTTCTTAGAACTAGGTCATCTTGCTCATACAAATCCACTAATTCGTTCCACTTATGGGTCATGGTTAGGAAGCTTTCCTCAAAATTCATCCAAAGGGTCTTACTAAAAGGAATTGATCCTGATAATGATCGTCTAATAGAAATCACACATGCATAGAATTCATTAAACCCATCTAACTTTACCCCCAACTCCTCTTGGAAATCACTAAGAGCACACAAAAATTCATTGGAATGATAGGAATCAAATCTATTAGTGAAATATAGTTGTTCCTCTATTGTCAATGATCTAAATGGAGTTTCATCCGCCATAGTGACAAATGAAAATGGTTTTACAAACAAAGGGCACAAAGAAAAAGATAGACTAAAGAAATCCTAGAAAAATAAAATAAAAATCCCACTAGAAAGGAATCTAGTGAGTAGACCTAATAAAATAAAAATCTCAACCTAAACAATAACTATTCCCCGGCAGCGGCGCCAAAAACTTGATGCGTGGGTTTTGCGACCTTGCAACAGGTTTTACCTCTCGAGGGATCTTAAGAGGCTTACAACCCCACCAGGCAGTGTACCTGACCGATGTAGTATAGTGTAGTGGTAAGTACGGGGGATTGATCGTTCTCCACAGGGAATAGTGTTCGTTAGGTATGAAAAACTACTCTAATTAGGTCTAAGGGTGAGGGAAGATTCTTTTTGTATTTTTATATTTTTTTAAAAGCAAGTAAAATCTCGGGTTTGAAGGAGTGGGCGAAATTAGTTGCTAGTCAACTAACCCAAATAATTACAATTGCAAATAAAATAAAATAACTGAAAATAAAAAAGAGTGGTGGAACTTATATGAAGACAAACGTGTTTACTTAGATTTCCTTACTCCCTAACTATCTTGTACCGGTTAATTAGTGTGTATTAATTTGCGTGGATGACGGGTGTATTCCTAACGAGTCATGGGGTGGCGTAGGTACTTCTCCAATCCTATGAGCTCTTATCTCCTCCTACAATGATGCGTAAACACCTAATCATAGGGATTATAAACAGTGGCTCATGCATTAAATACTACCTTAATAACCTAGTACGCATTGGTTACACGTTTCTTAAGACGTTCAAGCAGGTTACCGTATAGGAGTTTAGCCAGTTTTCTTCAGCCTAAAATCGATGGAACATTCATCCAAAACAAGTTAATAACACACCAACAACCAATAATCAATAGTTAGGTTTCATTAGATCTAAGCAAACACAAGATAAATCTAGCCTAGCATGTTAAATAAAAGACAAGAACAAGATATAATCAAACAACACATAGACATATTGAATGATTAATTGATTACTTATCTTCAATTGAACATGGGAGATCCAAGGGTATAAAACCCTTAAAAATGGCAGAAAAATCGTCTAGGGTTTCTCCTCACAAAGTTGCACACTAATCAATGATCAAATTAATGATCAAAGATGAAAAAGTAATGATACAAGCCTTCTAATCTACTGGAAAATCACCTACCCAAACCCTAAAATCGGACCTAGGGTTGGGGGCTTACAAAAAGTGAAGTTGTGATGTTGTATTTATAGCTGATTTTCTGTCCGCATCGATCTGACGGCGTCAGCCTTAACAAGTGACGGCGTCAGCTCCCCTTTTTCACCAAATTGTAGATCTTTTCGTCCCGATTCCGTGGCCTCTTGAATCACCTAAATCCGAGTTCGTATGAAGATTTTATGGCCAAAACAGTGACAGCTACTCCGCGCGTAAGTTATGATTGATTTGATTAACTTGTGACGACTTTTCTTCTTGTGCAAGTTGTCATTTTGACGTCGTCACTCTATGGCATCTGACGTCGTCAGGATGAGTCCTGACGCCGTCACCTTCAAGATCTTCTGGGCCGTCTCTCTTTAAATTAAACCGTGACCACCTATGGCGTCACAAAGCGTGACGCCGTCACCTTCCAGTACCAAAATAGTTCTGGCCCGTCATGAGTAATCTTCATATCCACCTCTTTGTCAGAGCTTGACGCCGTCACCTAGCAAAGAGTGACGCCGTCATGTACTATTTCCAGCATGATTTTGAGACTTTGTCGTTTTCTTCACTTTTATGCTCCAAAAACGTCCAAAATGCTTCCTTTTCCAGATTTCTTCTCCAAAGTACCTAAAATGACAAAAGGAACGATTTAGGGCAATATTTGATCAAATAAATACGATTTAGGGCTTAAATGACCCCCTAAAAGCGGTACACTTTTCGTCTCATCAATAAGTTATGTGCAATGTGGTATCTAATTAACCAAAACTTACGCGGCCAAGTTATTTGGCGTCTATGGTCCATTGGGCACAATGAGCTCGAAAACCAATGGGAGTTTTGTTAATTTACGTTTAAAATTACACATAGAATTAATATTAGGATTTATGGAAAAAGGTTTGCATGTGGCTATATGATATCGTGGATGATCATATATTTGTTATTATATGTTTATTTATTTATTTTTAATTACTTGATCTTTTGTGTTTAATATTATGATGGATTTTAACAACAAAAGAGGGTAATTTTTCAAATAAAAAATAAATAAGACTAATAACTATGAAACCTTTGTGGTAATTTTATTCATTTCCAAGTCTTATGTGCTGATAGTGGTTCGCTTCGCACGGTAATTTGCTCCCAGGCGAGACTAGCAATTAATAAATTACTACATAAAAATTGTTTTAGCAAGAAAATCATATTTTTTTAGTTGATTGATTGCGACTGTACAAAAGTGGTCGAAGCGGCGGACCTATTATTGACAAACTATAAAGTGGGTATAAGGTTGGTACGCATTAAATTGTGACCTTAAAGGGGCGCGTTTTTAATTACCTTAGGGTAAAGTTTTCTCCTCCGCTCGCCTGTGCGTCAATAATAGACTTACCAAGTACACTGATGAACTCAAATAAGTACATTTTATTATCATCATTTATCCTATTTATTTGAATTGTTTTATTATATTATCTGTGAGAATCGATACGTTAATGTTTACTTTTGTAATTCTCATGTAAAAACAAGTATTATGTGAAACTTGGCGATTTTGGAATAATTATGGAGCAAAACAAGCAAGAAGTTAAAGTCTACTGAAATATACAAGATCAAGATCATTCTGCTCCAGATACACCGCATCCTACTTCTTACATACGGCGCATCGCTATCAAGATTTCACAAGATATAATCCAAGACGGCAAAGGACATGCACCGCATCTAAAGATGGAGTTACGCCGCATCTTCTGGCGGTGTACGAATATTCCTGAATATATTAATCTTGGACCCCACGCGAAGTTAAGTCAATGCGCCGCATCTACTTATCCTATGCGCAGCATCTTACCCTCAGACAGAAACTATAAATACCCCAAGACCAGACGAATTTCAGGGTGATAGTTTTAGAACAAGACCGACGTACAGAAACCCTAAGGCCGAATTCAGTCGAAGTAGCAGCACAAGACACACCTCGAACGAAGATACAAGAGCTGTAAGAAGGTCCTGCATGTATTCAATTCATTAAGTAGTTTTGTTTTAATTGTATTAGTACACTTTAATTGTTCAGGATTGATGGGCTTGTGACATTGATTTTATCATGCACTTCAACTCCCCTTAAAATTGCTTTCCCATTAATTAAAGTTTATATGTTGATGTCTTTGGTGACTTTTATTAGTGCATTGATAACCTCTGTGTCTAGCTGAGCATTGCTTGGGTCGCCATGCCCCTTCCTCGCCTATTTATTTTATCCCCTATGCATTCTATCGTCTGTAGAAAAGTAGGAAGATTGGTAAATAGGATAGTCATAAGTGATCATTAAGGGTTTACTCGCCGATAAGATTAGAGCCAACGAGAAAGGACTTAATCTCGGTGCGTTGCATCGAACTATACACTTCATATAAAACTAGCAATAAAACAAGTGACAAGCTACTTAACTATCAGGACAGGTCTTCTTATTGTCTCGTGTATCTATCTGTGTACGTGTGTGCTATTCGCTGATTCGTGCCTATTAGTTTAGTTTACATTTAATCATAACCAAACCGTGCCAGTCTCTCAGGCTGAACCCCCTTGCGTTAGATTAGGTTGTATAGCTAACTTAGGAGATATTAAAATACTGATTAGAATAACTAGATAATACGTTCCACTCTTAGTGATCGACACTCTACTTACCATTATATTCATACTGACCGGGTACACTGCTCGTTAAGTGTGTGTGTTATTGATAAGTCGGCTAAATATAAATTTAAAACTTGAGTAGGCATTAATACTGCTAAACCGCAACGACATACACGCGCATCAAGTTTTTGGCGCCGTTGCCGGGGATTGATAAAAGAATGGGATGAGATTCAAGATTATTATCAATCCTTTAACGTGGTTAATTATGATCCCTCTGCTAATAACGATGAGTCGCGAGAAGAATTGATTGATGAACTTGATGACTATTTGAATAAGGATCCTTATTTCGAGTTTGTTGATAAAGACGAAGAAGAATTCACCAAGAGAAAATGTCGACTACTTGGGATCCCTTATAATAAGCCACCCATGATTATTTCTGAAAAATTCAAAATCATCAAATATTCTTTGGGACCTGATGAAGAATATGTTGCGATAAAGACCAAAAAATTTATTAGATCAAGTCGTACGGAAGAAAATGTTGCGGAGCTATACGGGAACATCTTTCGGATGAAAGAAGAAGGATGGCGCGTAACAAGAACGAAATAAAGAGCTGAACGTGAGTCTAACTTGAAGACTCTGGAATAAAGACAAGTGCTGACCGGGAGACAACCCGAAAAATTTTTACTATTCTGTTCTGTGTCGAGTCAGTCAGGCCCGCAGAAGATACGGCGCATCTCAATCCCAAGATGCGACGCATCTCCTGCACTGGTCATATCTTACTTTATTTTCTGCATTTTTTTACTTTAAAACTTTCTATCAGTTTATTTTAATGCGGCGCATCCCTGGTTAAGGATGCGACGCATCTTCTATTCTGATTCGTATTTATTCCAGGCTCGATACGGCGTATCCTCTTCCATAGGATACGGCGCATCGACTGACCTGATGATTTTCATTTTAATTTTTAAGTTTTATTTTAACTAACTACTAATGTATTATGCAAGTTTGAACTTTCTTAACTCAGGTGTGTTAAAGTCTTGGTGGTATTTTAGATTCCTGCATTTCCTGTGGATACATCATTTATGAAGCTTAAACATTCTCATCCACAAGAAAGTTGATTTTTGCTCTTATACAAATAATGGAGGATCATACCGAGCAAATCTCAGGGGAGTTTTTTTGTTCTAATTCTTTTATTTTCCAGTTTTTAATCCTTTATACAAACAACGAGGACGTTGTTTAACTTAAGTGGGGGGATTGGAGAATTAGAACACTTACTTGTCCTAAACTTTTTCAAAATATGCTTAAAATGTGCTTAATATATCAAAATTTTAAAAAAATTTAGTATGTTTTTGTTTAAAGTCTAAGTTGCATAGCTGCACACATAACATTATTTTCGAAAATTGTGAACTTTTCAAAATTCACAAATCTATGAGTGTGCCGGTGACTTGTAAACTTTAGAACTTGGCTTGTATACTATTCGAGACCACCATAATAAGTATTATCTTTATAATTGGAATGACTTGTCTAAAATGGTAAAATTCTAGGATTACACCCAAATAGCCTTTATATGTTATGTGTTATTAGCTAACTACACTGGTCAGTTAACCCCCGTATAAAACCTTTTGTTACTCTCACTTTTAGAGTAAGATACCCCTAGAAAAACACTCAGAGCCATTCCTTTCGTTTCTTACACCTTTGTTATAATGTTTCATTACACCCTTACACCTTAGCCTACCCTATAGATTAAAATCCGTGGTGAATTGCTTTAGGCAAAGTGTGTTTCCTTACATTACCTGTGTTCGCGTGCGTAATTCATTATCTTTGGTTAGGTCGGGAAATTGCACAATGCAATTGGAGTGAAAGTAAATATTGTATATCTTTGAGTTTATTTTTCGTGTGTTTACTACTTTCGCTATTACAATTATTTCTGAAAGTATGAAAAGTATAAAAAATTATCCGGAAAGAAAGTGATAGAAAAGTTGTGAAATTTTACACATCTATGATTAAAAAAAAAAAAAAAAAAAAAAATCGAAAAAAAAATAGAAAAGAAAAAAAAGAAAAAAAATCGAAAAAAAAATAGAAAAGAAAAAAAAATCGAAAAAAAAAAGAGGAGTTGGATGTTTGTTTAACCAACTTATGTAAAGTTTTGTATTAAGTGGGAGATATCACCACTATTTGTTGTATATTATATTTATGGATTGATTGGGAGTTGAACGTTATGGGAACGCCAACTAAGGTTATTCTTTGATTGAGATCTTGTTGAGTATAATTCGTGTCTACCTAAAGCGTGTGTTTCAAAGTGTTAAAGCGTGAGTTATTCAATGATATGAGTCTTATTCATGGGATGGTTGGGATAGCAATTTACCACACTTAGGATTTTAATTTATCTGTTTTGTTTATTTTTCATTTTACACCAATTATTATCCCAAATATTATCCATACCCTATATTATTCTTTATCCAAACCTTTGATTTATTGAGATTGGGGATTTGAGCAATCTTAAGTATCGTAGTCGTGGATTCGGCTATGTATTTATGATTTTGTCGCCCTTTTTGATATAATATTATTGGTGAAGATTACTTGGTCCTATCTTTAGCCTATTCGAGTTAAGGATTTGAGCAATTGCAAGTATCGTGTTCGTGGATTCGATCATGTATTTGTGATTTTGTCGCCATTTCTGGAATTTGAGATCGATAGAGATTAAGAAGAATGATCAACCCTTAACCTACAAACCCTTTTTACCGCTTTAGACTTGTTATTCCTTAGCTTTAGTGGAGGAGATGTGTATACTTGCCAAGCTTATGATAGAATATTCGTCACGACTGGACAGTTAAACGATTAGATTTGCTTTTATCAATATATTTTATTTTACTTCTAATTCGTTAAGTGTTTGGTTGTGTGATTATGGCAAAATGAATACATGCTTAAATATAAAAATAAATCCTAATATCCTTTAGGATACATTTTCATAAGATTAATTCTAAGGTTTACTTGGGGACAAGTAAAGTTCAAGTGGGGGGATATTTGATGATCTCAAATAAGTACATTTTGTTATCATCATTTATCCTATTTATTTGACTTGTTTTATTATATTATCTGTGAGAATCGATACATTAATGTTTACTTTTGTAATTCTCAGGTAAAAACAAGTATTATGTGAAACTTGGCGATTTTGGACTAATTATGGAGCAAAACAAGCAAGAAGCTAAAGTCTACTGAAATGTACAAGATCAAGATCATTCTGCTCCAGATACGCCGCATCCTACTTCTTACATACGGCGCATCGCTATCAAGATTTCACAAGATATAATCCAAGACGGCAAAGGACATGCGCCGCATCTAAAGATGGAGTTACGCCGCATCTTCTGGCGGTGTACGAATATTCTTGAATATATTAATCTTGGACCCCAAGCGAAGTTAAGTCAATGCGCCGCATCTACTTATCCTATGCGCCGCATCTTACCCTCAGACAGAAACTATAAATACCCCAAGACCAGACGAATTTCAGGGTGATAGTTTTAGAACAAGACCGACGTACAGAAACCCTAAGGCCGAATTCAGTCGAAGTAGCAGCACAAGACACACCTCGAATGAAGATACAAGAGCTGTAAGAAGGTCCTGCATGTATTCAATTCATTAAGTAGTTTTGTCTTATTGTATTAGTACACTTTAATTGGTCAGGATTGATGGGCTTGTGACATTGATTTTATCATGCACTTCAACTCTCCTTAAAATTGCTTTCCCATTAATTAAAGTTTATATGTTGATGTCTTTGGTGACTTTTATTAGTGCATTGATAACCTCTGTGTCTATCTGAGCATTGCTTGGTGATGAAGCGAAAAGTGTACCGCTTTTAGGGGGTCATTTAAGCCCTAAATCGTATTTATTTGATCAAATATTGCCCTAAATCGTTCCTTTTGTCATTTTAGGTACTTTGGAGAAGAAATCTGGAAAAGAAAGCATTTTGGATGTTTTTGGAGCATAAAAGTGAAGAATTCGACAAAATGCCAATGCTGCTGGAAAAGTACACGTGACGGCGTCAAGGATTGCTCCTGACGGCGTCACGGCTTGGCAAAAGAGGTGGATATGAAAAATACACATGACGCGCCGGAAAAATTTTGCAAAGGAATTCTGACGGCGTCACCCTTTAAGGTGATCAAGGCTGTCACGGTTTAAGTTAAAGAGAGACGGCGTCAAGCACAATTGTGACGGCGTCAACCCTTGACGCACCAGAGTGGATTTTGGAGTATTATAAAGGGACGGCGTCAAGAAGGCCATCAAGAAACCCTAAACGCGGCGAGGTGACGGCGTCAAGGTCTATAACGTGACGCCGTCAGATCTGTTTTCCTATATATATTTTCATAATTTTTAGTCATTTGTGTGCAACTTTTTGGGAATAAACCCTAGACGATTTTTCTACCACTTTTAAGGGTTTTATACCCTTGGATCTCCCATGTTCAATTGAAGATAAGTAATCAATTAATCATTCAATATGTCTATGTGTTGTTTGATTATATCTTATTCTTGTCTTTTATTTAACATGTTAGGCTAGATTTATCTTTTGTTTGCTTAGATCTAATGAAACCTAACTATTGATTATTGGTTGTTGGTGTGTTATTAACTTGTTTTGGATGAATGTTCCATCGATGTTAGGCTTAAGAAAACTGGCTAATCTCCTATACGGTAACCTGCTTGAACGTCTTAAGAAACATGTAACCAATGCGTACTAGGTTATTAAGGTAGTATTTAATGCATGAGCCACTGTTTACAATCCCTATGATTAGGTGTTTACGCATCATTGTAGGAGGAGATAAGAGCTCATAGGATTGGAGAAGTACGTACGCCACCCCATGACTTGTTAGGAATACACCCGTCATCCACGCAATTAATACACACTAATTAACCGGTAAAAGATAGTTAGGGAGTAAGGAAATCTAAGTAAACACGTTTGTCTCCATATAAGTTTCACAACCATTTACATTTTTTGTTATTTTACTTTCATTGCAATAGTAGTTTTTGGGTTAGTTGACTAGCAACTAATTCCGCCCACTCCTTCAAAACCCGAGATTTTACTTGCTTTCAAAAAAATACAAAAATACAAAAATAATCTTCCTTCACCCTTAGACCTAATTAGAGTAGTTTTTCATACCTAACGAACACTATTCCCTGTGGAGAACGATCAATCCCCCGTACTTACCACTACACTATACTACATCGGTCAGGTACACTGCCTGGTGGGGTTGTAAGCCTCTTGAGATCCCTCGAGAGGTAAAACCTGTTGCAAGGTTGCAAAACCCACGCATCACTTGGGTCGCCATGCCCCTTCCTCGACTATTTATTTTATCCCCTATGCATTCTATCGTCTGTAGAAAAGTAGGAAGATTGGTAAATAGGATAGTCATAAGTGATCATTAAGGGTTTACTCGCCGATAAGATTAGAGCCAACGAGAAAGGACTTAATCTCGGTGCGTTGCATCGAACTATACACTTCATATAAAACTAGCAATAAAACAAGTGACAAGCTACTTAACTATCAGGACAGGTCTTCTTATTGTCTCGTGTATCTATATGTGTACGTGTGTGCTATTCGCTGAGTCGTGCCTATTAGTTTAGTTTACATTTAATCATAACCAAACCGTGCCAGTCTCTCAGGCTGAACCCCCTTGCGTTAGATTAGGTTGTATAGCTAACTTAGGAGATATTAAAATACTGATTAGAATAACTAGATAATACGTTCCACTCTTAGTGATCGACACTCTACTTACCATTATATTAATCTTGGACCCCAAGCGAAGTTAAGTCAATGCGCCGCATCTACTTATCCTATGCGCCGCATCTTACCCTCAGACAGAAACTATAAATACCCCAAGACCAGACGAATTTCAGGGTGATAGTTTTAGAACAAGACCGACGTACAGAAACCCTAAGGCCGAATTCAGTCGAAGTAGCAGCACAAGACACACCTCGAATGAAGATACAAGAGCTGTAAGAAGGTCCTGCATGTATTCAATTCATTAAGTAGTTTTGTCTTATTGTATTAGTACACTTTAATTGGTCAGGATTGATGGGCTTGTGACATTGATTTTATCATGCACTTCAACTCTCCTTAAAATTGCTTTCCCATTAATTAAAGTTTATATGTTGATGTCTTTGGTGACTTTTATTAGTGCATTGATAACCTCTGTGTCTATCTGAGCATTGCTTGGTGATGAAGCGAAAAGTGTACCGCTTTTAGGGGGTCATTTAAGCCCTAAATCGTATTTATTTGATCAAATATTGCCCTAAATCGTTCCTTTTGTCATTTTAGGTACTTTGGAGAAGAAATCTGGAAAAGAAAGCATTTTGGATGTTTTTGGAGCATAAAAGTGAAGAATTCGACAAAATGCCAATGCTGCTGGAAAAGTACACGTGACGGCGTCAAGGATTGCTCCTGACGGCGTCACGGCTTAGCAAAAGAGGTGGATATGAAAAATACACATGACGCGCCGGAAAAATTTTGCAAAGGAGTCCTGACGGCGTCACCCTTTAAGGTGATCAAGGCTGTCACGTTTTAAGTTAAAGAGAGACGGCGTCAAGCACAATTGTGACGGCGTCAACCCTTGACGCACCAGAGTGGATTTTGGAGTATTATAAAGGGACGGCGTCAAGAAGGCCATCAAGAAACCCTAAACGTGGCGAGGTGACGGCGTCAAGGTCTATAACGTGACGCCGTCAGATCTGTTTTCCTATATATATTTTCATAATTTTTAGTCATTTGTGTGCAACTTTTTGGGAATAAACCCTAGACGATTTTTCTACCACTTTTAAGGGTTTTATACCCTTGGATCTCCCATGTTCAATTGAAGATAAGTAATCAATTAATCATTCAATATGTCTATGTGTTGTTTGATTATATCTTATTCTTGTCTTTTATTTAACATGCTAGGCTAGATTTATCTTGTGTTTGCTTAGATCTAATGAAACCTAACTATTGATTATTGGTTGTTGGTGTGTTATTAACTTGTTTTGGATGAATGTTCCATCGATGTTAGGCTTAAGAAAACTGGCTAATCTCCTATACGGTAACCTGCTTGAACGTCTTAAGAAACATGTAACCAATGCGTACTAGGTTATTAAGGTAGTATTTAATGCATGAGCCACTGTTTACAATCCCTATGATTAGGTGTTTACACATCATTGTAGGAGGAGATAAGAGCTCATAGGATTGGGGAAGTACGTACGCCACCCCATGACTTGTTAGGAATACACTCGTCATCCACGCAATTAATACACACTAATTAACCGGTAAAAGATAGTTAGGGAGTAAGGAAATCTAAGTAAACACGTTTGTCTCCATATAAGTTTCACAACCATTTACATTTTTTGTTATTTTACTTTCATTGCAATAGTAGTTTTTGGGTTAGTTGACTAGCAACTAATTCCGCCCACTCCTTCAAACCCGAGATTTTACTTGCTTTCTAAAAAATACAAAAATACAAAAATAATCTTCCTTCACCCTTAGACCTAATTAGAATAGTTTTTCATACCTAACGAACACTATTCCCTGTGGAGAACGATCAATCCCCCGTACTTACCACTACACTATACTACATCGGTCAGGTACACTGCCTGGTGGGGTTGTAAGCCTCTTGAGATCCCTCGAGAGGTAAAACCTGTTGCAAGGTCGCAAAACCCACGCATTAAGTTTTTGGCGCCGCTGCCGGGGAATAGTTATTGTTTAGGTTGAATTTTTATTTTATTAGGTCTACTCACTAGATTCCTTTCTAGTGAGATTTTTATTTTATTTTTCTAGGATTTTCTTTAGTCTATCTTTTTTCTTCGTTTCTTTGTTCGTAACCATTACCATCCGACATCATGGAAGGTGGTAATATCCTTGATCCCAACAACCCACCACCACCTCCTAGAGCCCGTACCTTAGGAGAGTACTCCCGTCCTAGCCACCATGGCTATCGAAACACCATTGAGCTCACTCAAGGAGCCAATGTCACTCCCTTGCGATCCGACACCATCCGGTTGGTGCAAAGCGGATGCGCATTCCATGGACTTCGTTCTGAAGATCCTAATCAACATCTCAAGGACTTTCTCAAAATCGTTGATTCCATAGACCTTGATGTTGCCACTCGAGAGACGACCCGACTGCGTCTCTTTCAATTCTCTCTGCGGGACCAAGCTAGTCAATGGCTAGAGCGCCTACCCGCAGGATCCATCACCTCTTGGGATGATCTTACCACTCGTTTCCTCGCTCAGTTTTTCCCACCAGGAAGAACTACCAAGCTAAGGAAGGATATCTTGATGTTCGAACAACGTCGAGGCGAAACCCTATATGGGGCATGGATTCGATTCAAGGACTTACTCCAAAAAGTCCCTCATCATGGCATAGATCTCTGGCTTCAAATTCAAATCTTCTATGACCATGTTGACTACCACACCAAGCGTGCCATCGATCGAGCCGCCGGAGGCAGATTGCGTGATAGAAACGCCGAGGAATCATGGGAGATCATTGATGAACTCGCATCCGACGATGATGAATTGTGGCAAATTTCCCACGACGTTCACTCGGTGGTCAACACACACTCATCGCCCGATAAAGCAAACCTAATCACCGAGGAAAGCGTTAGTGAACTTGAGAAGAGGGTTGCATATCTTATGGAAAAACAAAAGAGACCCTTAAGTCCACAAAAAGCAACAGTTAACTCAGTCTCGAGCGTTAAGCAAATACCATTGTCTAAATCACCCCTTAGGGAAAATACTACACCCTTCTATAAGCTTGCTCAACCCAACTCACGGCCTCAGGAACTTAGTCCAACATTCGAAGCTCGAATGGGTGAATACATGTCACAACACTCCGAACGGTTGGCAAAATTTGAGGAAGCCGTCTACAAACAGAAAGAGGAGATGGAAGAGAAGATGGCAGAGATGATGGACCTTTTGAAAAAATACACAAATAAAAAAGCTCCCGAAAAAGTGCTGGTGCGGAATGACGTTGAAGTCCCCAACACTAAATTTGTCAATGCCATCTCCATCGTCCAAGAGGGCGAGAATGAAGAGAAGGGGAAGTTGATAACTATGGAAGCCAACAAAATCGACCTCGTCCCACTTAATGCTGGAGACGCCAATGCCTGTAATTGCGGTTCAGACAAAGGAAAGGAGACGCCCTCTAAGGAGCGCCAAATGATAGAACCGTCAAGGTCACAACAAGTGAGGCATCACTTGAGGCACAAAATAAACAAGGAGACCATAAATGATTGGGTGAGAAACTATCGACATACTCATCTACCCAGCAAGGAGTCCAAGAAAATGAGGCCGGATGATGAATCTGATGCATTACCCGGAGGGCAATTATATGAGAGCCTCATAAGACACAAGTTAGTAGAAAAGCAGGAATTCTACGGGGTCTTCGAAATACCATGCAGCATTGGAAAACTCAAGTATTTGGATGCGGTAGCTGACCAAGGTTCCGATGCAAATTTGATGCCTTTATCCGTTTATGTCCAGTTAACCGACGAACCGCCATCCACCACCCGTACTAAACTCTCCTTCGCAAAACATTCTTATGAGTACCCGTTAGGAATCGCAGAAGATGTGTTGGTCAACGTTGCCGGATTCCTGTATCCAGTCGACTTCATGATTATTGAAAGAAATGATATGAATATGCCAATAATCCTTGGGGCACCCTTTCTCGCTACCACTAGGGCACAAATCGATTACGAAAAGGGTACCATCCAAATAAAGAAGGGGAGGAAAACAATAAACTTCCCAACAATTCCACGTCATATACGAGATGTTGCTCTACAAAAGAAGATGGAGGCGAACCCCAACATACTCCGTGGTAATGTTCGAGAGAAAATCCTTGCATGGGAGGCAAGGATTAAGAATTACAAAGAAAATGAGATTGGAGAATGTAAGGGTGGAAACAAGGATTTTATAGAGGCTGATGAGCAGACCAATAACCCCGTAGAATTTACAAAAGGAGACTCAGTGCTCCTAAGGCATTCAGAAACAAAAGCACCTACAGATGAACCAAGTCTCTGGTGGTACGGACCATTCGCAATTAAAAGTTTACATCAAGATGGGGTAGTAAGCTTGACCAGCAAGGGAGGAGGTGCAGTGACCGCGAATGTCGAATGATTGAGACATTACCATCCTGATAACAAGGATTATATCTATCAGGGATACGTCATAATGCGAAATGATGGAGTCACGTAATGTACGGTGACTTTGAGTCTAGCTACAAGACTCGTTAATAAAGAAAAGCGCTTCTTGGGAGGCAACCCAAGCTTTATTTGCTTTGTGTGTTTATTTATTTGTTTGTTTGATTTTATTTGCTTCCGTATGTATGTTTAATTTTTATTATTATTGATTCATGTTCATAACTAAATTGTGAAAATGCTTTATCTTGTTTTTAACTTCGTCTTAACTACATATAAAGGTATTTTGCAAAAGATAAGTGTAAGGGAAATCCAAATCAGTTTATTAGAACAAATGAACATGAATCATAACAATATTAAATTAACATACATATTAGTAATTGTTTGAGTCAAATGCTTGTATCGAGTCATAATGATATTTTGCAGGAATTCCAGGAAGTAAGGTATAGGTTTTTCCAGAAATTTTCTGAAAACTTAACATGAGAATTCTGTCAGATCATTTCTGACGGCGTCAGGACTTATAACCTGACGGCGTCAGGTTTTAATTTTCTGAAATTTTTGAAAGTTTTGTTTTTCTTCCAGAATCATAAAATGTTTTATTAAATCTCTAACTTATAAACTCCAGGAATCTGCAGAATAATTATTCCACAAGCATTATATCCTTATACAAATTTATCCCGCCGATGTTATGCAGGTTTTCGTGTTTGTTTTCTCAGGTTTAACAGGTTATTTTGGACAAGGAGATGTATGTGGAATCAAGCTTTTGGCGCTGCTTTAGTCTTGAAGCTTCTACATTCTCTTGGAAGAAGATCTAACCATGTTACCTCTTTATCCACCGAACGAATCAGGGGAGTATTTGATTTCATTCTTTTACCTTATTTACTTTTACATCTTGTTATTTGAACATTGGAGACAATGTTCATCTTAAGTGTAAGGGGGGGGGGGGGTAAAGTACGATACTTTAGAGAATACAATTGCACTTGATTTTTGTTTGTTTAACGGTAGATGTGTAATAAAACTGAGAGAAATACCTGTTAAGGCAATTTTAGTGCCAAATTTAAAATTTTTTACAACATTTAGGAGTGAAACTTTGGTCTTAATGAGCGTCTCATGGATAGGAGTTATATGACTAGCACAAAACCGTACCACTAAAAAATTTTCCACCCCCAAATATGTGAGGTTCGCCCCTAGAATTGGTAGGAAAAGCATTTATGCTATGATGTGTGTACCGGTAGCACTTAGATTCTAGAACTTGCGTTAGGACCATTCCAAGGCCACAAGTGAGACTAAATTCGTGTAGTTAGATTTACTACATGATAAGAGGCATTAGGATTAACCCATTGTTTTACACCTGTGTTTTTGTTATAATTACATTGGCTATATTGGTCAAGTAGTTCTCCCACACCCTTTGCGTTGTACTCATTTTTAGTACACGATACCCCTAGTACACCCCTCAGAGCCTATCTTTTCGTTTCTAACTTTAAGCATTTTACTTAAAGTAAGAATTTGTTACACCCCACATAAATGTACACCCAAATCGCCTTAGCCTACCTTGTATCCACTCATTTTTAGTGCATTATTGTGACAACATTTGTTTAAACCCTAAGTTAATTATCTAATTGATTACATCGTTGCTAAGTCGAGTCATATCCTTGTACATATTGTTTTGGGACGATTGGGACTCATGGGTAAAGTACTAGTGTAATGGAGTAATGGGGAAGAACAACATTATTACCCCCATATGTGCTAAATATTTTAAAAGTACTCCAAGTGTTTCGATTATCTTAATTCGAGTCATTAGAATAGTTATTTGTAAAGTTATGTAAAAGTTCAAGTGTAAGGGGATGCAACGCCCCTATGATGTATTATTTTGGATGGTAGGGCAAGAGTGTATGAAGAAAAAAAAAAATTGAGAAAAAAGAAAAGTAGAAAAAACATACGGACTACCATCCCGTTTCATTTTATGTTTATTTTATGTTTTTGTTATTTTGTTTTTAGCTTAAGTCGAGTCTAGTCTTGGCTTAGCAACGCCATATTGTACATGTAATTAATCAAGATCTTTAACTCGCCACCAGTAAAATATCCTTTATCCAACAAAACCGTGTTTATCATATCCCTACACCTCACGTTATAACCCATTTAAAAGCCCTCTTTGATAGTTTATCTTAGGTGCTTACGCCTAGTGGAGGAGGTTTTCGATCCTTTCCCAAGCCTATGGTAATCTATTTGCTATGACAGGTAGTGAGAGATATTATTCGTTTTCATTTATGAGATATACTTTTATGACACCTGAGAGATGTGAGTATCTAAACACTACTTGTGAGGTGCTAGTTTGTAATCTCCGTGCTTATTATGATTAAAGTGGAACGACTATTTGTTGTAATTACTTTTATATTAGCGTTAAATGACCCCTAACTTGTATTTTGATTAGAATAAAAGCGCATTTGCTTGAGGACAAGCAAATCTCAAGTGTAAGGGTATTTGATGAAGCGAAAAGTGTACCGCTTTTAGGGGGTCATTTAAGCCCTAAATCGTATTTATTTGATCAAATATTGCCCTAAATCGTTCCTTTTGTCATTTTAGGTACTTTGGAGAAGAAATCTGGAAAAGGAAGCATTTTGGACGTTTTTGGAGCATAAAAGTGAAGAATTTGACAAAATGCCAAAGCTGCTGGAAAAGTACACGTGACGGCGTCAAGGATTGCTCCTGACGGCGTCACGGCTTAGCAAAAGAGGTGGATATGAAAAATACACATGACGCGCCAGAAAAATTTTGCAAAGGAGTCCTGACGGCATCACCCTTTAAGGTGATCAAGGCTGTCACGGTTTAAGTTAAAGAGAGACGGCGTCAAGCACAATTGTGACGGCGTCAACCCTTGACGCGCCAGAGTGGATTTTGGAGGATTATAAAGGGACGGCGTCAAGAAGGCCATCAAGAAACCCTAAACGCGGCGAGGTGACGGCGTCAAGGTCTATAACGTGACGCCGTCAGATCTGTTTTCCTATATATATTTTCATAATTTTTAGTCATTTGTGTGCAACTTTTTGGGAATAAACCCTAGACGATTTTTCTGCCACTTTTAAGGGTTTTATACCCTTGGATCTCCCATGTTCAATTGAAGATAAGTAATCAATTAATCATTCAATATGTCTATGTGTTGTTTGATTATATCTTGTTCTTGTCTTTTATTTAACATGTTAGGCTAGATTTATCTTGTGTTTGCTTAGATCTAATGAAACCTAACTATTGATTATTGGTTGTTGGTGTGTTATTAACTTGTTTTGGATGAATGTTCCATCGATGTTAGGCTTAAGAAAACTGGCTAACCTCCTATACGGTAACCTGCTTGAACGTCTTAAGAAACATGTAACCAATGCGTACTAGGTTATTAAGGTAGTATTTAATGCATGAGCCACTGTTTACAATCCCTATGATTAGGTGTTTACGCATCATTGTAGGAGGAGATAAGAGCTCATAGGATTGGGGAAGTACGTACGCCACCCCATGACTTGTTAGGAATACACCCGTCATCCACGCAATTAATACACACTAATTAACCGGTAAAAGATAGTTAGGGAGTAAGGAAATCTAAGTAAACACGTTTGTCTCCATATAAGTTTCACAACCATTTACATTTTTTGTTATTTTACTTTCATTGCAATAGTAGTTTTTGGGTTAGTTGACTAGCAACTAATTCCGCCCACTCCTTCAAAACCCGAGATTTTACTTGCTTTCAAAAAAATACAAAAATACAAAAATAATCTTCCTTCACCCTTAGACCTAATTAGAGTAGTTTTTCATACCTAACGAACACTATTCCCTGTGGAGAACGATCAATCCCCCGTACTTACCACTACACTATACTACATCGGTCAGGTACACTGCCTGGTGGGGTTGTAAGCCTCTTGAGATCCCTCGAGAGGTAAAACCTGTTGCAAGGTTGCAAAACCCACGCATCACTTGGGTCGCCATGCCCCTTCCTCGACTATTTATTTTATCCCCTATGCATTCTATCGTCTGTAGAAAAGTAGGAAGATTGGTAAATAGGATAGTCATAAGTGATCATTAAGGGTTTACTCGCCGATAAGATTAGAGCCAACGAGAAAGGACTTAATCTCGGTGCGTTGCATCGAACTATACACTTCATATAAAACTAGCAATAAAACAAGTGACAAGCTACTTAACTATCAGGACAGGTCTTCTTATTGTCTCGTGTATCTATATGTGTACGTGTGTGCTATTCGCTGAGTCGTGCCTATTAGTTTAGTTTACATTTAATCATAACCAAACCGTGCCAGTCTCTCAGGCTGAACCCCCTTGCGTTAGATTAGGTTGTATAGCTAACTTAGGAGATATTAAAATACTGATTAGAATAACTAGATAATACGTTCCACTCTTAGTGATCGACACTCTACTTACCATTATATTCATACTGACCGGGTACACTGCTCGTTAAGTGTGTGTGTTATTGATAAGTCGGCTAAATATAAATTTAAAACTTGAGTAGGCATTAATACTGCTAAACCGCAACGACATACACGCGCATCATACACCATGAAAACGTACGAAGCATCTTAAGGCAATGTTGTAATTTGCTCAACGCCTCAATTAAAAACTTTGATGATTTGAGCTACGAATGAGTAAACGGTTTTGTTTTTGAAAACATATATATGATACAAAGATGAATGCATGACATCTTTGTACATATTTTTTGATTTTACACATCAAAAGTTATACCCTTTAAACTTAAGTAATATGCCGACCAATTAACACGGAAACACCTAAGACGACATTCTATCATTACTAGCAGCCTCAGTTGATGTAATGATTCAAAGAATTAGTCGAAAGGGGTAAACTGAGCACTTTCATTACTAGCAGCCTCAGTTGAATGTAATGAAACGGCGTCAATTTACATGTTTCTAAATTGGTTAACTTAATTGAGCACTTTCATTGCTAGCAGCCTCAGCTGATGTAATGAAACGGCGTCAAGGCATAAAGATTTGGGGATGAAACATGCTTACATTTTGCAACTGTTGTTGGCAATATAATGTAAGTCCCATGATTCTAGGAATTGCAATATGAAATTGGCAATTGGGTGATCCCGTACCATATTGAGTACTTTCATTGCTAGCAGCCTCAGCTGATGTAATGAAACGACGTCAATTTGGATCTTAGTTTCAATGAAAATTAAATGGTTTTTTAACCAATGGGTGTTTAATTTTCTTGAAATATTTTTTATCGAAAGTACTAACTTTTGAATTTTTTTCTGTAGAAATGGCCCAACCCGGAAACTCGTCAAACTTAACCTCTTGTTTCAAGACGATGCTTGAAAAAGAGAAATTGACTGGGACTGAGAATTTTAACGATTGGTATCGCAATCTAAGGCTTGTTCTTAGGATTGCCAAACGTTATGAATGTCTTACTGAGGACCTTCCGGTTGCTCCTCCTGCTAACTCGCCTAATGAAATACTTAGGGAGTTCAATGAAGCTTATGACAAGCACAATGATGCGGCTTGTCTCATGCTATCGGGAATGGAAACTCAAATGGTAAAACAGTTTGAGCAATATGGCCCGAAAAACATTATTGAGGAACTGACAAGCATGTTTCAGAAACCTCCCATGGCTGAATTGTATGATGTACTTGACAACTTAGGCAAGTGCAAGCAGGACGCAACAACACCCGTAAGTACTCATGTGCTTCAAATGAAAGGTTATCTTGACCAACTAGATGCACTTGATTGCGGGTATGTGGAAGATGTTAAAGTTGGCCTCATCAACAAATCCCTCAATGAGGAATTATATGGTGATTTCGTGCGCAACTTTAACATGCATTGCAAGGGGAAGACATTTTCTGAATTGCATGCAATGCTCATTGAACATGAGAAGGGACTCACTAAGAAAGCTCCTACACCTGCTGTTATGGCAATTAGAGGTGGTAGGGTAGCTAAGCCCGGTAAACCGAAGCATGTGAACAAGAAAGGAAAGGGCAAAGCTGACAAGGGCAAGAAAATTGTGACTTATCAGCAAAAGCCAAAGAAGCAGAATCCTCCTCCCAAGAAGGATCATCCTAAAAGGACATGGCTGCTTGTCACCAATGCAATACTCCTGGACACTAAAAGAGGGACTGTCCATTGCTACTTGAGGAGTGTCGCAAGAATAAGAATGCCAAGGCTGGGCAGGGCGCAAGCACTTCAGGTACTTTTATGGTTGAATTGTTTTCTTTTCCTCGTAAGCAAAATGCCTGGATACATGATACAGGATGTGGTACTCACATTTGTAATACATCGCAGGGGCTTAGAGGAGCGAAGAAGCTGAACTATGGGGAATGCTACTTGTACGTGGGAAATGGAATACGTGCAGCAGTAGAAGCCATAGGGACTTTTGAGCTAGTTTTACCTTCTGGTTTAATTTTAGTATTGAACAATTGTCATTACGCACCTTCTATTGTTAGGGGTGTCGTTTCAGTTTCCTTGTTTTTGGATTTGGGTTTTAAGCATACTTTTAATGATAATGGAATTGCTGTTTCTTTAAATTCTGTTTTTTACTTTAATGCTATTCCATTAAATGGTGTGTTTGAAATTGACATGGAGAACCATGTATCCAATAAAAATAATTCTATGTATAGCATCGAAAATAAGAGAGTCAAGTCTAACTTGGACTCGTCTTATTTATGGCATTGTCGCCTTGCCCACATAGGCAAGAAACGCATGGAAAAGCTGCTAAGTGATCGGCTTTTACCTAATATCAATGATGATTCAGTTGATAAATGCGAGTCTTGCATATCTGGGAAGATGACGAAGAAACCTTTCCATAGCAATATGGAAAAGGCTTCGGATCTACTTGGATTAATACACACTGATGTATGTGGTCCACTTAGACACGTGTCAAAACGCGGTGCTACCTACTTCTTGACCTTCACGGATGACTATAGTCGTTATGGTTGTGTTTATTTACTTAAACACAAACATGAAGTCTTTGAGACATTCAAGGTTTTTAAAAATGAAGTGGAATTACAACTTGGAAAGAAGATTAAGGCCCTTCGATTCGATCGTGGTGGTGAGTATTTAAGCCAAGAGTTTAAAGATTATCTAGCTGAGTGTGGCATTGTCCAACAACTTACTTCTCCTTATACTCCACAACAAAATGGTGTTTCTGAAAGGAGAAATCGTACATTGCTTGACATGGTACGATCTATGTTTAATCTTACAACTCTTCCCTTATCCTTTTGGGATTATGCTCTTGAAAGTGCTGCTCGCATACTTAATATGGTTCCAACTAAGAAGGTTGATAAGACTCCATATGAATTATGGACTGGAAAAGCTCCCAACTTGTCTTACTTAAAGATCTGGGGTTGTGAGGCGTTTGTCAAACGTGACTCACCTGACAAGCTCCAACAAAGATCTGTTAAGTGCATCTTTGTAGGATACCCTAAGGAAACACGAGGTTACTACTTTTACTTCCCACCAGAAAATAAAGTCATTGTGGCTAGATATGGTGAATTCCTTGAGGAGAGTTTCTTGACTCAAGAATTTAGTGGGAGAGCATATGATCTTGAAAATGATCAAGAAGATGTGTCACCTTCTGAGAACACTAACACACTTCCTGTAGAACCTGAAAGTTTAGGTCCTCCACCTGAAGTTGAAGTGGTACCCGTCCGTAGGTCTTCAAGATCTGCAAAGGCTCCTGAACGTCTATGTTTAAACATAGAGGATGAGGAAACCATGCTATTGGATCACATTGATGAGCCAACTAGTTATAAGGCAGCCATTAATAGTCCTAAAAAGGACAAATGGCAAGTAGCCATGGATGGGGAAATGCAATCCATGAAAGACAATAAAGTCTGGATTGAAGTAGACCTTCCACCCAATGCTAAGGTTGTTGGGTGTAAGTGGCTCTTCAAGAAAAAGACTGACATGGATGGCAACGTACACACCTACAAAGCTCGTTTGGTGGCTAAAGGCTTTACCCAAACATATGGTGTTGACTATGAGGAGACCTTTTCTCCTGTGGCCGACATTAGAGCTATTAGGATTCTTATAGCCATAGCTGCCTACTATGACTATGAGATTTGGCAGATGGATGTCAAAACCGCTTTCTTGAATGGTCGCCTAGATGAAGACATCTATATGGCGCAACCTGAAGGTTTTGTGAATCCACAATTTCCTGAGCGTGTATGCAAACTTCAAAGATCCATTTATGGATTGAAGCAAGCATCCAGGCAATGGAATAAGAAATTTGATGAGGAAATCAAGAAGTTTGGATTTACTCAAAATTTCCATGAGCCATGTGTATACCACAAAGTTAGTGGGAGTAACACTACTTTTCTTATCCTATATGTCGATGACATATTAATCATGGAAAATCATATACCAAGTCTTGATAAAGTTAAGGCTTATCTGAGTGATTGTTTTTCCATGAAGGATTTAGGAGAAGCAGCGTATATCCTTGGAATCAAGATCTATCGAGATAAATCTAAGCGGTTAATCGGTTTAAGCCAAAGTGCTTACATGGATAAAATATTAAAGAGAGTTAATATGCAAAATTCCAAGAAGGGATATTTGCCCATACAAGTAGATCATGGCTTATGTGACGAAATATGTGCTTCTACACCTGAAGAGGAGGCATGCATGAAGAAAGTTCCATATGCTTCGGCAGTAGGATCAATCATGTATGCAGTTAGATGTACAAGGCCAGATGTGGCATTCGCACAAAATTTGACCAGTCGTTACCAGCAAAATCCAGGAAAAGGTCACTGGCATGCTGTTAAGAACATTCTTAAGTATTTAAGGAATACTAAAGATATGTTTCTTGTTTTCGGGGGAAATCCAGACGCAGAACTGAATGTTACAGGTTTCTGCGATGCGTCCTTTCAGACTGATAAAGATGATACGAAGTCTCAGACGGGTTATGTTTTTATCATCAATGGAGGAGCAGTTGACTGGAAGAGTAAGAAGCAGAGTACAACGGCCATGTCTGCTACAGAAGCTGAGTACATTGCTGCATCAGAAGCTGCACAAGAAGCTGTTTGGATAAGGAATTTCATTACGGATCTTGGAGTGATGCCGTCTATTGAATTACCTATAGATGTATATTGCGACAACTCTGCTGCAATTACATTTGCCAATGAACCTGGAGTTATGAAAGGCGCCAGACACTTTAAAAGAAAGTATCACTATGTTCGAGAGCAAGTCGAACTGGGTGAGATCAAAGTACTCAAAGTTCACACAGATGACAATCTGGCTGATCCTTTTACCAAGGCATTACCCAAGGATAAGTTTACTCAACATGCTAAGGGTATTGGTCTTTGTTTAGCCGATAGTTTCATGTAAATCTGTGATTAGTAATTTCGATAGAGACGTGTAAAAAATTATTATTTTAATGAAATAAAGTGCGGATAACGTTTATTCTCATTATTAATATTTGTGTCCTATATTTGCATGTTTAAATCCGTGAGTAATTTAATTTATTCTAAATAGTCCGCTGTCAATTAATAATATGAGAATATTATTGAACTAAGACAAATGTGAGAATTGGTAGAATGTACTGTAAGGTTGAGACACCAATGTCACATGATATTCAATATTGGATAAATTGAATATAGGACTTATCCCAACTACATGATTATACTTTATGGATCATAGTCATTAAGTATATCATGAATATTTATCCTCTGACTTGAGATACCAGATAATTACCGAGGATGTAGCTCATTTTCTGTAAGATAGTCTAACGCTGTCCGTAAAAGGTAGCTATAAGGGCTATTTTTGGAAATGATGTGAAGTTCGAGGGTTATGCTCGTAGTCAATAAAGGATTTGTTCCTTCAACTTTGTGTTGAAGTTTAATACTGCTAGGCCACTCGTAGAATTGACAAGATGTTTGCGTGCGCACGCCCAAAGTTTATTTGGAAGACGTTCAGATGGTTTGGTAATCTTGATCAATTATGTAAAAACGAGAAACTACTGTTAATTATGGAATGACAAAGATCCATATCCAAATTAACGCGGTATTAGCAACAAAAGGATAAGTATGATGATTGAATAATCACGTGGTTTTTCCAGGAAAACCATACTCGGATCAAGCTGGGGGCATTGGGAAGGTAAAACTAGACTGACCCATGTCATTACCATATTAATAAATATCCAAGTGGGAGCTGTTAGAGTTTATGTATATTTATTAATATGTGTATGTCCGGTTTCGAACCCGAGACTCGGGATTGCACATAATACGTGAGAGTTTCAATGGTTATGAATTAATTAAATATATTTTATATTTTAATTATTCATTTCACTAAATAACACTTAACGACAGTTAGTACTTAACGAGGTTAGAGATAACGACCGTTAAAGGACTAAATGTGGAAAGAAGGATCTAGAACCCATTGTTGTGGGTTGGGTCGGCTGAAAACTAGCCTTGGGCTAGGGTGGCCGGTTCTAGTAGAGTAGGGAGCAAGTTTTGTGAGTTTAGGGTTAGCCTATAAATACAATTCATTGTATTTGGTTTTCACCTAATCTTGAATCCCTAACTTGCCAACTTCTTTCTCCTCTTCTTCTCTTAGCACCATTTAGTCGATCCTCTTTTTAAGTTCACTAGAAATTGGTCGATCTAAATTGCTTACAAGTGTTGGTGTTGTTAGTGATCTTGAACCTAGCTTTTCTCATTGAAACGCTATCATTACGTGTGTACAAGAACTAGTAACAAGCTTCCTTTAGCTTGTGTGTTGCCTTGTTTGTCGATCCATATATATTCCCTATTAGGGTTTATATAACTTGTTCTTGGAGATCCGATTCCTTGTTCTTGCTAGGAATCAATAAGGTACGTTTTCTTTTAAGTTAATTAATTATATGTTTATGATCCATTCCGCTGCGTGATCTATATGGTTTAGTGTTTATAGTGTTTATATGATTCACAAAAACCAACAAGACATGCAACAAAATTTAACAAGTAGAACAAAGTAGTGAATATTCTCAATTTGTAAATAAAAAGTTGTAGTCGAATAATTATAAAAGGCCGACAACATCTACTTCACTCTGCTGCATACACTACTACAAAAAAGGCCATAGAGCCCGGTTGAAAATGGTCATAGTGCCCGGTTTTGCATGAGGGCTCAAAAGGGGGGGGGGGGGACTCTATTAAAGAAGCAAATAAAGCCCGGTTTAGAAAACGGGATCTATTACTGCTTATAGAGACCTGTTTTCAATATACTAACATGGCTCTATGTGAATTTATAAAAAATTAAAAAATATATATATATAGTAAAAATCTTCTCATGCTGTAACACCAGGAAATTAAATCAAACTTTTCTTGCAAAATGAACATTATTCAAACCAAGAAGATTCATTGAGTTACAGCTTACTTTGTCTTAATACATTGAGATTAATCTTGTACTCTTGCAACGAAAAAGAAAGTGAAAATTACAGCATTATACATTACCTTTAAATAACGTGGCCAAAACAGATGGAATTTGATGATGTAGATGACGTCCCAAAGCCGTCTTTAGAGTTGAGAATCACACCAGATGATGAATACATAACAAGTCTTGACTTTGCCCATCCTGGTACATGCTCCGAACCACAATAGCACCTGCAAGACACCACAATAGTTTCAAGGTTGCAGAATGGTGAATTACTTAAATGGGTCAAAAGATAAATTATTTAATTAGCTGGGTTGGGTTAGGATGGGTTAAAAGGTGAAAAGGTCGGTCCCACTAACAAAGCTATTGAGTTAAAACTTTCCACTATATGAGTTACGAATTACTGACATTTAGCTTGTTTAAAACTAGAGTATACAGTAATGATTCATGTAGTTTGAAGAAAATTACATTATTGTATATACTAATTACGAATATAATTAGATATATTGTTTGCTTTCATGTATGACCTTTTGTCCTTTATAACACTAAATCAAAGACTGGATGTGAAAACAAACGATGTTTCCATGTTCATATGCGCAATTAGTATCGGCAAGGAACTAATACCGTAATTCTGAGCAAACTACAGTACAATATGTAACATATGGGATTGGATTATAATGACAACAATGTTTATGAATTATGATAGTCTGAGTTTGTTGCTATACCTTGAAAATCTCTGAACCGGTGTGAACGAGGAGCTTCCTCTAAATATTCTTCCATGGCTTGTATGAATGACGATGATGGCTGCATATCAACGAACAAATGAACATCAGTAAAAAAAGAGTAAAAGAATTAGAGAAAGTGTTAAACAAACATGTTACGAGATGGTTAAGAACAGTCGCACATGCTCAATCTTAATGAATTCATTTCCATGTCCAATGCCAATACTGTTACACATCTCATAAAAATCGGACAATCTCTCACCCTAAACACATGAATACATAAATCTGAGAGTACGTACAACCTTTAAAAGTTTATAAATAAAGTTTACTAAAGCATTACCTGCATCGCTGCTCTTTTAAATATATCCATAGCTATAACCGCATCATATCGTTTCATCTCAAAGAACTGTTCATGGTGAAGTTCATATAAGTTGAATACGCTGAACAATTAAAGTTCAAAGGCTTAATGCCAAGTTTACAGCTTACCTTGTCAACAAAAGTTTGTGTACCTTCATTAACTGCCTTGTATATTTTCACACTTTCAGAAGCAACCTGATCCAAAATTTAAGATATAATCATATACCAACATGAGATATATGGCACCAAAGTTAGATGCTACTAACCATTGTAAATGCTAGCTGAATCACAAAGTTATGAACTGCTGCTCCTTGTCGCTGCATAGAACCACATTGTTCTGTTAAGAGAGTAGAGTGAATTTTTAAACATACCCCAAAGTAATCAAGTGTAAAAAAGAAATAGTAACGATACCTCACAGCCTAAGACACGATATAGAAGTTGTTGCAAAGCTGATAATTGTCCAAACAGCTTGTGACCAAATCAACCATTTATAAAAGATAAGTCCATTTTTGGGCACTTCACAGCCACATAGTCCACACATAGACAAACACAAAAATTAAACACTTTAATTGTCTAAATCAACAATGAAGACATATAAACCCCCAAACCCAAGTTCATTCTATCCATCTATTGACCACAGTAAAGCATATATGCAACAAAATATACATGTTGTAGCAATAGTGTATTTACCTTGGATCCCACAAGCTTCAAGGCTTTAGTATAAATCTAAAACAGAATATCAATGGAAGAATGAGATGACTCAAAACATATGCCAATTTTAAATATAAAAGCATGTATGAATACCAAAAACAAATGACAAACTAAACACAACCACAAAATATGAATAGCCTCTTTGCAATTAGATCGAAAATTATCCCCAAAACCTCAAAGTAACAATTTATCACAGAAAATAGCACGACAAAGCACACCATTCATGACAGCAAAACCAAGTCCTGAAACACCTATGTTGGACAGCAAATATCAGCTTCAAACTCCCATTTTGTGACAACAAAAAAGTCTTCCCGAAGACCCCATTTATCAGAGAAAATAGCACGACTAAGCACCCCATTTATGACAGCAAAACCAAGTCCTGAAACACCTATGTTGGACAGAAAATATCAGGTTCAAACGCCCATTTTGTGACAACAAAAAAGTCTTCCCGAATACCCCATTTATCAGAGAAAATAGCACGACAAAGCACACCATTTATGACAGCAAAACCAAGTCCTAAACCAAGTCCTGAAACACCTATGTTGGACAGCAAATATCAGCTTCAAACTCGCATTTTGTGAAAACAAAAAAGTCTTCCCGAAGACCCCATTTATCAGAGAAAACAACACGACAAAGCACACCATTTATGACAGCAAAACCAAGACCTGAAACACCTATGTTGGACAGCAAAACAAAATATGAATAGCCCATTTTGTGACAACAAAAAAGTCTTCCCGAAGACCCCATTTATGACAGAAAATTATATTGTTTTAATATGGAAATAAAGATTTGTGCTGGTGTCAAATTATTTAATTCCCGTACATAACTTAACAAAACAATAAATTTCAACAATTTCATTCAAAAACAAGACCTTATTAACTAACAATATGAAAAACGTATAAACAGACATAAGTAATTCGAGAATCAAATTTAACAACATTAATGAGATATTATAAAGATTAATTGAAGAACAATATCAATTGTAGCAAATTAGTACCTCCTAATTCGAATTAGTCTGTTGCTGGCTTGGATCTGTGACTGTGACGAAGGTGGCCTGTGACGCCAATGGTGTGCGACGGTGATGGTGGTGGTGGTGATGTGTGACCGTGGTTAAGTGGTGTGTGATGAAGGTTGTGAAAAGTGAAGGGGGAAAAGAGATTAGGGTTTTGTGTGTACTGAAATTTGGGGAGGGGGAAATAACGCGCCCTTTTGGATTTAAGATTTTAGGTTGAATTTTGAGAACCGCCTACTTTTGGTTTTATGTTTTTGTTGGTGGGCACTATAATAGAGCCCGGTTTCGTGGAAGAAAAACGGGCTCTAATAGTTCTAATCATAAAGCCCGGTTTTATTAAAAGAGAACACGGCTCTATACAAAGAATAGAGCCCGGTTTGTAAGCAAAAAACACGGCTCTAAAATTTTTTGCATAGAGCCCGGTTCTATCAGAAAAAACACGGCTCTATACCCTTTTCCACAATCCAAAATTCCTTAAGAGCCCGTTTTTCACAAAAAAGGGGCTCTATTAAGGGGGCTCTATGTCCTTTTTTGTAGTAGTGATAGTGTGAGTTCTTGTTACTGGCGTTTGTGTTTGTGGCTGTCTGCTCCCTCCATGATGGTTTTAAAGAATTTCGTTACACGGGCGGTTTTTGCTTCTTTTTTCGGAAGCTTTTCATGCTTTCTCTTCGTTAGATTCTTGTTTCTGGGCATGCAATTTTCGAAGTGCATAATCAGTGACAACTTCATACTGCAAAGGCATATCAAGTTTCTATTGCAACGTCATAGAAATTTCAAGGGTAACATGCAATAACTGCAGAACAATTTTTGACTTGTGGAACCATCATTATAAGATTAAGCCATTACGAAATATTTTACTAAACACCATTCCCTCAATCAACAATGATACAAGTAACACATCCACCACACAAAGGTGTAAATAACAACATTTAATACCAAAAAAGGACTTGAAATACACTTCTAAAGCTTAACCTCGACACCGACATCAACAGGTAGATCAAGCTGCATCAAAGAGTCGATGGTTTGTGTAGTTGGGTGTAGGATATCAATGAGCCTTTGATGCATGTGTCCTGATCTCAAAATGGAATCTCGCATCTTTGTGAACGTGAGGCGATTTCAACACACAATAGATTCTCTTCTTGGTTGGCAATGGAACAGGACCAATGGTTTTTGCGTTTGTTGTTCTTGGAACATCCATGATCTGCTTGCATGAATCTTCTGTTAGAGGTACCCAGTATGACCTCAGCTTGATCCTGATTTTCTGTTTCGGTGCCAACTGAAAAAAATAAAAAATATAAAAAAATAAAAAATAAAATAAAAATGAAAAAATCAGCTATATGAGTTTTTGTCATTTAAACAAAAAATAAGAAATGGATTCGAGAAAATGGAGAATGTCAAAAAAAAGTCTACTAATTTTCCTTCTATCAATTGTCTCTGGTATTTCGTCTCAACAAACTACAATTACTAAGATCTTAAACATCCAAAATACTCTAAATTTCAAACAAAAAAGCATGAAACAGCCTCAAATAATGTGTATTACTTTGAAGTCTAAGTCTAAACTACAACTACTATAATCAAGCATCCCAAAAACTCTAAACAAAAGTAAAACGGTGATACTAATTTTACACGGTACTCATTAAAAAAAACAATGCATCTTCAGAACAACAAACCGATTCATGTATAACCAAGCAGCATTCATAATATATGGCAATTTAGTGAAGATGGGGATATTATTCCAAAGTTTTTACCGATTTACCTTAACCTACCATTAATAACCATTTTATGTAAATTAGACCTAAACATTCAGTACACACGCATTTTATGTAATTTTATCTTAAAAGCAAATTGTAAAAATTAACCATCTTTGTGGTTTTGTCAAATTTTGCACGCATATTTCTTACAACTTCAAAAGTACACACGTAGTGTCCCTATAGGGAACTTCAGTATGCTGCATAGTGCATACCAAAGCTGTAAAGACTGCGCCTGCAATCCGACCAAACCATAAGGACAGTTTCCACAATTTACTCTTAGTTAACAAAACAAAACACCAAAACTCACCTTGTCAAAATTAGCCCCCCACAATCCCAGTAGCCGTTTCACCATCTTCGATTCAACCTAACAAACAAAAAAAGAAACCCAAATTCATTAAACCCAAACCCACATAATGGGAAGATTGTTGAAGCTAATGATGATGTAATTTAAACATGTGGTGAAGGTGTTTGATAGAATGCTTGACTGAGTGATGAAGTGTTATCCTCACATAATGAAAAGATTGAACCTTGACATCGACCTGCATCAATGGTTTGTGCAGGTGGGTTATGGAACTGGGTCCATTGTCTTTGCATCTATGAAAACATGTACAAATGGAGACAGATCATGTCAATTTTGATATTTAAAGGCCAAATTTGTAATTTTGTATAAACTATAAGGAGCATTCGTGTAGTTTACTTTTTCTTTTTTCTACATAACTATTGATTTTGTTGGAAAGATTTTTGTCGCCCAATATCAGATTCCTATTGAAAACAAATAAAGTACCTTTAAAGCACAGTAGAGAAGACTCCTGCTTAGTCCCAGGCCATGATTTTTATCTCTGAAGGAAAATCATACAACTGACGAAGCCCTGGAGATGCAATAATATGTAGACCTTTTAACCCAAAAATGCTTTGCGGAAGATGACTTATGCTTGCACGTCTTATATCTAGATTTTTTAAACATTTTAATCGGCCAATATCTTCAGGTAACTTCTCAAGAAGAGCACAATCACGAAGTTCGAGATACTCCAGATGTTTTAACATACAAATGCTATCCGGAAGATGTTTAATCATTGTAAATGACAAATCAAGACTCTCCAGAGATTCTAACTGGCAAATGTCCTCAGGCAACTTCCCAAGACGACAACAGTTTGCAACATTGAGCAACTTCAGACGTTTTAGCATGCAAATGCTATCCGGAAGATATTCAATTTTCGGATAACTCACATATAACTTCTCTAAACATTCTAATTTGCCAATATCCTCTGGCAAAACGTCTATTGCCAGTAACTTAATATCCTCTGGTAGCTTAAACATTCTATTGACTTTGAGTGATTTGAGATGTTTCAACATACAAATGCTATCTGGAAGATGTTTTATGTTTGTAAATGACAAATGGAGCCCCTCTAGACATTCTAACTGGACAAGATCTTTGGAAAACTCTGGAATATCGCCTGTGAGTGTGAGTGTGAGTGTGAATTTTTGTAAACATTGTAAACTACGAATTATGTCTGAAATTTTCTTTAAGTCTGTGCAAGCACATAGACCAAAAGAAATAAGCTTCTCAATATTTCCAACTGATGACGGTAGATATTCTTCATATTCACAATGAAACTGCAACTTTGGGTGATTACTGTTGGGGTGCAATGGGCATGAATCTAGGGAGTCACCAAACAGGCGTAAAGAAGCTGAAGAACAAATAACCTCTGGTTTTGATGTACCTTGAAACACAAATTTGGTAAACTTCAAACAACCACTTAAGTTTAAGTAGCCAACCTTTTTTAGACATCCAATAGGAGCGTTAATTTCTACCAACTCATGACAATCTAAAAGACATAACCTCTCAAGATTTGGTATCAGCTCAAGGTCAAGGTTCCTAAACCTCGATTTACGAAGGTCGAGGAATTTGAGACTTGGACATGCAACAGACACGTGAAGTTCTTCAAAATCAGCACAATTTTCAAGAGATAAACTCTCCAGATTCGGAGTCAACCCAAGGTCAAAGGTTCTTAACTTTGAGAAACTGATACAGAGATAATTGAGCTTTTGACAGCTAACGGGCATGAAAAGTTCTACTAAATTAGGAGAATCTCTGAGAGATAACGTCTCGATATTCGGAATCAACCCAAGGTCAAAAGTTGTTAACTTTGAGTGACTGATATTGAGGTACTTGAGAGTTTGACAAGGCATGTAAAGTTCTTTCAAATTAAAAGAACAATTTAGAGTTAACATCTGGAGATTTGGAGTGATGCTAAAGTCAAAGGTCTTCAAGCCAGACCTACTGAGAGAAATTAATTTGAGTTTTTTAAGAACCTGCCAACAAAAATAAGAAAAAAGATTGGTTTTTCTATCTTGTGTCATAGGGGCACAAGATAAGAAGGGAAAAAGTACACAAAAAGTACTCAGGGCCCCACAAAAAATACATTTTTTATAAATATTTGAGTCCTTTTCTGTGGGTCCGTGAGTACTTTTTGTGTACTTTTTTCCTTCTTATCTTGTGCCCCTATGGCACAAGTAAGAAAAACCCTATTAAGAATTATGCAAAACAACCATTCAACTATTATACCTTTTTTTCTCCCTCTTCCCAAAGTTGTACCATTCTGCTGTACTTCATATCAAGTTCAACAAGATTGTTTGCTTGAAATGTTTTGGGTAAATACAAGAAAGGGTAATCCGAACATTTTAGATATCTTAAAGAGTTTGAAAAGTATTGCCTGGTATCATTAAGACATCTTGTTGCACTATCATAATATGCAAAATTCACTTCAAGATATCTAAGCTTCTTCATTTTTCCAAGACCTTTCATAACAATTCTCGCATTTCCTCTTGACTTATTAAGTTTTAGACATCTTGTTGCTTCAGTACCCTGCAATCCAAAAACAATAACAAATTAAAATGTATTACTGTTGTTTTCTCCACCTAACAAGTAAACTGATCTTTACCATGTTATTAGCCAATATATCTTCAATTTCCTCATTAATCCACAGTCGGCTATGTTTGTTAGGTTCTTCGGGGTGCGAACGACGAACAATGTTCTTTCCCATTTCTTCTATATGGTCATGCATGCCCAAGTACCCCCTTTAGAAATAGTTATGAGAGATCTCTGCTCAAGAACTTTCAAACCATTTCTAGCATGAAATCCACAGCTTTCAAGCACTCTGATTGCATCTTTTTTGTGCTCGCCTTTCAATATGCATGTAATGTCTAGAAATATTTCCTTATAATCATCCTCTAGACTAATGTAGCTTAGCTCTAGCTTTTCCAGAGTCTCCTTCAAGGGAATTTTTTTTAGTCTTTCGATGGCATCTTCCCATTCAAGCATATTTTTACCACAGAGAAATGAACCCAAGACTTTGACTGTTAAGGGAAGGCCAGCAGCATAGCGTACAACTTTTTCTGATAGCTCTTCGTATCCTTGAGATGGAATCTCCCTTCCAAATGCATATCTACTGAAGAGACAAATTGCTTCCTTATCTGATAAGAGCTGGATATCTCGAATCAAGTTCACTCTGTAAGTGACCAACACTTGCTCATCTCTCGTTGTAACGATAATTCTACTTCCCGGCTTAAACCATTTATGCCCACACGCTAACGCCTCAAGTTGGTCTATGTGATCCACATCATCAAGAACGAGAAGAACCTTTTTACCAAACATGATCCTTTTCATCATGTTTTTCCCATCATCAACATTACTTAGAGTGACTTGTTGATTTAGCACATCTGAAAGGACTTGTTCTTGTAAATTCTTCAAACCAAACACAGAGGCTTTTGAAACTTCCCTCACATTCCCAACAAAGCTTTTAGCTTCGAAATCATTAGATAGATGATCAAAAACAGCTCTCGCTGTAGTTGTCTTCCCAGCCCCTCCCATGCCCTTGATCCCTATCATCCTAACTTCATCAATTCCAACTTCTAAAGATGAAACAACATCCTTTACTCGAGTCTCCATGCCGACTAAATTTTCATCAAAGCCGAAATTGATGGAACGTAACTCTAATGAAATCTCTTGAATAATTTTTTTGATGAATCTTGCTTGGTGCCTGTGTGTATGTAAAAACAAGATATATTTAGCTTTAGATCTATAACATACAATCATATATGAAGTAAAAACATATAGCATGCATATATAGGACGAAGGAATTACCCATCAAGAGTGTTCTTCAGCTCCCACCCAGCCAGATCGGATGCTTCTTTCAAAACCTCTCTCCATTTCCCAGCAGCCTCTTCATTTTCATGTTTAGCAAAAGCTTCACCAACAGCCCCACTTTGTTTTCGGACTTCGGTGGGTTCCACATCATAGAATACAGGGTAAGCAGTGTGCCCAGTCATTTTCTGACACTCCATAATCTTAACAAGCTCTTTCAAGCACCATGACGAAGTGGCATAGTTTTTGGAAAAAACAATGATGTAAAATTTGGAGTCTTCAATGGATTTGAAGAGATCATCGGTGATCCTTTTCCCTTTCTTGATTTTTTCATCATCTTTGTAAGTGTAAATGCCTTTATCCATAAGAGCTTGATAAAGATGATCGACAAAGTTTTTACGGGTGTCTTCACCCCTGAAACTTAAAAAAACGTCATACTTATAGCTCTTTTGAACGAATGAAGTTGAAGAAGAAGCCATCAAAGGTGTGCTTGTATGATCCTGCTCAAAAAACGTGTTTTGGGGGGAAAATCTGTATGATCGAAATGATATTAACAAAAGTTATATGAGATGGAGTTTATATTAAGACAACAATGGTTCCAACACCATTAATGTGAATATTGTGTATTTGTTTGAAATTATCAGATTGAAAGAAGGATCAGCATTTGATATAGAAAAAATGATTACAAAATTCTCTACGCTAATTTTATGAACAAATACATATATATAAGAGATCGACCATATAATTGTTTATGCTTTGATTAGCTGTTGTAAATTTGTCTTTGAAAAGTACAAGGAATCAGGCGGATGACACTAGCCCCTCCTTGTTTATAACGTAATCCCCATCGTTTTAATATTAAAATGTAAGTTCTGAGAATTTACCATGAGACAAACCCCAACCATGACAGATTTTTGTGAAAATCAAGGTCGAAAGTATCAAAACATAAACTGAAATTCGCCACCCATATCCATATTATTTCTCATTTTGGGGGTTTTAGAACTCAATTTTTTTTGGGTTACTTAGCTTTCCGACTCGACATTGCGAGCCATCTAATCCCGGGCGACTACCCTTTCGGATAGCCGGGACCGTGGCCACAAGGGGATTAATTTCCCCCGTTGGATTCGAACTTAGAACTCAATTTTGTTTGTCAAATAAATAATATACTAAAGATACATCTAACTATTTTTTTTTAATGGAAATTTTTATGCATTTTCAACATATATAATAGTTTTACACTGAAACGACAGGCAAGCGGGCAACAAGCTGCGCCGCTAACCCATTTTGAATAGCAAAACTTAGTCTTTTAAAAACTACATTCAAAGACCTTGGGGTCGTAACATTGCCATGCATAACCCATTGGACTCTTTTGAGCAGCTCCACAGCCTCGGATGCAAGAAAACCAAAGGTATCAAATGCAAAAGGTATAAACGCGTGTTGGTTATCAAGGCACGCTTTCTCGTGTTTGGTTACTTTGCATGAAGCGGCTTTCAAAGCAGCCTGACCTGCCGTAAAAGCATGATTCCCCAATCCCACAAGTGGAGAAACCCCCGTTAGATCTACACAAGCATGTTTCCCCCTATCCATCCAAAGACCAAAATGTCAGCTGGTCTAAGTGTCGATCTTCCTTCCATCGGGTCGGTCAAGAAATTCACAGGTGCTTCTTTCTTAACTGAAATCCCAGCACGCCTGAATATGTCAAAAAGAACATCCCTAACCAAATCGTGACGGTATTTGAACCCCGGAAGCTCTCTACAATGAACTGCATGCTCTCCGAATGAGTCCAAACAAGCTTTGTGACAAACCGGGCAAATTTCATCAACCGGAAAAATAGGGATCATGAGGCGATATTTAAGGATGGTGCGATACTCAATCGGCGACATATGTTGACCGAGACCGTCTATAGGGATGGCAAGAAGAAAATCTTGAGCATGTGGTGCACGCAGACACTCAAAAACAGCTTTTTGTCTAACGATCATCTCAAAGTGAACTTCCATGTCCTGGACAATCTTGCTAAAAAGAGCACTCGCCAATGTGTGTTGGGCTTTAGTGGGGACGGTGTCCTTTTTAGCGAAACAACCAAAGTCAAAGTTGGGAATCATATCACGAAGACAAGTCAAAGCACAATCATAATCATAATCCATATCGCATACGCCACTGTTACGTAAGATGTGGTCCTGAAGCACCCAAGATTGGGCCCTCGAGGCCACAAAGGCATAAGATGAAGCCTCTACCGCCGAATATAACCCCAAACCACCAAAACTAATAGGTAAAGAAGCAAGTCGCCACTGGTGATCCCCAAAGAAGGGACCTCCACAAACCACCATATCCTCAATCGCCTCGCGCAATCCTTTGTCAAAAAGCAGAGCAGCCTCCTCCACATATACGGGTTGACACGTCCTCAAGCCAAAAAATAGTTTAGCAATACCCATGCAAGATCGAAGCAAGAGAAGCTCACTCTGCGGGTCTCCTAGCTGGGGAAGAAGACGCATCATATCAACAGCACTAGTAGCTCTCTTCTTTGCCAACCCACTAATAAACCCAGCGTCTCTACTAACTGCCCCCCCAAGAAGCTGTTAGCAATCAATTTAAGTCATTTATAAAGTGATGGTCATTTGGCAATTTAGATGTATTGTGTCATGTATAATATGTAGTTAACAAAGTGGGCTTATAGCATTAGTAGTGTTTGTAAAATAAGTATATGTGTAGTGCAAACATTAAGCCCACTACCAAGTCCAAGTCAAAGCCCAATCACAAAGCCATGTGTTGGCTGTGATTCGTATAAACACACACAGACATCTCTTTTACATAGTGTGCCTCATTTTGTATTCATAAGAAAAGAGTGTGTGTGTGTGTGTACTGTGTAAAAGGTCCCAAAAGTCTTTGTTTGTTTTCTTCCAAAGCTAATAAACATTAGACTTGAAATAACTCCATATGATCTATACACCTCTTCTCTTATTGTTCTTAATATGATTATGAGTGTCATCAAAGTGTTAGTTTGTATGATAAAGGAAGGAAGTTGTGGTGTTACAAGTGGTATACTAGAGCCAAGCATCAAGGTAGAAGGTTAGTTTGTGTTCGGTTTGGGTTAGAAAAAAACCATACTGCTGCGTTTTTTTTTGCTTCTAAAAAACGTGACTTTGTGGTGTTTTTTCTTGGAATCGAATAGCAAGAATCATTGGGAATGATGTGTTTGTTAAAATATTCATGATTTGGCTTTTGGTTAAGTGAGTATTTCTCATTTGTGTGTTGAAAAATCTGGAAAAAACTGCATAGTCTTGGTGTTCTAAGCTTATTTGATCGAAAGAAATTAAGAAAGAATCACTTTGCATGTTTTTATAATATCTTTGATGTGATTGGTACAAGTTGTTGGAAAGGTGTAAGAGATATTAGCAAATTGTTGAAATGGTGTCAGCAAGTAGGATAAGTTGTAAGATATCACGTGGGAGTGTACTCAAAAGTCAACAAAAGTGGCAAAAAGCTGAATTTTCTCGCAATTGGCCATAGCTCTCGCAATTACTGCTGCTACTGTCTCGCAATTGGACTGCCCCTCGCAATTACTACTGCTTAGAAAATTTGAAAAATCCATAAAAAATGTAAAACATCAAAAACCAAAAATATTCTTCTCACGACATGTCTCTCGTCTAATCAATATTCTGTACGTACTTAGAAATATCATTCAACAATGATACGGGTGTTTACAGATGCTTGAGCGAGAGTTATTTTTTATGTTTTTCTAAAACATGTCGTTTCTCAAATTTCTAATCAAATGGCTTTCGTGCATTTCAGTACGAAACCCGTGCTACATTGATGACTTTTGATTATTTCTGATCAGGACTCGCAATGTTAATGGCAAAAAGCAAAAACCGTGAGCACTCAATCAAGATTGTTTCAAAAGGATTTTTCAAAGTCTTTTCATAAAATTTGTGCTCACATCAACTCCCTCTAAGACCCTTAAATGCTTTTAAACTCAAATGTTTAATTATATGCTTTGTTAAGGGGGAGTATCCAAAAACAAAATGTTCCACATTTCATGCTCAAATTCGTCTTCTTCTCCAAAATGTTTTATTTCTAATCAGGTGCTTTCAAAAACATCACTGCATGCTATTTTTGAGGGGGAGAAGATAAGATTAAAATGTGATCAAAAGTTTTTGTGGTTTGAATCTCAAGACTCAGTGATAACCCTCGAATTGACGAAACCAAATGTCCGTTCTCGAAAAGACATGTCCTGGACGGGTAATAATTTCAAGCTGGTTTACCAGTGATGTAAGCGTGTCTCGCAAAGGACTTGTCTGAGTAGAATGTACCAATTCGAGAGATGATCTTTGAATATGACCAGGACGGGTAATAATTTCAAACTAGTCTAACTAGTGATGTAAGCGTGTCTCGCGAAGGTCATGTTCATTGAAAATCAATCAGTTCAAATGTGCGAACTCTACCCAACATGTGCATTTTTATTTCAAAAATGCATGAGCACATGTGAAGGGGGAGTATTTCATAAATACAAAACTCTCAATGTGTTAACAAAATGTGTTTTCTCATAAACACGTTGAGAGATTTTCACAAGGTTTAAATGGCAAGTGATCGATAATCTAGGATAATCATGGAGTAATAAGGTGATTATGGTTAGGTTATGTCCAATGATCCGCCAGAACCGGAGGGATCTACCCAAGGACAATTCCAATAGATTAGAATTAGAAGTCCTTAGGTAAGATTGAAAAAAGGAGTAAAATGAGAAAGGAGAAAGAAGGGGTTGAAGAATGAAAAAGAAAAGTTTTTGTAAGGGTGAAAAGAAATAGCCCTCCATGAAAACTTAGGACAGAAACCGGGTCAATACATCTGCTATCGGTACTCACTAAGGTGATAATGGTATTGAAGACAAGACGTCATGGACCCAGTGACGCATTTGCACCACCCCTCCCAGCCACTCAGATATCTCTTAAAAGATATTTGTTTAATTTCTCACGGAGATCAATGCATAATCTATCGACCTCTCACTCCGAGATGAGTTGATATTGAAAAGGTGGCACCCTGCTCCATGCCTCCGACGACTAAAACCAAAATGCACATAATTGAGTCTAGAGACATGAGATTCATCAAAAGATCTCTTAGGAACACTTCCTATGCAATACACTTGTGTTCATTAAAAGGATACAAGTTGTATGAGTCTTAATGAGATCCAAGGATCTTGCCTCACGACTTGATGGCCGAAGGATGTTTATTGCTAACTGTTTTATGCAGGTACCGACGAAAGTCCATCCACCATCATCATCTACAACGACGAAGCATCTGGAAAGAAGAAGTAGATCAAGGCAAGAACAACCACAAGACGATAATTTGAAGATCACAGTGCATGAAGGAACATTGAACGAAGAATATTATACATTGACACACGAAGTTCAAGACGTCAAATGCAAAAGACCAATCACGGGAGCATCATTGAAATGACCATCCCTTAGGGGAGATTGTTAGCAATCAATTTAAGTCAAATATAAAGTGATGGTCATTTGGCAATTTAGATGTATTGTGTGTTGGAATATGGTTATAAATTAATGTGTAAATGTCTAGTATCGAACCCGAGACCTCGGGATTGCACATAATACAAACGAGAATAAAAGCATAATAATTATATATATTAAATGTTATGTATATATGTAATTATTTAAACACTTAACGGACTTAACGGTCGTTAGTTAGTAAGTGTACGGACTAACTATCGTTAAAAGGAAAAGGAAAGGTACTAGAGTGTATTTAGGAGACAAGAAGGATCCGGAACACCCTTGTGAAGGGGTTGGCCGGCCGATCAAGGTAAAGGGGTATCCCTTTGCCCTAACTTGTTCCCTAAGTTGTCTAATCCTATAAATACAAAGCCAAGGGTCATTCATTCACACCTCTTGTGCACATAACCTAAAAGCTTTGTTTTCCTCTTTTCTTTTCTCCTTGAAACCGATCGACAACCACCCTCTTTAGGGTTCTAGTCGATTTTGTTTTATCAAAATAAAAGTGTTTTATTTAGATCTTGCAATCTCTTTTATTCGTTACTAGTTTGTGTGTACAAGAACGAGGTAACAACTTACTTTAGTTGTTATCAAGGAATCGATCAATAAAAAGGTAAGGGATTGATCATTGATTCACATAAACCCTAATTAGGGTTCTTCTATTGTTCAAGATTTAATTGAAGTGCATCGGGTATGTTTTCTATTTATGTTTAAGTTAATTCTTTATATGTTATACTTATGTGTTACACGCTTCCGCACTTGTGTACTTTGTTTTATGGAGTTTATATGATTGTCATGATTACTAAATTCCAACAGTGGCATCACGAGCCATGTATAACATGTAATTAATTACTTAAACAATAAAAAACGTATCTTTAAATTGTTTAGATGATACATGTTTTATTTTCTAGGGTTTTATTATTAAAAAAATTTGTTTTTTTAATAAAAGTCGAAACCCTAACCCTAATTTGGGGGGGGGGGGTCGATTTTGTCCATAAACCTTAATTAGGGTTTGTGGTTTTCATAATTAATTGTGATTAATTAGAAACCCTAGGTCTTTAACAAGTTGTTGTGTATGTATCTTGTGACCTAATTGCTATGTGATATGCATGAATCCGTGACAAGTGTTAGTCACGAATAATTACTTGATTAAATTGTTTAGATGTTTTCCACATGTTTAATAATTCTAAAATTGGGGAAGACTCCAATTATATATATTAAAATCAATTATGTGCAATTTGGTATATGTTTGCTTTTGACTTACGCAATTGACTATGTCAATGTATGTGGCTCTACCTTCTTGTGCGAGGAGAAAGTCTTAAGTTAAATATATGTATTCTTGACATCTAGATATTGATTTTATATAGGATTGTTTAAAAAGGTTGCATGTGGCTATATGTTTCACTAACCCTTAACTGGTTTTCTTATTAGTTAATTGTTTGTTTTTCTTTTTAATTACTTGTTTATTGTTTTTATATGTGATATGTTAAAGTAAGCAATAAAAGGGTAATTTTTTAAGAAAAATTAAATTGGACTAATAACGGTGAAACATAAAGTGATAAAGTTGCAATCTTGCAGTGTCTTATGTGCCGATCGTGGTCCGATTCGCTCGGTAATCAGCTCCCAGGCGAGACTAGCAAAATCTAAACTTTATTACTTAATTTTAAGACTAAAGTTGCAAACTTTATTATGGATTGATGTTTTTGTACAAAGTTATGGTAAAAAGTAAAGTTTTTAGACATTCTCATAATAGTGGATTGAAGGTTTTGGAAAGAGCCTTAGAGTCTACCTTGGTTTCCACGCCTATGAGATTGTTTAAAAGACTTACCTATATCACTAACTTATGTACAATATCATCTTAAGGGTGATGTACCTCAATTCCACTTAGGTGGACGATAATTGTAGGTACATCTTTAATTGGTGAACCCAATACCTCTATAAAAAACTCTTGACTTTATCTTGCTATTAAAATTGGATATAAAAATTGTTTTGAAAATTAAATGATACAAAGATGAGTGCATGCATCTTTGTACATGTTTTTGTCATATCAAAAACTAAATACCCTTAAAAATTTAAGTTACATGCCATCTAACTATAAGGAACACTTGAACTTAATTTTGGGTATGCGTGAGACCTGGACCAAAATTAATGACAAGGTGAATTACATGCTTTTATTGCCAGCAGATCAACTGAGTGTAATAAAATCATGGATAATTCACAGTTTCTAAGTTAGACGACTTAATTAAGCTGATGCGTGAGACCTAGAGCTTAAGGCATGAGATGGGATGAAACATGCTTACATGACATATTGATGAATCAATATGATGTAAATCCCATAATGATCTAGGAATTGGAAAATTGTTTGCCAATTATTGTTCGACAATTACCTAGTTGAATACTATCATTACTAGCAGATCAACTGATGTAATGGTACTATGTCAATTAGGATCCTAGCTTTAAGAAAATACTATGGTTGATATGAATATTTACCAATGGGTATTTTATTTTCTTAAAGAGCTATTATCGAAAATACTAAACTGAATTTTGTAAATTCTTTTAATTGTATTAATGCAACGATAAACCGTAAACATGGGTTATTCTTTATTAGTAAATTGATCTACACCCGTAGGGGTTTTGGTTAGAGTCAATTTCATAAAAAGAATACACCCGTAAACAAGGTTTATTCTTTATAAGTATCATGGGAAAATTAGAATTGTCTAAATTCTAAATACATAACTCATAGCAAGTTTTAATCGTTAAGGTTATTGCGAATTTATGAGTTATTAAATTAGAAGCTAGACTAATTACCGCATAATGGTAAAGGACAAGCTAGTATATCTAGTTGTTTTGTTTTGACCATTTGAAGTACTACATACAATTGTTGGAATTGTAGACCTACTATGGAAGAAATTGCATGCCAATTTTCAAGTTAATAGTAAGCAATGTGATGAATCACATTTGATGTAAATGTGGATAGTCCATCAATTACATAGTAGAATACAATCTTTTTAAACCTAAGTAATTGTTACGAATAGGTTTTGTCAAAGATGTAGGAAAGTAACAAGGACACTCTTTCCTTTCACTGGTTTATGAAACACTTATTATGGTGTCGAATTCAGTGGGAGTTTTGTGTTCTCATTACTGAATAAGGGGTTATTGTAAGTTCTCTAATTCAGTGGGAGTTACAAGATTTATTGTCTTGATTGTAACTCAGATTATCTTTTGAATGCCTCAAGATAATTACTTTCCAAATATAGATACTAATATTTTCAAGGATAGTCATGTGCGTTTCCTTGATTGATTGAGTAACTCTATATCTACTAGTTATGCTAATGACGCAAATCATATTGATCACATTAAACAAACGCGTGTAGTGTTGTCTATGTGGTACATGATGTTGTTCCATGCACAAGTGGGAGAAATCTTTATTGTGTGCAAGGTACAACATATAAAGAATATGATTTTGTAGATTCTCTTAACTGCAAGGTAAGAGATTCTTGTTCTAATATGATTGTACATATCTAGTCTTAAAAACACTTGGAGTTAATTTTAGAATTGCGTGAGACCTGGACCAAAATTAATGACAAGGTAAATTACATGCCTTTATTGCCAGCAGATCAACTGAGTGTAATAAAATTATGTGAATTTACAGTTTCTAAATTAGATACTTATTAGAACATGTGTCAATGTGATAACAAGATTACTTCAACTTTAATATTTATGTATTATTGGAATGACATAAATGCATGAAGTAATATAATACTACTTCAATAATTATGTATTCTTTGAATGACATAAATAAATGAAGTAATAAGTTTAACTTGAAAATACTATTGAAACCAAATGATGGTGTTCATGATTACTTTAGTTATAAATATGAAGTCTTTAAGACTTAGTATAATCTAAAGTAAGACGTTAACTTGTTATGTCTTCTTTATTAAGGACATATACAAGAAGTCATTGAGTTGATCAATGATTTATAACGTGTAGTGAGATTATAACGGTTTATGTCTTCTTGTTGAGACATGAACATGAAGTGACTTATTTAATAAGTACTTGAGTTATAATGCATGCAAGAGGCTTGAAATTCTATTTCACCATTAAGATGACTTAGTTGGGAAATAGGTAAGCCAAAAGGAATACAAAGTTATCTTTCATATTGTTAGATTATCTCACAATATGAGTTCTAATGAAATACCACAAATTTGTGGTGTGTTCAGTTAGGAAAATCAAACGTTATTTGTATTGTTTGATTAAAGATAACTATAACTTCTTTTCTTCCAAAAGTTATCAAGGTTAGAAAATTGAGTATGGATTGAATATACTCAATTAGACTCCTAGAAGATTTATAAGACACCATTTATTATGGAATGTGATGAATCACATTAAGTCTTTAATTGAAGTTCTGAATTTGTTAAACTTCTGATGAAGCTAGATATTAACAAACGAATGTCAGGAACTATCAAAGTGTATTTGTAATGTCCCAAATAAGAAAAAATTGGTGTTGCTTAACTTGCTAATTATTTATAGATAGTCTATAAATTACAAAAGGCAAGTGGGAGTTTTATCTTGTAGAGATAAAGTTACAAGATACATAATCTTCTAATGTACACTAGCGAATATCATGATGAGGCTAGACATGTAAATGTTAGATCTCAAGATGATGGAATTCTCATTCATAGATCCTCAAGGATACCTTGGATATCTGATTAATATGCTAAGGATTATGAGTTACAGGATTATGGTAAGCCTGTTAATCATTATGATAAGTTTTCAAATATTGAATTTGGAAAATTACTCATGCTATGAATGTTAAAGATGCTGTCCATCCAGATAATCAATTTTGGAAATTTGGTTTATCTTGAATTCTAAAGTTAGACTAGAGAATGAAATGAGTTTCTGTTAAAGATGAAAAACCCTAGAGGTTTAAATCTTTATGTAGAAATCATATGGACAATATTGTACACATATTTAATGTATGTCTTGTGGCAAGATTATTAATCATACTTAAGCAATTAACTATGATTGAATACTCTTTCATAAGCACATTAAATATATAAAGATAATAATTGTCATACCTATTTTCATTTATATGAAAAAAAATGACAATAGAAATCAAAACTCTTTCTTATGTGATTACTTGAGTGAGGACGGTAAGTAATCGAAAGGATTTTTGAATTCAAATAATCTTGGAAGTGTACAAAGTGTAAAAATCCATGAATGGATTTATGCATGCATCAATGAAATATTCTTATGTTTAATTATTAAATCCATTGTTTGATTTATAATTGAAATAAGACAATTTCTAAGTATTCCTAAAAGCTAGTGGGATTATTGTGTTTAATTTCTTAAATGATATATGTTGCATAACATATGGGAAGTAACATTCAATGTAAGTTAAAATGTTAAGTCTTAACTTGGAATGAAACTTTACTTGAAGAATTTAAGAAGTAAAACATACAACCTTGAGATATATGTTTATTATTATAAACATGTGCGGTAATTAAATCTATTTAGACATGACGTATCATTTAGAAAGTCTAAATGAGAATATATCTTATGATAAGTTAGAACATGAATGAAATCTATGTTTGATTCTAGGATTTTTCATGTATATCATGTTGTATCATGTTTGAATGTAAAATGATTTGACAACATTTGATATCTAATAAAAGATATTTGATAAATTGTGTAATGGATATTCTAATCGAATATGTTTGGACTTAGAATAATGATCCTCAAATTGCTCCTAAATTCTAAGTATAAACAATATGGCAAGTTGTTGCGTAATTGTTATAGGCAACAAATCTTGAAAGATTTTAAGGCATCAAAATTACACAATTGATATTAAGTTTACGGAATAGTTAAAAGGCATATTGTAGTTTTATACAATAGTGTTTGTTTGATTGAGATGACACTCAATACTAGTCATGGTAGGATTTTATCCTTGATAATGGCCATGTAAACTAGTTATGCTTAACTAAGAAGCATAGTTGCATTATACATTAAAAGGTTAGAATACTTTAAACTTTAAAACGTTTGAAAGTTTGATTGTCATAAATTGATGGTTGAGGATATCACATCATTTATGAAAGATTGTGTGACTATATCAAGATAGTTGGATACACACATACAAGAATTTTTTATAATTAAATTCTTGAAATAAGTATTCTCAAAATTTTATAGATCAAAGTTAGTTGATTTATGCCTTGTCAACAAGTATGATTGACATGACTTAAGGCATAATTCATTAACAAGAATTATCATGCATTGATCTATTTAGTGTTTGGATAAAGGACATTAAGCAATTATTATTCATAATGAATTAAAGTACTAGGTACGTTTGTTTTCATTAATAATAAATTGTGTCCTATATTTGCATGTTTAAATCCGTGAATAACTTATGTTATTCTAAATGTCCGTTGTCAATTAATGATATGGGAATATCATTAAACTAAGACAAATCTGAGTATTGGTTAGAATATACTTGAAAGTATATTGATGCGTTGACATACCAATTTCACATGATATTCAATGAATTGAATATAGGACTTATCCCAACTACATGATTTTACTTTATGGATCTTGTCAGTAAGTAAATCATAAATAGTTATCCTCAGACTTGAGATACCAGATAAGTGTCATGGATGTAGTGCATTTCTGTGAAGCAATTTACCGCTTACCGTAACTGGGAGTTATAAGGATTGTTTTCAGAAATGTTGCAAAGTCTATGGGTTATTCTTGTAGTCAAGAGAGAATTTGTTCCTTCAAATTTGTTTTGAAGTTTAATACTGCTGGGCCCCTCGTAGGGTTGACAAGATGTTTGCGTGCGCACGCCCAAAGTCTATCTGGAATACGTTCAGATGTTTTGGTAATCTTGCTCAATCATAAACAACGAGAAACAGAATGTTAATTAAAGAATGACTGAGATCCATATCTTTATTAACATGGTATTAGTAACAAAAGGATAATAATAATGATGAATCATTAAAGGTTTTTCAGGAAACCTAGCTCGAGTTGAACTAGGGGCATTGGAGTGTTGCAAGACTCCAACCAATGTCATTTTACTATTAATAAATAACCAAGTGGGAGCTGTTGGAATATGGTTATAAATTAATGTGTAAATGTCTAGTATCGAACCCGAGACCTCGGGATTGCACATAATACAAACGAGAATAAAAGCATAATAATTATATATATTAAATGTTATGTATATATGTAATTATTTAAACACTTAACGGACTTAACGGTCGTTAGTTAGTAAGTGTACGGACTAACTATCGTTAAAAGGAAAAGGAAACGTACTAGAGTGTATTTAGGAGACAAGAAGGATCCGGAACACCCTTGTGAAGGGGTTGGCCGGCCGATCAAGGTAAAGGGGTATCCCTTTGCCCTAACTTGTTCCCTAAGTTGTCTAATCCTATAAATACAAAGCCAAGGGTCATTCATTCACACCTCTTGTGCACATAACCTAAAAGCTTTGTTTTCCTCTTTTCTTTTCTCCTTGAAACCGATCGACAACCACCCTCTTTAGGGTTCTAGTCGATTTTGTTTTATCAAAATAAAAGTGTTTTATTTAGATCTTGCAATCTCTTTTATTCGTTACTAGTTTGTGTGTACAAGAACGAGTTAACAACTTACTTTAGTTGTTATCAAGGAATCGATCAATAAAAAGGTAAGGGATTGATCATTGATTCACATAAACCCTAATTAGGGTTCTTCTATTGTTCAAGATTTAATTGAAGTGCATCGGGTACGTTTTCTATTTATGTTTAAGTTAATTCTTTATATGTTATACTTATGTGTTACACGCTTCCGCATTTGTGTACTTTGTTTTATGGAGTTTATATGATTGTCATGATTACTAAATTCCAACATTGTGTCATGTATAATATGTAGTTAACAAAGTGGGCTTATAGCATTAGTAGTGTTTGTAAAATAAGTATATGTGTAATGCAAACATTAAGCCCACTACCAAGTCCAAGTCAAAGCCCAATCACAAAGCCATGTGTTGGCTGTGATTCGTATAAACACACACACACATCTCTTTTACATAGTGTGCCTCATTTTGTATTCATAAGAAAAGAGTGTGTGTGTGTGTGTACTGTGTAAAAGGTCCCAAAAGTCTTTGTTTGTTTTCTTCCAAAGCTAATAAACATTAGACTTGAAATAACTCCATATGATCCATACACCTCTTCTCTTATTGTTCTTAATATGATTATGAGTGTCATCAAGTGTTAGTTTGTATGATAAAGGAAGGAAGTTGTGGTGTTACAGAAGCTTCACCCCCAACGATGGCCTACCGATGTCGTTTGGGAATAAACCCTCACGAAGCTTCCTACCATCACAAGACGGCCAAAAAAGCTCGGGTTTCTTGATATTCAATTCAAGACCCAAAGCTGGACCCGTCGCCCTAATGATGTCCAGAACCCTAGCCACCTCCTCAGTGTTACAAATGACAACCCCATCATCAAGATACCACTCATGAGGAAGAAGCTTGCAATTGTTTCTGATTTGGTGCACGAGGGGATGCAGCACAAGAGCGAAAAGAAGTGGTCCTAACGGGTTACCTTGCTGAACGCCAGTGGTGGACCATATATGATTATCTCTAAGATACAATCTGGCTGGCTGCCTATATAGAAATTCTACCCATAAAGAAATAGAAGGGCACCTCATCCTGACTTTATGAAGTAAAGCTGATCTATCCACCAAGTTAAAAGCGTTAAGAAAATCCACTGTAAGCATCACAAGAGACCTGTTAGTGTGACGATCACTTAACAACCTGTTAATGCTATGTAATATGGCCTCTGCTCCACTCGACACGCCGACCCCAAAGTGAAAATCATTAAGGTACTTGGTCATTTCTTTGCCAACATCTTTCATAGCCACCTTGGAAACCAACCGCCTCCATATAGTGCCCACTGCAATAGGTCGGATCCCGTTGTCGGGTTTCAAAAGCGGCGTAAGAGGAGCAGACGCAACAAACTCTGCAAGAATCGGCGGACATCTCCCCCCAACCACAAATTAACCACTGCAGTGATAGCACATAATAAACCAGTGGCAACAGCAGACCCATCTCCACATAAAGCATCCAAAATGTGCTGTGACCTCAAGCCGTCCCTCCCACAAGAAGTCCCTTTAGGGAAGGATTTAATACAACCAATGACGTTATCAACCTCCACAACAAGGGCAGGCTCAGCATATATAGTGCTCGGTATAGACGGAGGTGGTTTGTGCGGATGTTTAGCCTCCAAGGCCATCACGGTATCACCATTATGCGGAGCAACCCCTGATGAGCATAACACCTTCACCGCTGCAGTAAAGTGACCATCAGCAACCTTTCGAAGGCACGCTTTGATGTTTGTGTTACCAGCATTTTTCTCCTTTTGGATATCAACGCTTCCCTGGTTAAGAGGCACCGTACCCGATCCATCTAATATATTATTAACTAAAATGGCAACACCATCCTCTTTCCCCCATAGAAAAATGCATGCAACAATAGAAAAAGAAATATAGTATCATCCTACTCAAAAAAGGTGTTTTGTTGGGGGGGGGGGGGCATCTTTATGATCGAAATGATAGCAACAAAAGATGTATGAGATGAAGTTTAGAGTAAATTGCAAAAATCGTCGTTGTGGTTTGGCTAAATTGCACGTTTCGTCCTTGTGGTTCAATAAGTGCAAAGATCGTTCTTATTTTGTATTGTTACGTGCACTTTTGGTCCTTCATAAGTAAAATTTGGCAAACCACAATGACGATTTTGGCAATAATGGATGACCAAAAGTTATGTAACAGTGCAAAATAAGGACGATCTTTGCACTTAATGAACCACAAGGACGAAACGTGCAATTTGGCCAAACCACAAGGACAATTTTTGCAATTTACTCTGAAGTTTATATTAAGACAACAATGGTTCTAACACTGTTAATGTGAATATTGTGTATTTGTTTGAAATTATCAGATTGAAAGAAGGATCAGCATTTGAAATAGAAAAATACGATTATACAAAATTCTATACGCTAGATTTATGAACAAATACATACAAGAGACCATATTATTGCGTATGCATTGATTAGCTATTGTAAATTAGTCCTTGAAAAGTACAAAATCGTGCGGATGACACTAACCCCTTCTTGTTTTTACCGTAGTTATTGGTTTCTTCCTAAAATTTAATCATTTGGTCGCCAAGAATATTGTATGCTATGTAGATTCCCATCGTTTTAATAAATAAAATGTAAATTCTGAAGATTTACTTTGAGACAAACCCCAACCATGACAGATTTTTGCGTAAATTAAGGTCGAAAGTATCAAAACATAAACTGTTTTCTATATCCTACATTCAACATTTTGTTGGCAAACATGGAGGCAATAGTATATAAAAGATGAACTAGCTGGTATAACTTATATTCATAATTGTAGTCCCAAATATGAGTCGAAATGAAATTGCAAATATATATACTGAATAACTGTAATTCGTCTAACTTTGTAACATTACATATGTGCATGTATATATAGAGGTCGAAAAGGTGCGACCCAAACATTGCAATTGTTCAAATGGGTATGACCCAATCGACATGACTATTCGGTTATGTATAATCGACTTTTAACTAACTTTAACTGAATTAAGTAACTTTTGGTTTCAAACTATCTTTTGAACCGCGTGATGTGTCGTTGCGGTTTAGCAGTATTAATGCCTATTCAAGTTTTAAATTTATATTTAGCCGACTTATCAATAACACACACACTTAACGAGCAGTGTACCCGGTCAGTATGAATATAATGGTAAGTAGAGTGTCGATCACTAAGAGTGGAACGTATTATCTAGTTATTCTAATCAGTATTTTAATATCCTAAGTTAGTTTTATACAAACTAATCTAACGCAAGGGGGTTCAGCCTGAGAGACTGGCACGGTTTGGTTATAATTAAATAATAAACTAAACTAATTAGCACGAATCAGCGATTAGCACACACGTACACAGATAGATACACGAGACAATAAGAAGACCTGTCCTGATAGTTAAGTAGCTTGTCACTTGTTTTATTGCTAGTTTTATATGAAGTGTATATAATTAAACCTTTCTCGTTGGCTCTAATCTTATCGGCGGGTAAACCCTTAATGATTACTTATGACTATCCTATTTACCTATCTTCCTACTTTTCTACAGACGATAGAATGCATAGGGGATGAAATAAATAGGCGAGGAAAGAGGCATGGCGACCCGATCAATGCTCAGCTAGACACAGAGGTTATCAATGCACTAATAAAAGTTACCAAAGACATCAACATATAAACTTTAATTGATGGGAAAGCAATTTTAAGGGAAGTGCAATCTTTCCGTTGTCACATTACACATGCCACCAATCCTGATGAATTAAAGTGTACTAATACAATAAAACAAAACTACTTAATGAATTAAATACATGCAGGACCTTCTTACTGCTCTTGTATCTTCATTTTGGGTGTGTCTTGTGCTGCTTGGTCGTCTGAATTCGGCTGTCTTCTTTTAGGGTTGGCCACAAAATTCGTCTGACTTTGGGGTATTTATAGTTTCTGTTCGAGGGGTCGATGCGGCGCATAGAATAAGTAGATGCGGCGCATCGACTTAACTTCTCGTGGGGTCCAAGATTAATATATTCAGGAATATTCGTACACCGTCTTAAGATGCGGCGTATCTTGTTCTTTGTATGCGGCGCATGTATCTTGGATCGTAACTGGTGATATCTTGACAGACATTTGATATTGCGTCGTATCTGTTGAGTGAGATACGGCGCATCTTCTGGTGTTCAGGAGACTTTTCCAATCTTTATCATTTTGCTCCATTTTATGTCCAAAATCGCCAAGTTTCACCTAATGCTTGTTTTTACCTGAGAATTACAAAAGTAAACATTAACGTATCGATTCTCATGAATAATATAATAAAACAAGTCAAATAAATAGGATAAATGATGATAATAAAATGTACTTATTTGAGTTCATCAAATATCCCCCCACTTGAACTTTACTTGTCCCCAAGTAAACATTAGAATTAATTCTTATGAAAAATGTATCCTAAAAGATATTAGGATTTATTTTTATATTTAAGCACGTATTCGTTTTTGTCATAATCACACAACCAAACACTTAACGAAGTAGAAACAAAAAATAATTTTCAATGTATAACAATTCCAAATCGTTTAGTTGCTTAGTTGACGAATATTCTATCCTAAGCTTGGCAAGTATACACATCTCCCCCACTAAAGCAAAGGAATAACAAGTCTAAAGCGGTAAAAAGGGTTTGTTGATTAAGGGTTGATCATTCTTTTTAATCTCTATCGATCTCATATTCCAGAAAAGGCGACAAAATCACAAATACATGATCGAATCCACGAACACGATACTTGCAATTGCTCAAATCCTTAACTCGAATAGGCTAAAGATAGGACCAAGTAATCTTCACCAATAATATTATATCAAAAAGGGCGACAAAATCATAAATACATAGCCGAATCCACGACTACTATACTTAAGATTGCTCAAATCCCTAATCCCAATAAATCAAAGGTTTAGATGGAGAATGATATAGGGTATGGATAATATTTGGGAAACAAATTGGTGTAAAATAAAAAATAAACAAAACAGATAAATTAAAATCCTAAGTGTGGTTAATAACTTTCCCAACCATCCCATGAATAAGACTCATATCATTGAATAACTCACGCTTTAACACTTGAAACACACGCTTTAGGTAGACACGAATTATACTCAACAAAATCTCAATCAAAGAATAACCTTAGTTGGCGTTCCCATAACGGCCAACTCCCATTCAATCCATAATATAATATACAACAACAATAAGTGGTGATATCTCCCACTTAATACAAAACTTTACATAAGTTGGTTAAAACATACTTCCAACTTTTCTCTTTCTTTTTCTTTTCTATTTTTTCTTTCCAACTATGTGTAAAATTTCACAACTTTTCTATCACTATTTTTCCAGATAAATTTTCCATACTTTTCATACTTTCAGAAATAACTGTAATAGTGAAAGTAGTAAACACACGAAAAATAAACTAAAAGTTATACAATATTTACTTTCATACCAATTGCATTGTGCAATTTCCCGACCTAACCAAAGATAATGAATTACGCACACGAACATAGGTAATGTAAGGAAACACACTTTGCCTAAAGCAATTAACCACGGATTTTAATCTACAGGGTAGGCTAAGGTGTAAGGGTGTAACGAAACATTATAACAAAGGTGTAAGAAACGAAAGGAATGGCTCTGAGGGTTTTTCTAGGGGTATCTTACTCTAAAAATGAGAGTAACAAAAGGGTTTATACGGGGGTTAATTAACCAGTATAGTTAGTTAATATCACATAACATATAAAGGCTATTTGGGTGTAATCCTAGAAATTTACCAAATTTAGACAAGTCATTCCAATTATAATAGATAATACTTATTATGGTGGTCTCGAATAGTATACAAGCCAAGTTCTAAAGTTTTCAAGTCACCAGCACACTAAAGTTTTAATATTTTTCAAAGAATAGTGTTATGTGTGCGGTTTTGTAATTTAGACTTTAAACAAAAATATGCTAAAGAAATTTTAAATTTTGATATATTAAGCGCATTTTAAGCATATTTTGAAAAAGTATAGGACAAGTAAGTGTTCTAATTCTCCAATCACCCCACTTAAGTTAAACAACGTCCTCGTTGTTTGTGTCAAAGGTTAAAAACAGGAAAAATAAAAGAATTAGAACAGAAAAACTCCCCTGAGATTTGTTCGGTATGATCCTCCATTGTTCGTGTAAGAGCAAAAATCATCATTCTTGTGGATTTGAACGTTTAAGCTTCATAAATGATGTATCCACAAAAGTTGCAGGAATCTATAATACCATATAAGCTTTAACACACCTGAGTTAAGAAGGTTCAAACTTGCATAATACATTAGTAGTTAGTGAAAATAAAACGTAGAAAAAATAAAACTGTAAATCATCAGGTCAGTCGATATGCCGTATCTATGGAAGAAGATACGCCGTATCGAGCCTGGCATAAATACGAATCAGAATAAAAGATGCGTCGCATCCTTAACCAGGGATGCGGCGCATTAAATAAACTGACAAAAAGTTTTGAAGTATAAAAATAAAAATGCAGAAAATAAAAATAAAGTACGGATATGACCAGTGCAGGTGATGCGTCGCATCTAATAATGGAGATGCGCCGCATCTACTGCAGGTCTGACAGACTCGACAGAACAGTAAATAAAATATAAATTCCGGGTTGTCTCCCGGTCAGCACTTGTCTTTATTCCAGAGTCTTCAAGTTAGACTCACGTTCAGCTCCTTAATACCGATCATTGATTCCAACATTGCCACGTATGATCCATTTAGCAACTAATTCGTCACGTATATATTCAGGTCCTAAATTCAATACTCCTTTGTAGAATCTTTTCATCATTTGGTATGGGTATTCGATCCCTCTCTTCATGTCTTTATCATCAACAAAAAGGAATGGAGAAAATCTGTAGTAGAACCTATTAGTAGCATGCTTGAATCCAGGGTGAGTTCGGGGCATCATATAAGTGATAACGTTGCTTCCACATTGAAAGGTGATTTTTCCTTCAAATCGTTTCGTATTAATAGAAATCTCCCTACAAAATGGTTTTCCAACAATCACGTCACCCATCTCGCTATCACAATAGGCATTCATGTCTTCAACAACGGCGAATTCGGTAACAATAGTAAAACATCCAACGAAGACTGGGACATTAATGAAGGCTCCAACTACATTCTTTCCCTTAAACTCCACTTTTTCTCTCATAATAGAATTGTAAAATCTTTTTGACATGACATTGATCGGCAAAGTAGGAAAGAAATTGGCGTCAATTAGCTTGTACCCAATCATGCATGGGAATTGCAAATTATAAACACAATCGACGTGGATCCTTCTGCCGTAATCCCAAGGACCATGATACCCCTCAAATTCATCGTAATTCCTAGTACTAATTACGTTGACTCTAGGACTATCCAAAATCTCCCCTTCTTCTAATTCAGATTCCGCATTATTCATGAACGGGTCATTGAATTCCAATGGTCTATCAAGGTCATTAAGTTCAATGTAGTCCCCATCGTAATGTTCCAGTGATTCATTTTGCACTAATATTTCTTCCATAAAATTGGTTTCGATGTCGAAGTCTATCACTTCTCCTAGTCCGACCATTGTTCTTTCTGAAATAATCATGAAAGCATCAGTAGGGTATGTTCAAGAAAGTATTATATCAGATAATTAACAACGAAAACGGAACACGAAAAAAAAAAAAAGTTGCCGATATCTGCAGACGATGCGCCGTATCCAGAAAATGGATACGCCGTATCTTATTATGTTAAAATTTAATCAGACTTTTATTCATAAAATAGATACGCCGCTTATGAATAAGAATGCGCCGTATCAAATTAAATTATCAAAAATCGTTTATATTTATAAAAGTTAAATGCGTCGTATTAACAAAAGTTAATGCGCCGTATTTTCGTTAAGTTTCAAAATAAAAGATTTTTGATTCAGTAGATACGCCGTATCGATAAAGATCGATGCGTCGTATCTGTTTAATAATTCGAAAAATCTGTTTTTAATTTAAATAGACAATACGCCGTATCTGTTAAAACAGATGCGTCGTATGGCGTTAAGGTTTAGAAAAAATTCTTATTAAAAACAGAACACGCCGTATCTTGGGGAAAGATGCGTCGTACTCGAATTTATTAAACGCGTTGTATTTTAGAAAAATTAAACGCAATACGCCGTATCTGCGAAAACAGATGCGCCGTATCGTTTGTATCAGCACAGTACAACGACAGCAGAATACAAAAAATAAAAACAAATAAAAACAAAAAATAAAAACACACAAAAACAAAAAAAATAACAAACAAATAAAAACACACAAAAAAAACAGAAAATATGCAAATTATACAATGCAATCTATCTAATATACAACATGGTTAGTGGTTAGAATCTAAAATTAAAATTAAAAACCTAATTAAAATACTAATCAAATTAATAGATAATAACAATCCAATCCCCGGCAACGGCGCCAAAAACTTGATGCGCGTGATGTGTCGTTGCGGTTTAGCAGTATTAATGCCTATTCAAGTTTTAAATTTTTATTTAGCCGACTTATCAATAACGCACACACTTAACGAGCAGTGTACCCGGTCAGTATGAATATAATGGTAAGTAGAGTGTCGATCACTAAGAGTGGAACGTATTATCTAGTTATTCTAATCAGTATTTTAATATCCTAAGTTAGTTTATACAACCTAATCTAACGCAAGGGGGTTCAGTCTGAGAGACTGGCACGGTTTGGTTATAATTAAATATTAAACTAAACTAATTAGCACGAATCAGCGATTAGCACACACGTACACAGATAGATACACGAGACAATAAGAAGACATGTCCTGATAGTTAAGTAGCTTGTCACTTGTTTTATTGCTAGTTTTATATGAAGTGTATATAATTAAACCTTTCTCGTTGGCTCTAATCTTATCGGCGAGTAAACCCTTAATGATTACTTATGACTATCCTATTTACCTTTCTTCCTACTTTTCTACAGACGATAGAATGCATAGGGGATAAAATAAATAGGCGAGGAAAGAGGCATGGCGACCCGATCAATGCTCAGCTAGACACAGAGGTTATCAATGCACTAATAAAAGTTACCAAAGACATCAACATATAAACTTTAATTGATGGGAAAGCAGTTTTAAGGGAAGTGCAATCTTTCATCATTTGGTATGGGTGTACTAATGCAATAAAACAAAACTACTTAATGAATTGAATACATGCAGGACCTTCTTACAGCTCTTGTATCTTCATTTAGGGTGTGTCTTGTGCTGCTTGGTCGTCTGAATTCGGCTGTCTTCTTTTAGGGTTGGCCACAAAATTTGTCTGACTTTGGGGTATTTATAGTTTCTGTTCGAGGGGTCGATGCGGCGCATAGAATAAGTAGATGCGGCGCATCGACTTAACTTCGCGTGGGGTCCAAGATTAATATATTCAGGAATATTCGTACACCGTCTTCAGATGCGGCGTATCTTGTTCTTTGTATGCGGTGCATGTATCTTGGATCGTAACTGGTGATATCTTGACAGACATTTGATATTCCGCCGTATCTGTTGAGTGAGATACGGCGCATCTTCTGGTGTTCAGGAGACTTTTCCAGTCTTAATCATTTTGCTCCATTTTATGTCCAAAATCGCCAAGTTTCACCTAATGCTTGTTTTTACCTGAGAATTACAAAAGTAAACATTAACGTATCGATTCTCATAAATAATATAATAAAACAAGTCAAATAAATAGGATAAATGATGATAATAAAATGTACTTATTTGAGTTCATCACCTAGTTTCCCACAATTGAAACATTTTACCTTTCTTACATCCCACTCACGTCTATTCCTATTTGATTTTTCTTTGTGAGTTGAGTTTGCTTCATTCGAGTTATTTCTATTTCCATTATTATGCCAGTTTCCTCTTGAGAAATTTGATCTACCTCCGCGTTTGGTAAATCATCTTCCTTTTCTAGAGTGTTCACTTTGTGTGAATAATAGGTTCTCCTGGCTTTCCACTTGTCCTCGCTTTTGGAGTTTTATCCTTTCCTCGATTGCCTTAAGTTTCCCTGTGATCTCATCTAGGGTAATGTCGTCGAGATCATTAGTTTGTTCTATGGATGCAACTATTTGAATGAACCTATCTGGTGTGGAATCTAATAGTTTTCGTACTAAAAGTGATAAATCCAAGGTTTTCCCTAAATCTTTAGCCTTCGTGGCGTAGCCGTTTAGTTTAGCCGTAAATGCATCCACCGTGTCATCATCCTTCATCTGAAGGGTTTGAAATCCTATCATCAATGATTGTAACTATGCTTGTTGCACTCTCTCTTCTCCAAAGTGTCTATTCTTTAACGATTCCCAAAATTCTTTTGCCGTTTTAAAACTTGCTACTTGTAAAATCACATCTTCGGGGTCAACGCTTGATATAGGAAGGCCGTCATTGCCTTATCCTTCTTATCATCTAGTCGCGTGTTTTCCTTAGGTTCTATCGCTTCCCATAAACCATGTGCTTCTAATATGACCTCTATTTGTGTAGCCCAAATAGTGTAGTTTGTGGTTTTCAATTTTGGGCATTGATATTGTGCGATTGGTGTTATGGGTTTTGGTGGCGTAGTACCATTTGTATCGTCACCCGACATCCTAATTGTGTTTAATTAATATCTTCACCTTCTAACGTGCGGTGTTATCCTTGCTCTTATGGGAATTCCTAATACAATGGGAATAGTTCTCGGGAATCCTAATAATACGGGATCAATAAATAGTTCTTCATGATTTCCTAATAGTACAAAATAACTACTCTATACTATTCAATATTGTAAAGCACTAAATATACTAACTTTATCACTTAACTAAACAATATAATATGAAGAATAAGATAAGATGGTACACATATTAGTATATAACGTATGGTACTAAAGAGAAATATGTGGAGCGTGTAAAGTAAGATAGAAGAATAATAAAGAAATAAAGGAAGAATAAGGAGATAAGATGAAGATGAATGATAAGAAGATTGATATTAGATGTGGCGGCGGCAATAGAGAATAAAAGAGAAAGATGGAACGTGTGGTTTATTAGATTAGAATAGAGAAAAGAGATAAGAGATACAAAGACACACACTCCCACCTATACCCTCTCTAAAGCACACACACTAATGTAGTGGAAGTCTGTGTTATATATTTGGTGAGTGATGCCTAATGGGCTTTGGCTTGAGCTTGGATAGGTTTATGTTGGACTTGTACATCAATACATGGACTTTATCTACTAACATACTAGCTTAGTCCAACCATAAGCCCTTTTACACTATTCAATTACATTTCATACGACACACTAAAGTTGTTAAATCGAGAATAACCATCACTTTTAAATCAATGCTAACAATCTCCCCTAAGGGGCCCATTGTTCTCCCGCAATGCGAAAGAATGCTTATTTTGAATCGTCAAAAGACTACCAAAATACGAAGTTCTCTTTTCGTTCTCTTCTTTCTTTTTTATTTTGACTTGGTTGGCAGGGTCAGGGCCTTTCTCGCTGGGCGAGCGCATCCGATTCTAAAGTCCTTTCCTAAACCACTTCCCGTTCAGTTGCTGAAAGATAGAGAGAAGGCTTTCTAAATGAGATTGAGTTCCACGAATATGCAGGTTAACCTTTGCGAAAGTCAATTACATCGATCCCTTTTCCAAACCCTAACTATAACTACGTAGTAGATCCTGTTGACTAATCTCCTTTCCTTGGTTGAGTTCCTCGCTTTACCCTCCCTCTCTCTTATGGTCATTCAAATGATGCTCCTAGTGATTTCATCTTTCGTCTTCGTTGTCTTTAACTTTGTGTGTCGTTGTAGAATAGTCTTGATACTTCGTTCCTTCATGCTATGTGATCTTCAAAGTAATCGTCTTTTGGTTGTTCTTGCCTTGATCAACATCTTCTTGTTCATTTGCGTCGTGTCCTCTAACATACTCATTCATCTTAGACTGTATACTTATGATAACAATCTTCCTTATGCTAACAATCTCCCCATAATCTTTCATCATTAGACATTTGAACTTGTTCTTGACATCTTGACTTCGTCTTTAACACTTGGTCTTTAACTTGATCTCCTTGTCTTGAACTTTTACATTTGAGCTTTGATGAGGGATGTTCTTCATAAGTATGAGTATGCTGAGGTGAAGATATTTGATGTATCGGATGATGGTTATTGGACTTTTGTCAGTACCTACATAAAACAGTTAGCAATAATACGTCCAATTCTTACAGGTTAGGACTTTGAGATTGTCAACAGCATAGTGTGAAGACTTTCTCTAATCCTTCCCCAGGCCGTTCTGAACCGGATACCCCGAAAGGGGTTACATGGACACACCGAAGTGCACCCACGATTCAGTGAGTCGCTGGAGATCACCCCACGACTGTAGACCGATTTGAAGCATGTAACCATCAATGATATAAATGGCAAGATCTGAAGATCTCATTAAGACTCTTACAACTTGTGTCCCTTTATGGCGAACACAAGTGTGTCATATTTGAAGTGCTCTTAACGAGATATTTGATGAATCTCATGGCCCTAGACTCTATCATGTGCGTTTTGGTTTTAGTTGTCGGAGGCATGGAGCAGAGTGCCACCTTTTCAATATAAACACATCTCGGAATGAGAGGCCGATAGATTATGCAGTGTTCTCCGTGAGAAATGAAACAAATATCTTTTAAGAGATACCTGAGTGGCTAGGAGGGGTGGTGCAGTGCGTCACTGGGTCCATGACGTCTTGTCTTCAATATCAGTATCAACTTGTGATAATCGATAGCAGATGTATTGACCCAGTTTCTACCCTAAGTTTTCATGGAGGGCTATTTCTTTTCACCCTTTCATCAAACTTTTCTTTTTTATTCTTCAACCCCTTCTTTCCCTTTCTCATTTACTCCTTTTTTCAATCTTACCTAAGGACTTCTAATTCTAATCTATTGGAATTGTCCTTGGGTAGATCCCTCCGGCTCTGGCGGATCATAGGACATAACCTAACCATAATCACCTTATAACTTCATGATTATCCTAGATTTGTTGATCACATACCATAAAACCTTTTGTGAAAATCTCTCAAAGTGTTTAAACACATTTTTGTTAACACTTTGAGAGATTTTGCATTTTCTGAAACACTCCCCCTTCACATGTGCTCTTGCATTTTTAAGATAAATTTGCACATGTTGGGTGGAGTTCGCACATTTGAAATGATTGAATTTCAATGAACATGACCATCGCGAGACACGTTTACATCACTAGTTGGACAAGCTTGAAATTATTGCCCGTCCCGGTCATATTCAATGATAATCTCTCAAATTGGTACATTCTACTCAGACAAGTCCTTTGCGAGACACGTTTACATCAATGGATAACCATCTTGAAATTATTACCCGTCCCGGACAAGTCTTTTCGATAACGGACATTTAGTTTCGTCAATTCGAGGGTTAGAAATGAGTCTGTCTGGTGAGCATACTTTTCTTTGAGATTTCACGAACTTTGATCACATTTTAATCACGTCCTCTCCCCCTAAAAAATAGCATTGATATTTTTGCTATCAACTAATTAAAATGAAACTTTTTGATGAAGATGGAATATTTTTTCTTTTTTAGTTTATACTCCCCCTTAATTAAAGCATATTGAAAAATATTCGTGATTAAGAGGGAGTTATCGATTTTTAGGATAAGTGCTCGAAAAAATATATAAGAACTTTATTTTGAATGAGCACTCTCCTTTCTTTGAAGAACAGGTCCTGAACTGATGTGTCCAGAAGCCATAGTGAAGAGATTTTGAGAAACGACATGTTTTGAAAACATATTAGTACTCTCGCTCAAGCATCTGTACATGTCCGTATCATTGTTGAAAGACATTTCTAGACACGTACAGAATATTGATTATACGAGAGACATGTCGAGAGAAGAATATTTTTGGATTTTATATTTTATATTGTTTTTGTATTTTATATATATATATATATATATATATATATATATATATATATATATATATATATATATATTGGCATTTTTCTATTTTTATATTTTGATTTTTGATTTTATAAAAGAAATGGAAAATCAAAAATGGAAGATAGAGAGAATGAATAATTTACAGATTTGGAACCTTCTGAAGAACTGGTTTCTGAGATAGTTGAGTCACCTGCAACCAATGATGAAGCGTATTCACAATTAACAGTGTTAGTAGAACATGAATCATCACTCTTAGGTTGTTCACTGTCAACAGTTGTGGTGGTTTCCTGATGATTTTCACTATAATTTGTCATGGTGCAACTATCAAGAATCTTTCCTGTGAGAATCCATCTAAGACCAACTGTTTTAAAAACTCTTCCCGTGGGAATCCACCTTAGGAAAGGTCTATGAGTTTTTTCTTATCAGATTCAGCGGAAGGCTCATTTTTAGAAAAACTAGGTCCTGTAGAGATCCACCTAGTAGGTTTCTTAGCATTTTGCTTTTCATCAACGGGTTTGTTTCTATTTGTTGTCTTAGTGGATTGTTTTTTAGCACTTGATTTGCCTTTCATGTTCGAAGAGGAATTTGAGTTCTTAGTGTTGCATTCTACGTGCACAACATTTTCATTTAAGCAACTACTCTTAGATGCAAGCCAATCCCTAGTCTTTAATTGAATGATCCTAGGCAGTGGTTTACTACTACTAGCATTGCTTTGTAATGTTGTAGAATTCATCACCCTAGACGGTGTTCCTAAAATTCCATCTTTTCGAATCTGTGCCTTTTTCCTAGCTTTCTCTAGATCTGGATTGTGGACCATGTCATTTGAACCAACAGATTCTTTAACAGTATTTGTGGTCACATTCGGTGAGCTATTCCTAGGGGCACACACATTAAGATTCAACTTGTTGTCCTTTGAATTTGTAGTAGCATTCCTAGACTCTTTTGGATTATCTTTTTCACTTTTGTCTATCGCCGTATATGTTTGAGATGTAGAGGCAGACGCAGTAGTGGGACTAATCCTATCAAGATCAGGTGCTATCACATTTGATGTTTCGACAACGGCTTTTCCTTTTCCTTTTTCACAAACTTTAGGCAAGGGTGTTGGAACACATTGAGACATAGACATTTTTGGTCTAGCAATATTATTTTCCTCACTCTTCCTATTTTGTCCTTCAAGCTGAGACTTCAAGAGATCCATTTGTTCTTGCATGTTTTTGTAGGACCGCTCATACGACAATTTGTCATACTTGCATTCTTCCTTTTTCCGATCAAGTTGTTTAGAATATGTAACATTTTGTTTTTCAATCTTAGCAAATGCATTTTCATATTTTTTAACAATTTCGGAAGTCTCAGCTCTTAGTCTCTCATCATCCTCAACAGAATATATTTGAAAAATAATGGACATAATATCAGTCGATAGAGCTTCTTCAGAGAGTGCGTCATTTTGTTTTTCCAAAACTTTGATTCGTTCAATGTTTTCATTAGCTTCCTTTACCAGGGATTTGTGGTCCTTGACAAATTCGGCTGCTTCTTTCACAATTGCGTTCTCAACATGGATTGCTCTTGCATGTATTGCAGTTACAATGGGAGTAATTTCTGTTTCGAACATCTTTTTCTGTTCAGTTTGAAAACTTGAAAACCAATCATTAATTTTAGCATTTGATTTGGTTGCCACAACAGTTTGAAGCATTTCAACTCTCTTTTTAAGATCAGCCAAAAGTATTCTAGCTTCACTTGTGTTGCAAGTGTTGTTAGAGTACATTTGTTCGATGTTAGAATGATGTTTTGAAACAACTTTTAACTTTGAGACAGCCACTGGTTTTTTGAAAAACAATGGTGACTCTTTTTGAACAAGGTGAACTCCTGCAAGTTTGTTTGCTTCATGATAATCGATTGGTTGGATTTCTCTGTTCAATTGTCGCATTTTGTTTCGACTCTCTTTCGTAAGCTCAATCGTTTCATATGAATCATAACTAGCAGGTGGATCATGTACATCATTTATAAGATTACCATTATATAGTACATTCTGTTTTTGCTGAGCTTTCTTGAGATAACAAGGATTTTCACAACCGAGAGCCATTTTCTTTCTTGTGTGTAAAATCGGGTTTTGATCGTTAATTAACAAATTAATTGTTTGTGTAGAATGACCCGTTTTTACACGCAATTCTTCCAGCTTTTTAATAGTTTCCTGTTTGTCAAGGACTTCATCAAGAAGTTCAACTTCTCATTTTGAAAACTTTGCATGCAACTCTTTCTTTACTTTTTCAAGATCAGAACAAGTTGATTTTTGTTTAGAAAGTTGGTCGGTTAAATCAGAAATTTCCGCTTTTAAGGATTTAATTTGCATGTTCAATTTAACATCAAGAGTGTCGTATTTGATTTGCAAATGTTTCTCCCTTGAAACAGAATCTCTGTAACCAATTTCAAGTTCTGACTGACGTTTGTGGTTAAATTCAAAAGCTTTTTCTCAGTGGTCAATTTTTCATTAGCGGCCTTAACATCGCTGGTCAATTTTTCATTAGCGGCCTTAACATCGCTATTGATCTTTTTGACCTTTTCAATTTCAATACCACAATCTTGCAATAATTATTCAAATGAAGCACGAGTTTCCTCATCATTAGCAACTTTTGTGCAACTTGAACTTCATTAGGATCCATATTTGGAGTTGCCAAATTAGTATTGCTACAACTTGGCATTTCCATGTATGTATCATAAGTAGGTTCGAGAGGCACATAATTTGGATTTTCATGAGCAAACGAATTAACTCATTACTTGGAGTTGATGCCTCATGGAGTGGTTCTTTGTCATAAGTAGGAGGAATGTCAGAATCACTGCACGATGTTGTTTCTTGTTGTTTAGCCATAAGGTTGGTGATGCCAGTGACTTCTGTTGAACAATTTGTAACTGTGAAGTCATATTCTTCATCAGTCAATGGTATTCCCGAATCATCCTTTTTTGCTAGCATCAACATGTATTGGAGCTTTTCTAGCTTCGTCATTACCTGGACAATACCAATTCTACTTATATCACTCCCATGGATTGCAGATGAAGTCATGAAACAATAATCCTCATTTTGATTGACCCCATTCTGATTCACAAACTGATCCATTTGATTTCCCGTATACTGCCCAACATATTGCATTTGATTGCCCATTTGAATACCCATAGCATTTCCTTGCTGACGCTCAGTAACCTCAACCATTTGGCCTTCTTGTCCTATATATGACTGCATGTTGTCAGTGTATGGTGAATTCCATTGGTTGTTGTTATGTTGTATGAGGTTGAATGCCTTGGTGAATAATGCAAAAGCATGTGCCATATCAGTTGCGAAATTGTCTTGATGAGTTGTCATTGATGATGTAGTATGATAAAGTTGATTGATTCAGGATCGTTGCAAAGAAATATGTGTTGTGATTATTGAAGGTTAAGCTTGGTTGTTGTTGTGAAGTTTTGGTTCTTCGGTGAAGTTACAATTTAGACAAAATAAAGTTACTAAATTAGACTAAAGATCGAAAGATTACAATTTCGACAAAAGTTTATGTAAATTATAATTTAGATAAAATGTCAATTTCTATAGAAATTTCAATTTGACCAAAATTTATACAAATTATGCTAAAATTTCAATTTAGATAGAAATATCTAATTTATATAAATTGATAATTTATATAAAGTGATCTAACAATCTTATACAAGAAAGTAGATATCCGAGTGTCGAAGTAGTTTCACACTTATACAAGTTAGAAACTACCGAGTCCGTAAGCCTTGATGTTGTAGAAATTACAAGAAAAATCAAATTTATAAAAGTTATTTAAGTTGTAAAGTTTAGCTTAATTGCGAGGGCCAAAGTTGTCAATATCGGAAAGTTCACAAAACTGCTGCAAATGCGAGGGACCAATTCTGACAATTTCCTAAAGTTGATAACCAATTGCGAAAGTCAGGTGATTTGCGAAAGAACCTCAATTGCGGAACTTCTTGGAATTGCGAGAAGAGGTCTGATTTGCGAAAGAGCTTGGTGAATTGCGAAACCTTTACCAATTTCGAAAGCTATCACAATTTCGAGAGGCTTTGAGCAATTTCGAAAGATTTGAATTTCGAAAAACCCTTTTCTCTCGAAAATGATTTTCGAAAAATACTCTTTCATCTAAAATCTTATACAAGAAATTAGATTTTTTCTATGTCGATGTAGATCCCCTTTTTATCACAAGTCTTATACAAGATATGTGATAAAAACTCCGATGCAATGAAGAGTCGAATTGAACCGCAATATTTTTGAAGCACTTTTTTTCGATCAAAAGTCCAAACAGATAACTTTGTTTTTTCGATCAATCAAGTATCAAATCCCACAAACTTCTATTACAGTATCAAAGCTGCTACCCTTTTTAATTAAAGCGTCAAAACTCCAACAGTGCACAACCAAACAAAAAACGCAACTTTTTCTGAACTTTTTTTTTTCCGAATAGCAATTCCTTTTTTTTTTTTTTTTTACTTTTGATAAACACAAACACAACTAGGACCTAAATCTTTGTTTGGCGGATGATACCACTTGTAAAGCACTAAATATACTAACTTTATCACTTAACTAAACAATATAATATGAAGAATAAGATAAGATGGTACACATATCAGTATATATAACGTATGGTACTAAGGGCACGTTTGGTAGAGAGAATTTCAGAGAATAGAAATGAAGTAGAGAATAGAATTCAGAGAATAGAAATAGGTAGAGAAATTTAAAGTCAATTCTAGTGTTTGGTAACATGAGAAATAAACTCGGGAATTGGCAAAAAAAAAAAAAAAAATTATTGAAAGAATTAGAACTTTTGTTTGTTGATTTAAAAAAAATATATTTTTTCTAAATAACAATTCTAAAAAATATATATTTAAAAAAAAATATTTTTTTAAATTATTATTATTATTTTTTTTTTAAAAAAAATTATTTTTTTAATTTTTAAAATTTTTTTTTTTTATAAAATTAATTTAAAAATTTTTATTTTTTTTCTAATAACAATTCTAAAAAATATATATTTAAAAAAAATATTTTTTTTTTATTTTTTTTAATTTTTTAAAAAAACTTATTAAAAAAATTATTTTTTTTTAATTTATTTTAAAATTTATTTTTTATAAAATTATTTAAAAAAAATTATTTTTTCTATATAACAATTCTATAAAAAATATATTTTAAAAAATTTACTTTTTTTATAAAAAATTTATTATTATTTTAAAAAAAAAACTTATTTTATAAAAAAATTTATTTTAAAAAAATTATTAATTTTTTTTATAAAAAATACATTTACGTAAGTTGGTTTGCAACTAAAAAAAAAGAAAAAAAAAAAAAAAAAAAAAAAAAAAAAAAAAAAAAAAAAAAAAAAAACTTACAAAGTTCCCCTCATTTCTCTCATTTCCTCACTAAAAGTAGTGGAAATGAAACTCAAAAAATTGCACTACCAATTCTCCACCAATTCCCCACAATTCTCCACCTTTTTATTTCTCTAACATACCAAACAGATTCTCGAGAATTAAGCCCGAGAATTAAGCCCATTTCCATTTTCATTTCTTTGTGCTACCAAACATGGGAAATAAGCCCATTTTCATTTCTTTGGACCCAATTCCCGCTACCAAACACGCCCTAAAGAGAAATATGTGGAGCGTGGAAAGTAAGATAGAAGAATAATAAAGAAATAAATGAAGAATAAGGAGATAAGATGAAGATGAATGATAAGAAGATTGATATTAGATGTGGCGGCGGCAGTAGAGAATAAAAGAGAAAGATGGAACGTGTGGTTTATTAGATTAGAATAGAGAAAAGAGATAAGAGATACAAAGACACACACTCCCACTTATACCCTCTCTAAAGCGCACACACTAATGTGGTAGGAGTGTGTTATATAGTTGGTGAGTGATGCCCTAATGAGCTTTGGCTTGGGCTTGGATGGGCTTATGTTGAACTTGGACTTATACATCAATACATGGACTTTATCTACTATCATACTAGCTTAGTCCAACCATAAGCCCTTTTACACTATTCAATTACATTTCATACGACACACTAAAGTTGTTAAATCGAGAATGACCATCACTTTTAAATCAATGCTAACAAATATAAATAGAAATCCAAAGTTTGAATTTTTGTGACCTCGTTGTTGTGTAAATCACAAATGTATTCCCTCTTGTGTATCGCTACTTGAGTACTATACCAATCACGTCTTTTCTTTTCCTCGTATTTGTTAGACCCGTATCCCGGTTTTGAGTAGGCCCCACCCTAGATGAAATATGCTAAAGTTGGATGCGATTGGTTGGTCAACGAAGTTATGTGGAAGTCAAACCCGGTAGTCAAATTAATAGTCAAAGTATGACTAATATAGTAATATGAAATGTGAGGTATAAACTAGAAGGGCCTAAGTTGACAAGTATTAAATATGTGTTATAAGTTAGTTGTGACCAAATTAGAAGGAATGAGACTTGAGGGGCCATTCTTGCCATTAGGCCAAACTTGTACAAGTAAATATCTTGAGTTGGAGGATTCTAGTATTTTCCAGGAGATGTGAGTGAGTGTGTCGGTGTTGGAGAACAAAAGAAGAGGGAAAACCAAGTCTTGATGATTAAGGAAGAAGATGATGGAGATACAATGCTTATAGTCTTCCCTAGCATAATCCGCTCCAAGTAAGTATTATAATCTAGTAGTTAATGATGATTATTGAGTTAAAGGTTTATGGATTAAGTAGGTTTTGATCACATGATCATGGGATGATCATGTGATGATGTTAGGATTTATTTTAAAGTGATGGTCATTCGTCATTGTAACAGTTTAATTAAATGTGTCGTTGTTTGAGTTAGTTTAGTTATTCATCGGGCTTGGGCTTAAGCTTGTTAGTTAAATGTGATGATCATGTAATCCTTGTATAAGCCCATCTAAAGCCCAAGCCCACCCAAGTCTAGTTTACTATAAATACCCAACACCCTCCTCACTTGGAAGGTGTTGCTTCTAGGGTTTCTTGTATCTCATTCTTTCTTTCTCAATCTAATATCTAAGAAGTGACCATCTCTTTCTTTCTCTCTTCTATTATTCTCTTATATTGTTGGTTGTATGATAAAGGATCAATATTAAGATGTAACAAGTGGTATCAAGAGCAAAATACAAAGATCTAGGATTTTTTTTTCTTCACGTTACTGTTCCATTCTTACTGTTTAAGTTACAATTGTTTATTAGTTTTGTTTTTGTTTAGTTTACATTTGCAATAACCTATCATCCATCTCTTTCTGTTTCACGCATCATTTTTTTTCTTTCTCCTTGACCGAACGATTTCATCAAACAACCAACTTCATTTTATCGAACAATTGGTCATATCGAACAAGTGTTTCTTATCGAACAATTTTTCTATCGAACGATTTGATATCGAACAACTTACCTTGCTATCGAACAATTTCATTATCGAAGGATTGGATCGTTTTGCTATTGAACAATTTCTTTCATCGAACAAGTTACTTCATCGAAGGAACAAGTTACTTCATCGAAGGAACAAGTTATTTCATCGAACAAGGGAAGGGTGAGGAAACTAAGTTTGCAAAACCATCAACTTCGGACAAACCGGTTGTAAAACCAAAAATATCAATTTCTCAAAATGTTCCGAAAGCTGATGTGATAATTGATTTGACAAAACCAGTCACTCCAACACTCTTACCCAAGTTTACTGCGAACGGAAAAGGAAAAGTTGTTGTAGAAACATCAAATGTGATAGCACCTGGCCTTAACAGGATTAGTCCCACTACTGCGTCTGCCTCTACATCTCAATCTCATAGGGCGTTAGACAAAAGTGCTAAAGATAATCCAAAAGAGTCTAGAAATGCTACAACAAATTCAAAGGACAACAAGCTAAACCTTTATGTGTGTGCCCCCAGGAATAGCTCACCGAATGTAACCACAAATACTGTTAAAGAATCTGTTGGTTCAAACAACATGGTCCACAATTCCTATCTAGTAAAAGCTAGGAAAAATGCACAGATTCGAAAAGATGGAATTTTAGGAACACCGTCTACGGTGCTGAATTCTACATCATCACAAAGCAATGCTAGTAGTAGTAGACCACTGCCTAGGATCATTCAACTAAAGACTTGGGATTGGCCTGCATCTAAGAGTAGTTGCTCAAATAAAAATGCTGTGCACGTAGAATGCAACACTAAGAACTCAAATTCCTCTTCGAACATGAAAGGCAAATCAAGTGCCAAGAAACAATCCACTGAGACAACAAATAGAAACAAACCCGTTGATAAAAAGCAACATGCTAAGAAACCTACTGAGTGGATCCCTTCAGGACGTAGTTTTTCTAAGAATGAGACTTCCGCTGCATCTGATAAGAAAACTACTCCTAGACCTTGCCTTAGGTGGATTCCCACGGGAAGAGTTTTTAAAACAGTTGGTCTTAGATGGATTCCCACAGGAAAGATTCTTGATAGTTGCACCACGACAAATAATAGTGAAAATCATCAGGATAGGGATGATGAATCCACTACAACCGTTGATAGTGAACACCCTAAGAGTGATGATTCATGTTCTTCTAACACTGTTATTTGTGAATGCTCTTCATCTTTGGTTGCAGGTGACTCAACTATCTCAGAACCCAGTTCATCAGAGGGTTCCAATTCTGTAAATTCTTCATTCTCTCTATCTTCCATTTTTGATTTTCCATTTCTTTTATAAAATCAAAAACTAAATATAAAAATAGAAAATCTTAAAAATCCAAAAACAGTAAAAAATATAAAAACCAAAAATATTATTCTCACGACATGTCTCTCGTCTAATCAATATTCTGTACGTACCTAGAAATGTCATTCAACAATGATACGGGCATGTACAGATGCTTGAGCGAGAGTTCATTTAAATGTTTTCAAAACATGTCGTTTCTCAAAATTTCTTTTCAATGGCTTCTAATCATATCGGATTAGGACCCGCGCTTAACCCAATGGCTTCGAAACAATTCAGTTTCTGACCCGAACTTCAAAGAAAGGAAAGTGCTCTATCAAAATAAAGTTTAAATATTTTTTCGAGCACTTATCCTAAAAATTCAAATGGCTTATGTACACATAACAGTGCATAACCCATTCTTCAGAGAAAGGAAAGTGCTCATTCAAAATAAAGATCTTATATATTTTTCGAGCACTTATCCTCAAAAATTCTAAAAAGAAAACTCCCTCTTAATCTCAAATGTTTAACAATATGCTTTATTTAAGGGGGAGTATATAAAATTAAAAAGAAAAATGTTCCATCTTCATGCTAAAATCCGTCTCTCTCTAAAAAGTTTCATTTTAATCAAGGTGATATCAAAAATATCACTGCATGCTATTTTTGAGGGGGAGAAGACGTGATTAAAATGTGATCTAAGTTCGTGGAATCTCAAAGTATGCTCACCAGACAGACTCAGTTCTAACCCTCGAATTGACGAAATCTAAATGTCCGTTATCGAAAAGACTTGTCCAGGACGGGTAATAATTTCAAGATGGTTATCCATTGATGTAAACGTGTCTCGCGAAGGACTTGTCTGAGTAGAATGTACCAATTCGAGAGATGATCATTGAATATGACTGGGACGGGTAATAATTTCAAGCTAGTCTATCTAGTGATGTAAGCGTGTCTCGCAAAGGTCATGTTCATTGAAAGTCGATCAATTCAAAATGTGCGAACTCTACCCAACATGTGCATTTTTGGTTTAAAATGCATGAGCACATGTGAAGGGGGAGTATTTCAAAAATGTAAAACTCTCAAAGTGCTAACTAAATGTGTTTGCTCATAAACACTTTGAGAGATTTTCACAAGGTTTTATGGCAAGTGATCAAACCTAGGATAATCATGGTGTTATAAGGTGATTATGGTTAGGTTATGTCCTATGATCCGCCAGAGCCGGAGGGATCTACCCAAGGACAATTCCAATAGATTAGAATTAGAAGTCCTTAGGTAAGATTGAAAAAATGAGTAAATGAGAAAGGAGTAAGAAGGGGTTGAAGAATGAAAAAGAAAAGTTTAATGAAAGGGTGAAAAGAAATAGCCCTCCATGAAAACTTAGGACAGAAACCGGGTCAATACATCTGCTATCGGAATTCACTAAGGTGATACTGATATTGAAGACAAGACGTCATGGACCCAGTGACGCGCTGCACCACCCCTCCTAGCCACTCAGATATCTCTCAAAAGATATTTGTTTCATTTCTCACGGAGAACACTTCATAATCTATCGGCCCCTCATTCCGAGATGTGTTGATATTGAAAAGGTGGCACTCTGCTCCATGCCTCTAACGACTAAAAACCAAAACGCACATTATCGAGTCTAGAGCCATGAGATTCATCAAAATATCTCGTTAGGAACACTTCCATTTGATACACTTGTCTTCGCCAAAAAGGACACAAATTGTAAGAGTCTTAATGAGATCCAAGGATCTTGCCATTTTATATCATGATGGTTTCTATGCTTCAAACGGTCTACAGTCGTGGGGTGATCTCCAGCGACTCACTGAATCGTGGGTGCACTTCGGTGTATCTGTGTAAGCCCTTTCGGGGGTATCCGGTTCAGAACGGCCTGGGGAAGGATTAGAGAAAGTCTTCACACTATGCTATTGATAATCTCAAAGTCCCAACATGTAAGCGCTGGACGTATTATTGCTAACTGTTTTATGCAGGTACTGACGAAAGTCCAATGACCATCATCCGATGCATCAATTATCTTCACCTCAACATACTCATACTTATGAAGAACATCCTCATCAAAGCTCAAATGTAAAAGTTCAAGACAAGAAGATCAAGTCAAAGACCAAGTGTAACGTCAAAGTCAAAAGACTAATCAAGATGTCAAGAACAAGTTCATATTTCATATGATGAAAGAAAAGGGGAGACTGTTAGCATAAGTATAAAGTTCAAGATGTATGAGTATGTTGGAGGACACGACGCATCATCACATGAAGATGTTGATTATGGCAAGAACAACCACAAAGACGATTCTTTGAAGATCACATGGCATGAAGGAACCAAAAACAAAGACTGCTATACAACGACACACAAAGCACAAGACAATGAAGACGAAAGACCAAATCACCCGGAGCATCATTTGAATGACCATCCCTTAGGGGAGATTGTTAGGATTTATTTTAAAGTGATGGTCATTCGTCATTGTAACAGTTTAATTAAATGTGTCGTTGTTTGAGTTAGTTTAGTTATTCATCGGGCTTGGGCTTAAGCTTGTTAGTTAAATGTGATGATCATGTAATCCTTGTATAAGCCCATCTAAAGCCCAAGCCCACCCAAGTCAAGTTTACTATAAATACCCAACACCCTCCTCACTTGGAAGGTGTTGCTTCTAGGGTTTCTTGTATCTCATTCTTTCTTTCTCAATCTAATATCTAAGAAGTGACCATCTCTTTCTTTCTCTCTTCTATTATTCTCTTATATTGTTGGTTGTATGATAAAGGATCAATATTAAGATGTAACAGATGACATAGAAAAGATGATGGGTAAGTTAAATGGGTTTATAACCCTTGATTTTGATATGTTGTGATAACAAGTTTCGATGATGGTTATGGTTAGGAAGTAATGAAGAAGATGATGACAACTAGTAAGGATGTTGATGATGGTGGTGAAATCATGAATGATATACTAGCCTGGATATGAGGTAAGTAACTCTCCCTAAAACTTGTATTATATGTGTATTTATCATGTATGTATTGTGGTTGTGTAAGAATATAGGAGTTGGACTTAGAATGGTTATAAGCTAAGTATGGATGGCTAGTGGTTTGTGGCTAAAGGTATGTAGCTTGTTGGATTTGGACTATTTAAGGTATGTAGTTAGTTATGGTTATTGTGATTGATAATGGTTATGGTATGAGATTATGTGGGATATGGTTTGAATGTTGTAGATTAGAAGCCTTTATGATGGTTATGATGCTTATGTGAAAGTATGTGTATGATATATGTTTTATGTTGGGTTACTTACTAAGCGTAAGCTTATTCTTTTAGTTGTTAATGTTTTTGTAGGTTTATGTGCGGCGAAATGTAAAGACTTGGACTATAGCCTAAGGAATTGGAAGCGGATTAATAGGTGGATTGCAATTAGGAGCTTAGTATAGAATACCGAGCTCAAGTGTCAAGGTTGTACCCCCGAGAGTCTTTTATTGATTTGTAAAGTGTAGTCGAGTGTCAATTTGTATGTTAGAAAGGTCATAACGATTTGGGAGTCTAACGATGGGTCAAAATGTGTTTTAAGTGTTTTTGAGTAATGATAATGGGATGTTTGGTTTAAGCGTGTTCGTACCCACTTTGGGTTGTAAACGGGTCAAGTGCCCTTGGAACATGTTTGTTATGTTAATCTAAGGCTTTTGGTAAAGTTTGGGAGGTTAACGGTGTGTCCAAGTGAGTTAAATGGTTTATGGTCAATGTGAAAGGGGGGTGTTTGGCAAAAGGGTAAATGTACCCATTTGGATGTGTAAACGGGTCAAGTGTCGTTGGAACATGTTTGGTATGTTAATGTAATGAAGTTGGTCAAGTTTGGTATAAAAATGAAGTGGTATAAGTGGTTTATGGTGTAAATGGGTCAAATGGGTTATTTGCATGACCCGTCTAATTCTAAGGTACTATTTCGGGTTGATTGAGTATGTAAATGATTTTGTATGTTATGTTAATGGCCTTGAGTGAGTTTGGTGTGGATATAAGGTAGCATGGGTCGGTTTAAGTGAAAAAGGACCCAATTTCGGTTTGGTTATGCCAAATTTCGGTTTATACCGAAATTTGGTATAAAAACCCAAATTTCGGTTTCGAATTTCGGTTCCATTTGGGCAGATTTTGGTAAACTTTGAAAAATCATATCTTTTAATCCGTAAGTCGTAACGGGTCGTACCACCTATCGTTTTGAAGGTAATTGAGTCTACTTTCATTTAAAAATAGCCTCAAGGGCTGAATGTTTACCGATTTTTTTCAGTTCATAAAAGAATGACAGCAGGTCAGTTTTGAGAGGTCGTTTCCGCGTAAAAAGTTTCAATTTTTGGTCTAAGTGGTCAAGGGGTGTTACAACTTGGTATCAGAGCTTCGGTTTAAGTGAATTAGGTTTCCTTTAGGTTGCCTAGTCTTAAACCACTCGTAGACGCGTTAAGTTAAGTTTGAGATAGGCGAGCAAATATTTTGTAAGTTATAGGATGTGAATGTTGAGTTGAAGTGAATGATGTGATTGCTATATGGGTATAATGATGGGGACTTAGGGATGTGTCTTATGTGATATATGACGTGGGAGACTTGATGTGTGAGTGATAGGATTACCGTGCACCTCGGGCTGTCTCGGTAGTTATTATACGATTATGTGATTGTGTGCTATGGTAGTTAGCGAGGGTGAATAGGTGTAATAAGTTGTGTGGTGGGTTATAAGAAATGTGACTAAAAATGAAAGTGCATGGCTTGTGAGCTAGGAATGACCAAAGTATGGTCTTATGAGTAGTTATACTTAGTGTGATGATCATTAAAGAGGTATTAGAGACGGGTTAGTGGGAAGTCAAGGTATTAGGAGCATGATTATGAACATGTGGTAACGTTGAATGTGTGTGGTGAAGAAATGAAATAAAAATATATACATAATAAGTTTGTGATGAACTTAGTTACAAGATGAGGAAAGGCATGGTGATTGAGTAAATAGTGAAATAGAACGAAACTTCCTAAGTAATAATAGCTAAAATGAGATGAATATGTGTGAAGCTAAGGTGTTGTCATGAAATAATTATATTACGGCTAAGGCGATTAGCTGTAATCACCATAATGAATGCATGAGTTTCGGTTGGTAAAATGTGAGAAGTCTATATGTAAATGAGTCGAGTGGACTAAAATGTAAAGTAAGAATGTGAAAATGATTAATGAAGGCTAAGAATGCAAGAGGTAAAGTAAAGATGTGAAAATAACTAAAGCGGATTAAGAATGTAAGGAGTGTGTATGAGATAAAGGCGTTGTTATGAAATTATCATATTACTGCTAAGGCGATTAGCGGTAATTACTATAATAAACGAATGTAATAATGTGTGTGTGGTGCTTATGACTTGGATCCGTTGTTAAGGTGATAAAGTGTGAATGTAATGATCCTTCAGGATGAATGTTAAATGTGGTATCCCTCGGGATGACCAAGTAAAGGAATGTTAAGGAATCCTTCGGGATGAATGTTAAAGATCCTTCGGGATGAAAAGTGTTGCCTTCACCGGCAAGGGGTTGCCTACGTCCATGGCATATAAAAGTATCCCCATGATGAATGTGATAATGTGAAGGATCAAAGTCTAAGAAGAGTAAAAATAATGTAATAAAAACAATGAGAAAATAATAAAAGTTAAATTGGGAATTAGGAGTAGTGGTGTTATGTCGGGAGTACATAACCACTAGTTTATATTTCTTGATTTACATCGATTGGGACGCCTCTCCATGTAAATGAGGAATTATAAACGAGTAGGCTATGTGTTGCCGACATGGCACGAGTAGGGTTAGAGAAGTAGAAAGAGGGAGTTTAGAGTTAGTTAGGAATTGTAAGGACTAAGATAAGAGGGTTAGAATTGGACCATGGCTTTTAGTTGGGACTTAGGAGAAACATTGATGGAGTGGAGAAATTGTAATGACGATATAATGTGCCTTGCGGCGTGGTATAAACATGATGAATGAAAGTAATGGAAGGTGAACGTGTTAGTCGAATGTAACTATGATAAGTCAAATAGTACGAGTTTCTTAAGTATCAAGTAGTAAAAGAATGAGAGTAGGGGGTAAAGCAAGTGGGATTGTGAAGTAACGATAATAGAGTGGATTAGAATGATGGCTAGTTGTAATAAGTATGTTTTGTATTATGTAAAATCTAAGCAGGAGTTGTGTGGTATAGAAGTAAGCGGGAGTAACGTGGATTAGGGCATGTGATATGATATGGTATGCATAGAGTTGCAAGGTCACTTAGATCGTTGCAATAAGTAAGCTAGTAAGTAAGGTGTTGGGAAAGAGATGAGTTATGAGACTAAGTTTTGATTAGAAATGGACGACAGATTTCGAGGATGAAATCTAAATAAGGGGGTAGAATTGTTAGACCCGTATCCCGGTTTTGAGTAGGCCCCACCCTAGATGAAATATGCTAAAGTTGGATGCGATTGGTTGGTCAACGAAGTTATGTGGAAGTCAAACCCGGTAGTCAAATTAATAGTCAAAGTATGACTAATGTAGTAATATGAAATGTGAGGTATAAACTAGAAGGACCTAAGTTGACAAGTATTAAATATGTGTTATAAGTTAGTTGTGACCAAATTAGAAGGAATGAGACTTGAAGGGCCATTCTTGCCGTTAGGCCAAACTTGTACAAGTAAATATCTTGAGTTGGAGGATTCTAGTATTTTCCAGGAGATGTGAGTGAGTGTGTCGGTGTTGGAGAGCAAAAGAAGAGGGAAAACCAAGTCTTGATGATTAAGGAAGAAGATGATGGAGATACAATGCTTATAGTCTTCCCTAGCATAATCCACTCCAAGTAAGTATTATAATCTAGTAGTTAATGATGATTATTGAGGTGAAGGTTTATGGATTAAGTGGGTTTTGATCACATGATCATGGGATGATCATGTGATGACATAGAAAAGATGATGGGTAAGTTAAATGGGTTTATAACCCTTGATTTTGATATGTTGTGATAACAAGTTTCGATGATGGTTATGGTTAGGAAGTAATGAAGAAGATGATGACAACTAGTAAGGATGTTGATGATGGTGGTGAAATCATGAATGATAGACTAGCTTGGATATGAGGTAAGTAACTCTCCCTAAAACTTGTATTATATGTGTATTTATCATGTATGTATTGTGGTTGTGTAAGAATATAGGAGTTGGACTTAGAATGGTTATACGCTAAGTATGGATGGCTAGTGGTTTGTGGCTAAGGGTATGTAGCTTGTTGGATTTGGACTATTTAAGGTATGTAGTTGGTTATGGTTGTTGTGATTGATAATGGTTATGATATGAGAATATGTGCGATATGGTTTGGATGTTGTAGATTAGAAGCCTTTATGATGGTTATGATGCTTATGTGAAAGTATGTGTATGATATATGTTTTATGTTGGGTTACTTACTAAGCGTAAGCTTATTCTTTTAGTTGTTAATGTTTTTGTAGGTTTATGTGCGGCGAAATGTAAGGACTTGGACTATAGCCTAAGGAATTGGAAGCGGATTAATAGGTGGATTGCAATTAGGAGCTTAGTATAGAATACCGAGCTCAAGTGTCAAGGTTGTACCCCCGAGAGTCTTTTATTGATTTGTAAAGTGTAGTCGAGTGTCAATTTGTATGTTAGAAAGGTCATAACGATTTGGGAGTCTAACGATGGGTCAAAATGTGTTTTAAGTGTTTTTGAGTAATGATAATGGGATGTTTGGTTTAAGCGTGTTCGTACCCACTTTGGGTTGTAAACGGGTCAAGTGCCCTTGGAACATGTTTGTTATGTTAATCTAAGGCTTTTGGTAAAGTTTGGGTGGTTAACGGTGTGTCCAAGTGAGTTAAATGGTTTATGGTCAATGTGAAAGGGGGGTGTTTGGCAAAAGGGTAAATGTACCCATTTGGATGTGTAAACGGGTCAAGTGTCGTTGGAACATGTTTGGTATGTTAATGTAATGAAGGTGGTCAATTTTGGTATAAAAATGAAGTGGTATAAGTGGTTTATGGTGTAAATGGGTCAAATGGGTTATTTGCATGACCCGTCTAATTTTAAGGTACTATTTCGGGTTGATTGAGTATGTAAATGATTTTGTATGTTATGTTAATGGCCTTGAGTGAGTTTGGTGTGGATATAAGGTAGCATGGGTCGGTTTAAGTGAAAAAGGACCCAATTTCGGTTTGGTTATGCCAAATTTCAGTTTATACCGAAATTTGGTATAAAAACCCAAATTTCGGTTTCGAATTTCGGTTCCATTTGGGCAGATTTTGGTAAACTTTAAAAATCATATCTTTTAATCCGTAAGTCGTCACGGGTCGTACCACCTATCGTTTTGAAGGTAATTGAGTCTACTTTCATTTAAAAATAGCCTCAAGGCTGAATGTTTACTGATTTTTGTCAGTTCATAAAAGAATGACAGCAGGTCAGTTTTGAGAGGTCGTTTCTGCGTAAAAAGTTTCAGTTTTTGGTCTAAGTGGTCAAGGGGTGTTACAGTATTATCCCCAGCATAATTTGTAAGTCAATCTTTCGGTTGTACCCTTTCTTGATGTTGTCGGCTTGTTTTTTTTCAATAAACCATACTTTGCCCACGTTTTTTTCTTTTCTCTTTTGTGTCGACTTGAAACCAAAATGTGCCCTTGACTTCTTTGTTCTCGGCTTTCTTTCCAAAAACACCCAAGTGTTCTCGGTAAACAACAAATTTGTTGTTTGTTGTTTATTTTTCGAATTCCAAATCTTCTTAGTCACAAAAGTGCTCAAATACCTTTCGGTATTTTACCAAAAACAAACGGCTTGTTTGTTTTTTCACTAATACTACTCGGTAGTATGTCTCCAAACAAGAAATGATTTGTTTGTTTTCTTGTTTTTGTCGTTGCTTGTCTCTTCTTCCAAAAAAACGCGTACCACAATAATATTTCTTTGTCTCCTTTTGTTCCACACCGTGTCTCACAACAAATCTTCAAAAACACCCTACGGTATTTTTCAAAAACAAGTGATCAATTTGTTTTCTTCGCTCTTTTTGTTCCTTGTATTGCTAGCGTTCTTTTCCAAACAATCCTAGATTGTTTCTTTCTCGGTATACCTTTCTATCTATCCACAAGCAACTCTTCTAATTCCTTTGTGTCTTTCACAAAGTATCCTTCTTTTCCTTTCCTTCTTGTTGCGTTAGAAATAGCAACAATGGGTCTCCTTCTTCTTGACGTCTTTCTTCCTGCTTGTCGCGTTAAAACAACAACAGATGGTCTCTGGTCTTTGTTGTCGTGTGATGTTAGTTACCAACAAAATTCTTGAAACAATTGTTTTCCTTTTCTTCTTGTTTTGTCGCGCTCACTGATCACAACAACACAAAACCAACAGGTCACCAACGTTGTTTGGTGCCTTGTGTTTGCAATTTCTACACAAGTACGGTCGTGCACTACTTTCCTTGCGTCCCTAGTTATCCAGGCAACGTCCCTCTTTTTTGAACGTCGCGTATTCCCCTTTTTGAAACGAAAGTCTCGTGTATGTTTTTCTGTTTTGATGTCTTAACGAGCGTGAGGCGTATCAAAGGCTAAGCTCTGATACCAATATAGTCCCAAATATGAGTCGAAATAAAATTGCAAATATATATATACTGAATAACTATAATTCGTCTAACTTTGTAACATTGCATATGTGCATATATATATAGAGGTCGAAAAGGTGCGACCCAAACATTGTAACTGTTCAAATGGGTATGACCCAATCGACATGACTATTCGGTTATGTATAACCGACTTTTAACTAACTTAACTAACTTTAACCGAATTAACTAACTTTCGGTTTCAAACTATCTTTTGAACAACTTTGGTCCTTCGTGTTTGGTCGAGAAGTAACATCGAGATTATTTTGTTCACAATAATGACAGATTTACAGTTGAATTCTTATACCCTTTTTGTTTGGTATCACATGGAAAAAGAAAGAGCAATGTCGTTTTTATTGAGACAGTTAAATAACTAGAACCATTCGTGAAAACTTCATGCTGCAATGGCATGATCAAGTTTCAATTGCAAACAATAACTAGAACCATTCATGACTTGTGAAACCGTCATTTTAAGCTTAAGCCATTACAAAATATTTTACTAAAGCACCATCTCTTGAATCAACAATGATACAAGTTACAAGTTTAACAGCAAAAAGAGACTCGAAATATGCTTCGAAATCTTAACCTCAGCATCGACACCATTAGGTAGATCAAGCTGCATCAAAGAGTCAATGTGCAATTGGGTGTAGGATATCAATGAGCCTTTGATGTGTCCTGATCTCAAAATGGAATCTTGCGTCTTTGTGAACATGAGGGGATTTAAGAACACAGTAGATTCTCTTCCTGGTGGGTAATGGAACTGGCCCCATTGTCTTTGCATTTGTTGTTCTTGCAGCATCCATAATCTTTAATTAGAGGTTACCCTGTATGACCTGAGCTTAATCCTGATTTTAATTTCTGTTTTAGTGCCAACTGAAAATCAAGGAAAATATTCGCTGATATAAGTTTCCGCCACTAAAGCAAAATAAGAAACGGAATCGAGAAAATCGAGAATGTAAGAAAACAGTTATGACAGTTACACAGGTAGGGGTGTCAAAAAAGCCGACCCGATACTCGGACCCGATTAAGCCTATTCGGGTCGGGTTACTCGGGTCAATATTTTAATTTAGGTTATTCGGGTCATCCCAAGTACCCCGAATACTAAATAGGGCCGGGTATCGGGTTAAAAATGTTTGGCTAACTCGGGTTCGGGTCAACCCGATTGACCCGAATAAGGGTTTTTTATATTATTTTGATACATTTTTTTATGAAGTTATTAGTAGTGTAATGCCAAATGCACCCAATGTATTGACTTAGGCTACTTTTTCAATCATTTTACACATATTTGTGTTGACCCGAACCCGACTAACCCGAGTTCATAATAGGTTCGGGTATGTTTTTAGCCTCAACCCGAGTTTGACCCGACAAGACTTGACCCGAACCCGACCAACCCGAACCGACTAACACCCAACCCGACAAACACCCTTACTAGCAGGCTAGCAGGGGCCGTTTATTTAAGTGTTTGGTAAAGTAGTTATATCAGTGATTACTAAGTGTAAAATGACATAAACACTAACACTAAACGCTCCTGCAAGTAGCATTTTTAGAAAAAAACAAAACGCTAAACACTCCTTGCTGCTTGCCAAACGAGATTCTAATTCTAAATCTTAAACGCTAAATGCTGAACGCTCCTAAACTTTCTTAAAAGTTCCTTGCCAAACATACCTACCAATGAACTAAAAATGACAACCATACCTTAATAATAGGATTTTATAACCTTCAACCAATAATTTCATACACTTATTATACCAACTAAACCCTAAATTCTTCTTTAAAACAACCCAACAATATACATTATCTTAAGAGCAAACGGTATAAACCGTCGTTGTGGTTTTTCCAAATCGCAAACGCATTTCTTACAACTTCAAAAGCACACGGGCACTGTCCCTATGGGGAACTTCGGTATGCGGTCCTCACATTTCCCCATAAGGATTGCGCGCGTACTTTCATTGCACCTGCAATCCGACTAAACCACAATTACAGTTTTTCGCAATATACTCTTATTCAAAACAAATAAAGCAAAACACCAAAAACTCACCTTGTCAGAATAAGTCCCCACAATCCCAGTAGCCGTTTCACCATCTTCAACCTAACATATATTTTGTGATGAAATTTAAAGCTGTGTTGAAGGTGTTTGATAAAATGCTTGACTGAGTGATGAAGTGTTATCCATAATAAAAAAGATTGAACATTGCAGCAGAGTAAATTCTCTGATGTGTCCTGATCTCAAAACGGAATCTCGCGTCTTTGTGAACATGGGTATATAAGCACACATTAAATTCTCTTCTTTGTTGGCAATGGAACATGACCCATGGTTTTTGCGTTTGTTGTTATAGCAGCATTCACCCTCATCATCTTCTTCATATCTTCTATAAAAGGTACCTAGTATAACCTAGAAAGTACTTTAGCTTATATGGAATTGCGCCATTAGTATGAAAATAAAATGCAATCGATGAAAACTATAACAAGTTTTAAAATGAAGACCGTTCATGTAAAATTTGATATTTTAGAGACCAAATCTGCAATTTGGTATAAATTTATAAACTATAAGAGCATTAGGTATCATGAATGAGCACAAGCTCCTCATCCGTGCCCCACGTGGTGCCACATCACCACAACAAACCACAACTTACAACCCCCTTAGACCATGTGTAGTGGTAATGGGTGGAGAGTGGGGGGTTGTTTGACACGTGGCATGTGGGGGGTATTATGGGGCTTTGTTGAAAAAGTGGTTTAGTGGTGAGTAGGGCGTTGTTTAACACGTGGCACTCCTTTTCTTTTATTTTTTTATTTTTTTTAATCACTAAATATTACATTTTTAATTAAACATTTAAAATAAAAAAAGTTTCAGATTCAAAATAAAAAACGTGGGCGGGATATATTCAAATTTCAAATTTAAATTCAAATTTCAAATTCAAACACATTTTTAATGACTATAAATATACTTGCTTGGAGCAGCAAATATCACACACAAACACATTCAAAATCCAAACTATTCAGATTCAAGATCCAAGGTTCTCAAATTAAAAATGTCTTCCAGAAAAGATTTCGGGCAACAATTTCCATCTCCACCTCGCCAAAGGGATTTCGGGCAACAATTTCCATCTCCACCTCGCCAAAGAGATTTTGGACAACAATTCCCCAGTCCACCCCATGAACAAACCTTTCCGGTTTTCAGCCCACCTCATGAATCCAACTCCACCGGTTAACAATCCACCGGTTAACAATTCACCAGAACATCCATTTGGGTTAACAGAGGAACAAATCCGAAAAGAAGAAACAGATATGCTAGTCTTCCTGGAAATGGAAGCACTTGAAAGAAAAGAGGAAGCTGCTCGTTTGGAGTGTGAAGCCAGGGAGTATGCAGAACGCAGGGCGAACTGAGAAAATGGTGATTTCACACCTGAATCCTCTGAGGATGGCTGGCCAGACTCAGATGATAGCTTCTTTTAATTTCCGTATTGTAGTTTTGTTTTTTAATTTGGTTCGTTGTTTACGTTAATTGTTCGTTGTTTAATGTAGGTTCAATTTGATGTTTAATGTATTCTATTTGATGTTTAATGTAGTTTCAATTTGCTAAGATATTTAACATTTTACAAGTTTTTAAAACTTTACATCTCAAACAAATACACATTCTCTAAAAAACAAAACAAAACAAAACTACAAAAAAAAAAAAAAAAAAAAAAAAAAAAAAAAAAAAGGACAAGTTCTTGAGCGCTGTCAGCGCAACCCGGGAAACAAATTTTGGGGCAACAGCGCCCCAACGTTTTGGCCATAGGGGCGTTGTTGGGCCGTTTTTGGGGCAAAAAATGGGCAACAACGCTCGACTACGCATGGTCTTACCATAACATACCACAAACTCCTCATTTGAGCCCCACCACTATCTATTTTTATTTCTTTTATTCAAATACACAAATAAACTAAATTCATTTTATTAAGTTAAAATACAATACAACATATTAAAACACATACGAAACATAAAATATATACACGAAAAAATAATAATAATAATAACGCTATCTAATCTATACAAAACTAAAAAAAAAATGACAAATGCACCAACTAAAGGACAAACCCATGTATATATATTAGTTACTATTGAAAGTCCCTGTATATCTTCTTCAATCTGTATTCATCTTCATCTTTTATCTTTTTCTTCAAAAATCCAAACTCAAAAACTTCACAACTTTTTTCCTCTTATTCTTGTTATTCTTTGTGCAGTTATCTAATCTATACAAAACTAAAATAAAAAAAAAAAAAAAAAAAAAAAAAAAAAAAAAAAAAGAAAAGAAAAAGAAAAAAACATTCAAATTGTCAGGAACTTACCTCCTCGTGCAGACGAGGAGGCCTTGCACGGCGAGCCACGAGCAAGTGCCACGTTGGACCACGGCGAGGCACGATTAAGCCACACCGGATGCTCTAAGCACCATTCATGTAGCTTACTCTTTTTCTTTTTTTTTTCTTTCAACAAAACTATTGATATTGTTCAAATTATTTTTTTGCTCAATATCAAATTTCAATATTAAAATAAAGAAAAATGAATTTAGAAAACAAAGAAAGTACCTCTTCCTCCAAGACAAGGTTGTGGTTTTTATCTCAGAGGGGAAATCATACAACTGCAGAAGCTCTGAAGGTGCGACGATAAGCGGTCCTTTTAACCCAAAGATGCTTTGCAGAAGATGACTCATGCCTGTATATGTTATAATTAGCTCTTTTAAACATACTAATCGGCCTAGATCTTGAGGTAACTTCTCAAGAAGAGTACAACAATGAAGGTTGAGATACTTAAGATTTTTAACATACAAATGCTATATGGAAGATGTTTAATCTTTGTACCCGATAAATATAGTGACTTCAGACATTCTAACATACAAATGCTATCCGGAACACAGTGGGTCGGTCGAGGGGAGGTCGACCGATCGGTAATCCAAGGTCGTGCCAATGTGGGACTTGGTCGTCGGTCGGTCGCTAGCAACAAAATGGAGGGACTTGGTCGGCCAAACGACCGAGTGTTTACTCACAAAAACAAACAAACCACCCTTTTTATTAAAATAAATTAAGAATGTCGCTGCTGTGGCAACTTGGTCGTTTGAAGGTCGTCGGAGAGAAAAAGTTGATGTGGCAGGCAAAATCAAGGTCGTGCGTAGTCACCATTGTGTTCAGCCAAACATAATTCTTTTTCCCACCAGCTAACCTAGCAGGATTCCAACAATTTAGCCGGCAGATCTTTTAACACAACCTAACCCGCCCTAATAAGCTTCCCCCAAACACAACCAAAGTTTTACTATGTTAGATAAATTGGTAACAAACCAAATGACCCACTTGACCTCTATAGCTTTAGTGTGTTGTTCTCTTTATCATATTGCAAACGAGTGAAGCGATTTTTGTGAGAACTGAATAATCACAACATTTTCACTAAAACATAGAAAATAATCAAAATGAATAATGAGAACACTCCTTTTTAAGAGCGTGTGAGGATATTTTGACATGAGAGACTGAGATTTATGCTTTATCTTACAAATTTACCCTCGCCGCTTCTTGCGGTTTTCTTTCAATTAAACGCACCATAAGTATTCCTTTGTTCCGATTACCATATACCAAACACACCCTAAATAATAACTTTTTGGATTAGACAAAACGAAAGCGTTTTTGTCAATGTTTTGAAACCCGGTTCGACCCGGCCGGTTGAACCGCTTTTGGCCAAAAAAAGGGCCAAAATGAACCAGTTTTTCGAGGCTTGAGAATCCAGTTTGACCCGCCAAGTTTCATGTGACCCGGGTTAACCCAATACACCAAAGTTAGCCGTGTTTGTATATATGTTTTATAAACCTATAATGTGAATGGTATTGAACTTTTTAGGCTTTATGTATGTTTTGTATAAAAAATTAAAAGTTTTATAGGTGTTAAGTGAGCCAAAATATTGCAATATACTTAAACGGAAAACCGGGTTGACCCGGCGGCCGAACCGGTAACGCGACCGGGTCAATTCGAGACCCGGTTTTTAAAACATTGGTTTTTGTCCTTGAGCATCCAATAAGCTTCTGGTGAATTAATTAAGTTAAAATTTGGCGCTACATTACTAGTAACTTCAACAATAATAAATTGCGATTAACAGAAACAAGTACATGAAATGAAGTTAAGAGGCATAATTAGTGAATTAGGCATTAGAATCATGAATGCCTAATTAACCAAAGTAATTAACTAAAAAATATATGAAGCGATTTATTAAAGACTTCCTCCTCCATTGCCAGCCAAACACATGGGGCTGTTTGTTTAAGCTTATATGTGGCTTAAGAGCTTATTTTTTTCGGCTTATATTTCATAAACCCTAATTTTTCGGCTTATTTTGAGACTTGTAGACTTATATAAACCCACGTATCTCAACATAAGCCGGAAATAGGGCTTATGAAATATAAGCCGAAATCAAATAAGCTCATAAGCCCATGTATAAGCTTAAACAAACACCCCCTTATACGTGGATTTTGGCTTTTATTTAAGCTCTAATTTTGTGACTTTTATTTTAAGACTTATATATAATAAACTTATATAGACCCACAAGTCTCAAGATAAGCCAGAACATTAGGGCTTATGAAATATAAGCCGAAATACAAATAAACTTATAAGTTACATATAAGCTTAAACGAACACCTCCTTGTATAAGAATTGAAAGACCGAGTTGGTTAATTTCAAAATAGAAATTCTGATACGGAAAATGTTATTTTCATATTATTACAGGCTAGCTTGGGGTGTAACCAAGGTGGATACTTATATGGTCGACCGGGTGCAACAATAAGCCCTCTCACGTGTGGTCAATCGAGTTGTTACCATTTTTTAGGTATTGTTTGTTTTTTAGATGTTTTTTGGTCTAACATGTAATACTTTGTTTGCGGAAAAATAAGCGGATATGAGGTATTCAAGAAATAAGAAGTGATAATCGAACTTAAAAAATATGAAAAAGTGAAAAGAAAATAAATTATCTTTCCTCTTTTATATATATATATATATATATATATATATATATATATATATATATATATATATATATATATATATATATATATATATATATATTATTTCTTTCATTTCATCCTGCCGTCTTCAGATAAATATGCCAAAAAAAAAAAGTTTTTAAACTAACATTGCCTTACTCATCAACACCGTAAATTTAGTTGGTTTGGTGGTTTGCACCATCAAATCAAATGAATTTTTGTTTGTGTGTGTCTGCGTGAGCATGTTGTGACATATAATTGTGTTTAAGTGAGATATATATAAATTGCAAGAAAGATGAAAACCACACTAGGGTTGAGCGGTGAAAATAGATGTTGATGTGGCATATAGATTGATGTAAGTAATTAAGTAATCATAAATTGATTTAACCTAAGCTTCACATAGCTTGACAACCGGCGAGTACGTTGGAGCTCGAATCTGACTCAAGATTTTACTCGAGTAAACTGAGCTCGAGCTAGGCTCAATACATCGAGTTCATTTAAGAAATCGGGTGAGTATTTCATGAGTCAATCTCAAGTACCTAGCAATTTAGGTCGTCTAATAATGCCTAAGAAGTTGTCTTAACAGTCTTTTTCAAAGTAAGACGTACGCCTAGTTTATGTCTTGTTGAACATGACGATTATAATATAAATGTTAGATTTTTTTAGAGTTATGTTTTTCACTTTTTTATTTTTCACATTAGATTTTTTTAGAGTTATGTTTTTCACTTTTCTACTTTTCACATTGTATTTTCACTACTTTTTTTCTGGTTTTATCCCTTTTTCAATAATAGTAGTCTCTAACCTCTTGACCAACTAATCTGAGGGGTTTGAACTAATACTCAAACCAAGTAAGGCTCTCTATTTTCAAGAAATTGGCATGACGAGTTCAAAATTATGTGCAGACCTCACATTTTGATCTGATCATGCTTCACCATTTTGTTTGAGTTTCAAAGTTTGAAGTTATGATTCAATGTTTTCAAGTTAGCAGTTATAGAGGTTAATAAGTGTTCTTTAGCAACTTGTATAAAGTAGAGGGTAGAAATTGTAAATAGTTTGTTTTTTGTTAACAGTCTTCCCTCTCTTAATCTCTGTATAAAAGGAGATCAATACTCCTTGATTACACAATTAATGAAATAATATCATTTCTTCCCCAATTTCACTTCCGTTTGATATGGTATCAGACCAGTGAGCTCGATTCTGTTACTTAACCGTTTTCTAACGGCTTTCTAACGGTTTTAACCGTCTGTTCTTGATTCATTCCATCTTCATCTTCTCCAATCTGTAATCATTGCTTCGATTAACAGTTACAGGAGTATTTTAATGGCGAATTTGAACAATAACCCTAATTCAAACACCACCAATTCATCAAACCCACTCAATCCCGATCAAAACACCATTAACAATCACGATTCAAGCTCTCAAAACATGGCTAATGATCCATTGTACCTTGCAAGTTCTGATCACCCTGGCATGATGTTAACTAACACGCCGTTCAATGGTGGTAACTTTCTTGGATGGAGCCGTACGATTAAGATGGCGTTAGGGGCAAAATTGAAGTTAGGGTTTATAGATGGATCATCACCTAAACCACCACTTACTGATATTAATTATCAGAGATGGATTAGGTGTGATTACATTGTGACGTGTTGGATCTTGAACTCAATGATTGCTGAGTTGTCAGACTCATTTCTTTATGCTCATTCTGCTTTTGATCTTTGGAAAGAACTAGATGAAAGATATGGACAGAGTAATGGTCCTCTTATCTACCACATTGAAAGAGAATTAAGCAAGGTGTCTCAAGACAATCTTACTGTGGCAGCTTATTTCAATAAGTTGAAACGTTTTTGGGATGAATTGCACAGTCTTAATGGTGTGCCTGTTTGTTCTTGTGGAAAGATGAGGGAATGTTCATGTGGAATTACTGAAAAGTTCTTGGAAATTGATAGTAGGTCAAAGTTGATGCAGTTTTTGATGAAGTTGAATGATGAGTTTGAGTCTGTGAGGAATCAAATACTTTCCATGGATCCTTTGCCAATTATAAACAAAGCTTATTACATTGTTCAGCAAGTGGAGAAGCAAAAACAAGTTACACATCAAGTTAGTGATCCTTCTGCCTTCTTTGCTAATTTCAAGAATGGTCAGAGAAGCACTCAAGGTTCTAATCTCAGAAGGGAAAGTAGGACTGAAAACAAGAAGATCTGCACTTTTTGTAATCAAGAAGGGCATTTAGCTGAGCAATGTTTTGAAAAAATTAGCTATCCTGATTGGTATAAGGGTAAGAAAGGAAAGAAAGGAGGAGTCAAAATGGCTAATCAAGTTGCAAGTGATTTTGATCAATTTGTGCAAAGAGATACGCCTTTTCAGATGGATTATGAGAATGAGGTGATTGGTGAAAAGTTGGACTTGGATCAGAAATTGGTTAATGCAGTTTGCCAAGAAATGATGAAAATGTTTAAGGGGAAAGGAATTGACTGCAACAGCAATGTGGCTAGTTCTTCTAAGCCACATGCAGGTATTTTCTTTCATGGCAAACATGTTCCAACAGGTTTATCTTTTCATGCTTCAGTTAAGCTTATGATTGACAATGGTGGTCTTAGAATTGATATTGATTGGGTTGTTGATACTGGAGCCTCAGATCATATGTCACCACACCTACATCTTTTTGAGTCCATTAGAATACTCAAACAGCCTATTAAGATAAAGTTGCCTGATGGAACTTGTAAATGGGTTACCAAAGTAGGCAAAATAAGAATAAATGACACCCTTACTTTGACTGATGTCTTTTATGTGCCTGAGTTCAAGGTCAATCTGTTGTCAGTAGGAAAACTTCTTAACACTCAGCATCTCATTGCCATTTTTTTTCCTACTTGGTTTGTTTTTCAGGACCCTTCAACTAGACAAATTCTAGCTGCTGGAGAAGGGTTCAACAACCTCTATATCTGTAGATCTTCTGCAAAAACACCCACTAAAAATACTTTTCCTGCTTTGTCTTCTTTGTTAATCAGGTTGTTCAAAATAAACCAAACAATGTGTCAATTGATTTGTTTCATTCTAGACTTGGGCATAGTTCTGTATCCAAATTGATTCATGTTCATGATTGTAACAAAGTCAATATATCTCATTTCTTTTGTGACACCTGTATGCTTGCTAAACATCATAGGTTGCCTTTTCCTCTGAGTCACACTAGATCACAGGTGCCTTTTGAGCTTATTCATGTTGATCTATGGGGTCCATATAAGGTTGCAGCCCTCAATGGTGCTCATTACTTTTTCACCATAGTTGATGATCACACTAGGTGCACATGGACTTATTTGATTCACACAAAGGACCAAATTTGCAGCACATTGTCCTGTTTTTTTGCCTATATTAGCAACCACTATAAGGCAAAACCTAAATTCCTAAGGTCTGATAATGGGACAGAGATAGTGAATAAGACATGTTTAGATTTGCTGAATTCTTTTGGCATTGTACATCAGAAGTCTATGGTGTATACTCCCCAACAGAATGGAGTAGTAGAAAGGAAGCACAGACACCTTTTAGACACTGCTAGAGCCCTTAAGATACATGCTAATTTGCCAAATAAGTTTTTGGGAGATTGTATCTTGGCTGCTACTTATTTGATCAACAAAATGCCAATGAAGATTTTAGATTGGAAAAGCCCTTTTGAAGTATTACATGGCACAGCTCCTTCATATGATAACCTTAGAACCATAGGTTGTCTTTGTTATGCTGCTGTGACAAAACCACACAAAGACAAGTTTGAGTCAAGGGGCAACAGATGCATAATGATAGGGTATCCACCTGGGCAAAAAGGGTACAAATTGTATGACTTACAGACATAAGAAGTTTTCTGTAGCAGAGATGTCATTTTTAAAGAAGAATGTTTTCCTTTTAAAGAACCAACTCCATTAACTACATCTACTTCTTCACCTAAACCCTTTACACCAACATATGAAGATGATTTTGAAGTTCAAAACAATTTGGGAGCATCACACAGTTCTCTAATTGAGCCTACACCTTCATCAGAAGTTCCTATTCCTCCTTCATCAGTTGTACAACCTAGAAGGTCTACTAGATCTTCCAATAAACCAAACTGGTTGAAGGATTTTGTAACATCTAAGGCTGGTATGGCTTGTTCTGTGCCTAATGACAAACAACCTGTTTATCCACTTTTCCATAATCAAGACTTTGACAGTTTTCCAAAGGACTATGTAGCTTCTTTAGCTCATGTTCTGAATACCAATGAGCCTGCTACTTATAGTCAAGCTGCTGTTGATGTTCAATGGGTAAAAGCAATGGATTCAGAATTGGAGGCATTAGAAGAAAATGGAACTTGGGAGTTAACAACTCTTCTTGATGGTCAAAAGGCCATTTCTTCCAAATGGGTATTCAAGACTAAATATAACCCTGATGGAACTGTGGAAAGATTGAAAGCAAGATTGGTCATTAGGGGTTTTGATCAAAAGGAAGGCACAGATTATAAACATACTTTCTCCCCTGTTGCAAAAGCTGCAACTGTGAGAGTTTTAATAGCAATAGCAACAGCCAAGGAATGGCCTTTACATCAATTAGATGTGAATAATGCCTTCTTACATGGCTTTGTTGAAGAGGAAATTTACATGAAGCCTCCTGAAGGGTATACTAAGGCAGCACCAGGGCAGGTTTGCAAGTTGAAGAAATCATTATATGGCTTAAAACAAGCTTCAAGGCAGTGGAATCTAGAATTATCAAAATTCATTACTTCCTTGGGGTTTGTTCAATCAAAGCATGATTATTCATTTTTTGTCAAGGATACTGGTGACACCTTTACTGCTGCATTGGTTTATGTAGATGATATCTTGGTCACTGGCAATTCAGAAAAGGAAATTCAAGAATTTAAAAAGGCTTTGGATCTGAAATTTACAATCAAGGATTTGGGTCTTGAAAGGTATTTTCTAGGCATTGAATTGTGCAGAACAGAGACTGGCACTTACTTGCATCAAAGGAAATACATTCTTGATTTTCTGAAAGATGCAGGTTTAACAGCAGGCAAACCATGTACTTTTCCTTTACCTCAAAACTTGAAGTTATCCTTGGCCAAAGGCTCACCCTTGAAACAACCAGATTCTTACAGAAGGCTTGTTGGCAGACTTCTTTACTTATCAATGACAAGACCTGACATTTCATATGCAGTCCAACATCTTAGTCAGTTCATCTCAGCTCCAAAAGAACCACATATGCAAGCAACTATTCATCTTCTTAGATACTTAAAAGGCACCATTTCAAAAGGCTTATTTTATCCTGTGCAGCCTCAACTCAAGGTTGCAGGGTTTTCTGATGCAGATTGGGCTTCTTGTTTGATGACTAGAAGGTCATTGACAGGCTATTGTATATTTTTGGGACATGCTTTGGTGTCTTGGAAGACAAAGAAACAGGCAACAGTCTCAAGATCTTCAACTGAGTCAGAGTATAGGAGCATGGCTACTACTACTTGTGAATTGATTTGGCTCACATATCTGCTCAAAGATTTACACATTCCTGTTCCCTCTCTTAATTTCTGTATAAAAGGAGATCAATACTCCTTGATTACACAATTAATGAAATAATATCATTTCTTCCCCAATTTCACTTCCGTTTGATAGCAGTTCATATAAAGTCGAAACACATAATCAATGAAAATTTCATGTTACAAAGGCATGATCAAGTTTCAAGTGCAACCAGAACCATTTGTGACTTGTGGAACCATCATTTTAAGCTTCAGCCATTACAAAATAATTTACTAAAACATCGTCCCTTTAATCAACAATAATACAAGTTACAAATTCACTACACAAAAGTATCGAGTAACAGCATTTAACAGCAAAAAGAGACTCGAAATATGCTTCTAAAGCTTAACCTCGACATCGACACCAGCAGGAAGATCAAGTTGCATTAATGAGTCGATGGTTTGTGCAGTCGGGTGTAGAATATCGATGAGCCTTTGGTGTGTCCTGATCTCAAAATGGAATCTTGCGTCTTTGTGAACGTGAGGGGATTTAAGAACACAGTAAATTCTCTTTTTGGTGGGTAATGGAACTGGACCCATTGTCTTTGCATTTGTTGTTCTTGCAGCATCCATAATCTGCTTGCATGAATCTTCAATTAGAGGTACCCAATATGACCTGAGCTTGATCCTGATTTTTTGTTTCGGTGCCAACTGAAAAACAAGAAAACATTTAGCTTATACGAGTTTTCGCCATCAAATGATCAATACAAGATCCTATTGCTCCATTAAGTTATAGATACAGTATTCAAGGGTTCGATAATGTATATATAATGACAACGCAATCTATATAATTGATATATTGGGAGAAAGCATTTATGTACTTAAGAAATAAGCAGTCTATTTACCATTGTTCTTGAAAGAAAAACTTCATTTATATGGAAGAGGTGAGATCCATGACAAACAAAAAAAATCTAAAGAACAAATAAGCACACCTTAGCCTTCCATTTTAATTTCATCAAACGGTATAAATCAAACAAAAAAACAAAAGGAGGGCAAAAATTGGCATTTTAGTTCATTTAATATAAAAACCCACTTTTCACATTTTTTTAAAAAACAACATATCTTGCAAACGGTAAATCTTCAAGCTACGAAAAATACATCATCGCGATGAGAATTAAATTATCTTTCTATAGATATGCACTTTTATATACTTTCGACGAATTTTTTTTCAAAAATTCCGTCCAGAAAAATCCCACGGGATTCGTAAAAAAATCCCACGGGATTCGTAAAAAAATCCCACGGGATTCGTAAAAAAATCCCACGGGATTCGTAAAAAAATCACTTGTGATTTGTTATTTTTAAAAAATCACAAGTGATTTGTAAAAATGAGTAAATCACTGTTTTTGAGTTTTATACTTTTATGTCACAGTTTTTTAAGGGTAGATGTTTTTTTATATGATTGTTGGAATGAGCTATTTGAATCTCTTTATTAAAGAGTTATATCTTGTTATATATAATCACATATGATTCTCTCTGATCCATTGGGAATGAATCGCATGGGTAATCTTTATGAATCACAGGTGATTCATCAAAAAATCTCATGGGATTCTGTATGGATCCCATGAGATTCTCTATGAATCACAAAGGATCAGAGGAAATCACATGAGATTCTGTATAAATCCCATGGGATTTTCAACATGAACCACATGAGATTCATTAGTGAATCACATGGATTCAAATGAATCCCATGAGATTCAAGATGAATCACATGGAATTCATGCTGAATCCCATGTGATTCATTATGAATCCCATAGGATTCATTTGCTGAATCCCATGTGATTCATCTTGAATCTCATGAGATTCATCTTGAATCTCATGAGATTCATTTAAATCAATGTGATTCATTATAAATTCTATGAGATTGACTAATGAATCACATGGGATTCATCATGAATACATGTGAATCCCACATTTGAATGCATGTATGAATCACATCATACAACTAGCAAGTAAACACATCATAAGTAGATAAACTGAAAATTAACGATTAGAAACTACAAGGCTAAAAACACGTGTCCTTACTTTTTCCCATAACGTTAGAAATTAACGATTAGAAATTACAAAGCTAATTACAAGGCTGAAAATTAACTATTAAGTCTTAATCCCATAACATTCCTTCACGTGTCCTTACTTACTTTTTCCGTTGACAACCGACTTCTCTTCGTCATTTATTTTTTCTCTCGTAAAAAATATTGATCAATTATTCCTTTCATCCTCTCTCTCTAAAAAAACACACTCTCACCTAACTCTCTCTAAACCAAACCTTTCATCATTCAGTTATCATGGATGATGATGATGAGATCCGATCAAATAGATCTAATGGATCCGGATCTCCACCGTCAAGCCGTCGACGCCTTAGCCGCGGTTGTTAGCATCCTCCGGCGGTGGTGGAGGCGGTGTTCGTGAGGATTGCTGGAGGCCTGGATCGAAGGTGCGACTGGTGTGTTGATAGATGCATGGGGGGAAAGGTATTTGGAGTTAAGCAGAGGTAATTTGAAACAAAAGCATTGGAAAGAAAGAAGTTGCAGATATTGTATGGTGAGAGAGGGAGAAATAGAGAGAGAGAGAATGTCTGCGTAAGATTATGTGGGAGTGAGGGTGGGATGTTAGTTGAAAATGGACCAACTTACCCCTCTATATAATTACCTCTATATAATTAAATGGGATGGATGAAAAATTGATCCCGTCAGATCAAACTAAGATCAATGGCCAAGATGGAGGGATTTGTTCTTTAGTTTATTTTTATTTTTTTTTTATTATTTTTTTTTTTTCCGTATTGAACTTTCCTCTTATATATGAATACATGATATCCCTTTTTTTCTTTTTCTTTTTTCATAAAAGCAACACAATTTAGTAGCAAACCTTTTAATGTATTAGCCAGTATCATTCAAGAGTTTTGCATGCCAAGTTAGTAATAATGAGAATATTTTGCCAACGTTTTAAACATGGAATATAGTATAGAATATACCTACGGGGCTAAAGCGATCATAGAAACTAAAGAGATCACTATATAATCATATAATCACATTAATAGATTCACCTAAAAATATAAAACAAAAATTTATCCCTTAACCTACAGCAACTTCTTACTTGTTTCTCCAAAAGGAACAATGCATAAAAACACAAAAATACTTCTACTTTTTACCAGATAATAATGTGTTACTTTCACTACATGATGCATTTAGATGAAATAACATAATCACCCAAACAACCACTACCAAGGGACACATACCTCACAAGAGAAAGTAACACTAGGTGCCTTAATTTCACGCACTTTTTAGCTGACAAGAGGTCTCAGATTCAAACCTCACTAGGTACGCATACCTCATTAGGTACACATCTTCGAGGAGGCCAGGGGAAAAAAAAGGTTACAGAAATACCCCAGTGGGGCCGCGTATCTAAGTCAACGGCTCACCTTCCCTACTAACCTAACCTAAACAAGGAAAACCTCAGTTGTTTACCCGTTTAAGTATAAAACCACCGCCAAATGGCCTAATGGTAAGGAACCTAACCCCGTCCCAAGAGTTCTCACGTTCAAACCTCACTACATAAACATCTTGGGGGTGGCCAGGATATAAGTCGGAAATGGTCACGAGGATACCCTAGCTAAGCCGTACATCTAACTATCTAAGTCAAAAACTCGCCCTCCGACATAACCTAGACATAACGTAGACAGAGAAAACCTCATCCGTTTTAACATAATCACCCACCCAAACACTGAATACTTAAGGCTCAACATACATCCAAAGACCCCCATTTTCATGGCGCCAAACAAATTCAATCACATTTCACCAAACAACAAGCAGATAAAAGCAATGCACCAAACTTATCACATCAACAAACTAAAGTACTAAACCCTAAATTCTTCTTTAAACCTCTAAAATCCTACAATATACATTTATCTTAATAGTAAATTGCAAAAAACTGTCCTTGTGGTTTGCTCATATTGCAGGCGCAATCTTTACAACTTTGAATGTACACGCACAGTCCCAAGGAAACTACGCATACCACAGTGGTCCCCATTGTTCCCCGTAGGGACTGCACGTGCACTTTCAAAGTTGTAAAGACTACGCCCTGCAATATAACCAAACCACAAGGACAGTTTTTCGCAATATACTCTTAATGAATAATTTAACCAAACAAAACACCAAAAATAACCTTTTCAGAATCAGCACCCACAATCCCAGTAGCAGTTTCACCATCTTCAACCTAACAAAAAAACCAAAACAAAAAACCCCAACCCCCCCCCCCCCCCACAAAAAAATAATAATAAATAAATAAAATAAATAAATAAATAAATTGTACAATCATGAAGTTTGAGATACTTCAGATGTTTTAACATACAAATGCTATCCAGTAGATGTTTAATCATTGTAAATGACAAATCCAGACTCTCCAGAGATTCTAATTTGCTAATATCCTCTGGTAGCTCCTCCAAAATTCTATTGACTTTGAGTGATGTGAGATGTTTCAACATACAAATGCTATCTGGAAGATGTTTTATGTTTGTAAATGACAAACAGAGCTCCTCTAGACATTCTAACTGGACAAGATCTTTGGAAAACTTTGGAATATCGCCTGTGAGTGTGAGTGTGAGTATAAGTCTTTTTAAACATTGTAAACTACGAATTATGTCTGAAAATTTCTTTAAGTCTGTGCAAGCACATAGACCAAAAGAAATAAGCTTCTCAATATTTCCAACTGATGACGGTAGATTTTCATCATAAGAACAACGAAACTGCAACTTTGGGAGATTACTGTTGGGGTGCAATGGGCATGAATCTAGGGACTTACCATGCAGGGCTAAAGCAGCTGAAGAACAAATAACCTCTGGTTTTGATGTACCTTGAAACACAAATTTGGTAAACTTCAAACAACCACTTAAGTTTAAGTAGCCAACCTTTTTTAGACATCCAACAGGAGCGTTAATTTCTACCAACTCATCACAATCTAAAAGACATAACCTCTCAAGATTTGGAATCAGCTCAAGGTCAAGGTTCCTAAACCTCGATTTACGAAGGTCGAGGAATTTTAGACTTGGACATGCAACAGACACGTGAAGTTCTTCAAAATCAGCACAATTTTCAAGAGATAACCTCTCCAGATTCAGAGTCAACCCAAGGTCAAAGGTTCTTAACTTTGAGAAACTGATACAGAGATAATTGAGCTTTTGACAGCTAACGGGCATGAAAAGTTCTACTAGATTAGGAGAAAATCTAAGAGATAATGTCTCGATATTCGGAGTCAACCCAAGGTCAAAAGTTCTTAACTTTGAGTGACTGATATTGAGGTACTTGAGATTTTGACAAGGCATGTAAAGTTCTTTCAAATTAAAAGAACAATTTAGAGATAACATATCGAGATTCGGAGTGATGCTAAAGTCAAAGGTCTTCAAGCATGACATACTGAGAGAAATTAATTTGAGTTTTTTAAGAACCTGCCAACAAAAATAAGAAAAAATATTAATATAAGTGTATTAACAAACCGATAAATTAATAGCGTTATTAGGAATTATGCAAAAAAACCATTCGACCTTTTTTTCTCCCTCTTTCCAAAGTTGTACCATTCTGCTGTACTTCATATCAAGTCCAACAAGATTGTTTGCTTGAAATGTTTTGGGTAAATACAAGAAAGGGAAATCCGAACATTTTAGATATCTTAAAGAGTTTGAAAAGTATTGGCTGGTATCATCAAGACATTCGACATAATTATATGCAAAATTCACTTCAAGATATCGAAGCTTCTTCATTTTTCCAAGACCTTTCATAACAGTTCCCGCATTTCCTCTTGACGTATTATGTTTTAGACATCTTGTTTCATCAGTACCCTGCAATCCAAAGACAGTGTACAGAAACCTTATGTCAAAAGTCAGAACAAATAAAAATGTATTAGTTCTCTCCACCTTACAAGTAAACTGATTTGGTAGAACTTCAAATGCAAAGTCCAAAGCTCGAAGAGGTCAACATCAGTCATTCAAATTTGAAGACCCTTCACCTCGGGAGTACTCCGAATCTTAGGAGGCTTACACCGGAAGAGTGATGATTTGGTAGAACTTCAAATGCCTGCTGAAAGTCCAAAGCTCGAAGAGGTCAACATCAAGAACTAATTTAACCGGTACATTCTCTGTCTCTATTTTTGTATTGATCACCTTACATGACAACAACAAATGTGTCTATTTTATATATGTTTTTACTTTCGATCCTGACGTTTGTTCCATGCAAACGTTATTTTTTCTAACTTGATGTAATTGTTTTTTTTTTTTTTTTTTTTTTTTTTTTTTTTTTTTTTTTTTTTTTTTTTTCACCAAAGGATCATTGTTGATTGTTGATTATATTCAAGTGATTTTGGCGCATCCATTTTGGTCATTGATGATTTTATCGGGTACACTTCCAAAAGTACTATCATTTTTAAATAAGTGTTTCAAAGTATGATTTCTTTTATCTTTCAATATTACTATATTGGTACTTTTTATTACACTGTTAGATTACGCTATCCCCATCTTGGATTTTGTATTAATTACTGTAAATCATAGTAGAATTTGAAGTTAGATAAGTTAATTCATGGAGTTCAATAAACACGGTTGACTTATAAGAAAGTCAAACTCTTTTCTTGATGAAAATGAACAGAATTTTATACGATGTTGGAGATGATCATGTTAATAATAAACTTAAGAAAGTTTTATGAGTGATGTAAGATCATATAAAAGTTTTAATTCACTACATATGATCTACATTTGGATGACACCATCAAACTTAAAAGCATTTGACTTTTTTAGTCAAACTATTGGCTTTCATTAAATTTTACTGAGATTTTTATGAAATTGAACCGACAAACATATTTCAGTGATGAGAAATTATCAGGGCTTGAGCCGTTAATGTTTTTGAAAGCCATTGAGTAGTCATATTGTCTTTTTCTATGGTTGGGCTACAAAATGTAGAATGTAAAATTTGGAAAAACAGTTTTGACATGGTAAAACTGAGCTAACATAAAACGTTGCTTATAACTAAAACAATGTCACCATTGACTACGTAGGTGATGTGTTGTGATTTTGATATGATACTATAGAGTCTAAAAGGTATGTATTTTTATCATAAAATTGCAGAAGATGATAACGTACAGGACATGACCCCAAGCTTTGGTGCTGAAACACTTCGTTACATTATATCGAACTTCTTTCTAGGCACATAGTTAAATAGTCTGGAACAAATGATTGTAGCCGTTTATTTGTACTGTTTTGTCAATCACATTGTGCAATTTTTGTTGTTCTTTTTGTTTACATTTAAGCCTAGTTCAGCTTTACTCTACTTGAAACCCGACATGACTTTGCTGATCCAAAATGCGACATTTCTTATTCATGCATTGTAATCTATATCATGTTAATTATGTTTATTCTCATTAATGGAACTTGATTAATTATAAACATGAATGGCGTGTTTGTTTTTCGTGTGCTAAAGTAGGGATGAAATTAATATTAAACCTTTTTTTTTTTTTTTTTTTTTTTCAGCTGGAAATAATTTGTTTATGATTTTTTTTCCCTCAGGCATTGTTGATTGTTTACATGTGCTTAGACTCCGCATCCCGTCACAGTATGGAAGAAAAGGGTCATTGCTGAATGGTGATTATTAAGTGAATTTCACTCAACCTGTTTTGGTTATTGATAGTATTCTCTGGTACCCAAAGTATTATTGCTTGTAAAGATTTAAGAAGTGTTTAAAAGTGTTTTTCGGTAGTACTTTTTTAATATGCTGTTAAATTAAGGTGTAGCCTCGACTTGGATGTTGTACTAATTACTTTAAATCAAGTGGCTTTCATTAAATTTCACTTAGGTTTTCATAGAATTGTACGGACGCACATATTTTAAAGATGATACCGTACAAGGACGTGACACCAAGCTTTGTTCCTGTAACATGTGAGATGAAATAATCATAAAGTCTGGTGTTGTTTCATTTTGGGACTCGAATCTCAACTAAATGGAATTCATACTAAATGAGTTCACTTATCCACTCACTTATAATTTTGTGATGTCGATGTAAATTATTATATTTATATCACGTAAGCTTTTCATGAAACGTTGACCGGTGGTGTTCATACTTTCTTCTCTTTTTGAGATTGAAAAGAAATAAAATACACTTGGACGTGAGAGTAGAAAATTGGATATTGAATGGGCTTGGGCCTGCGTTCGGGGAGAGGGTTAAAATAATGTTAAAATACTTATGGTTTCTTGAAGCCCAAAACTGAATTACTTATGGGCTATGGCTCCCTTGAAATAATGTGGAAGTCTCCTAGAAAATAGTTTTCACTTGATGTTCCTTGATCTCGACCGGTGTTCTCCACTTTATTTTATGAGAGAAAGTGGAAGTAAAGGAAAGAAAGCGATTTTTTTTTTTTTTTTTTTTTTTTTTTTTTTTTGTTCTCAAGATATTTTGAAGAATGAAAAGGTGGGGGTAAGGAATGAAATGGAGGGGACATTGTGTGTTTTTGGAGGTGATACTTACGTCCCAATTTTGAGATGAAAAAGAAGTAAAGTGTATGAAATGACTAATTTGTCATTTATCTCTCCTATTTATTTTTTTGTGAAAGTTATGCATACAAGGGCATATTTATATATTTCTATAATAGTATTACTTCCTTTTCTTTCTTATTTTTTACTACTTAATAACATGAAGTTAAACAGTATGTTTCTTCCTTCCCCTCTCTCTTACTTCTCTCTACTTTTCTTTACCTTTCATTGTTTATTCACACTTTGGCCCAAGGTTTTTAATATATAAAAGGTTTATTCATTTGCACTTTGGCCAAACGGCTTATAAAAGTAGTGTCATATTTTATGTAAAATATGGGAACAATTTGTTTTGGTTAAGCGTGTCATTGATCTCTCACCATTCTTTATGACTATAGTTTGACCTCATTTTCTCTTTATTTAGCATCGAAGATGAACGCTTTTATTGGATAATCATACTCTTTAACAAAATCAGAACATTGAGTTCTTGAGTAGAACTTGGTCAAGACCGACTAGTTGTGTTGACTTATTCTCCAATTTTACAAAGGGGAAATTGTTTGTAACGATTGCACTCCCAAAGTAGTACTTTTTTAAATACGCACTATATTAAGGTATAGCCCCAACATGGAGCTCAATAGATACAGTTGACTTCTTAGATAGTCAAACTGCGTTCTTAATGAAAAATGGTCGGATTTTTATATGAGGCTGGAGATGATCGTATTAAAAATTAACTTAAGAAATTGTTTTAAGTAATGCAAGATCATATTACATAAAGAAGCTATAAATTTGGATCAAATCATTAAGCAAAAACATTAAAATTTTGACTTTTTAAGTCAAACTATTGGCTTTCGTCAGATGTGGCCGAGATATTTACAAGGAACTGTATCGACAAACATATTTCAGTGATAGGAAATTATCAGAGCATGAACTGTTTATATTTATGAAAGAAATTGAGTAGTCATATTGTGTTTTTCCATGGTTGGGCTACAAAACGCAGAATGTAGAATTTAGAAAACAATTTTGACATGGTAAAACTGAGCTAACACAAACCGTTGCTAATAACTAAAACCATATCACCATTGACCACGTAAGTGATATTGTTACGATACTATAGTCTAAAAAGTATGTATTTTTGTATCATAAAATTGTGGAAGACGATACTGTGACACCAAGCTTTGTTCCTATGAGATGAATAATCATAATTCATAAACTCGTATCATTGTGTTGTTTCATTTTGGGACTCGAATCTCAACTAAATGGAATTCATACTAAATGAGTTGACTTAGTCAAACTGCATGCATCCTTTATGAAAAAAAGGATGGATACTAAGTATCATGTTTAAAATAAATTAAATAAAATTAGTAATATGGTTTGATAAGTAATGTAAGGTGCTGTTTACTTAGCGCTTAATGGGTTTCTAGTGGAAGGTCCCGGGTCCACATAGCCATATATTGACGTTTCTTTTTCTACTTTTTAGATATGAGCGTCTATTTGGAGAGGGGTTAAAAAACTAGGGCCTCTCCAACCAGAGGCTTATATATATTAATTTTTATTCTATTTTACAAAAACACTTTCATCATTTTCTCTTTCTTCTATCTATCACTATCTACATATCTCCATACACCCAATCATTTTTTTTCTTTCAAAACCTTCTTCACATCTTTTTGTCTACAGATTATATATTTTAAATTAGAGATTTTCTCACCCTAATCTTGGATATCAATATATTGAATGGTTTTCTTCTTGTGTTTCTAAAACATTTTTTTTACTTTATTTTCAAATTACTTTGTACCTATAAAAGTTTTGATTTCTAGTTGTATCTTTGATTTTGAACGGTTATCAATTGGTTATATGATGTTGGGTTTCTTTTGATTCTATATTGCACATTTGTTTAAAGATTGGTTATGAAATGATAACATATATGGTGGGTTTTGTTTTGATTTTTAAATGGGTTTTGTATAGAGTGAATTTGATTTCTTATTCGAATTTTATATGGATTCTGTGACATTTAATTATGATGTTGTTGGTTTCTTTTCGTGTGATTGAGATCCACACATTGTTCTACACAATTTTTGGAACCAAGGGTATAGTAGTCATTTAGGTACTTCATGTCCTCGTTAAGGATAGAAAAAGAAACAAACCAAGTTCTTCTCCATTTGGATGTGTATGCCAAATCAGATGACCATCTCATTCAGTACTTAATGTCAAAATAAAAGAAACAGGCCCAAGTATCATAAACAAGTTTTAAAGGCTACCTACATATCTGAAAATTTGAACCTATTGCAATAATAGCAGGTGTGATGAAATAAATAAAAGGAAAGAGATGAAGGACCTATTATGTCACATTTTGACCACAAGGTTTTAAAGAAAAGGGTTTATATAAATGCACTTAGACCCCCCAGACGCAACTACTGGAACTTGTTTAATAGAAAGCTTGAAATTTAATTACATCAAACAAATGTTACCTTGGACCTTATACATGACCTCCCAGATGCAACCTTGAAATTTAATCACACCCACACCCCCAAGTTATATTTACTTAAAAGTTTAATAATTAAATCTTAAATAACAATTGCAGCTAGTTAGCTGAAAAGTTAAGGGACTGGAAGTGGATAAAAGAAAAAAGGTAAGGGACCAAAAATGAATATTTAGCGTTCACCAGATCTGTTCATCATCAAAGCCGAATCAAATTACTAATCTTCTTCATCTTAAAGTCAAAGTCAAAGTAAAAGTAAAGAACGAGTGATTAATGTGTCTTTGTCTTCTCAATATACAGTTAATCATCTTACCCAAGTTTCTTTGCAAATAATTCTCTTAAACAACAGATCCTTAGATAACAACTAGAATGGCGTCTACTTCATCTTCTTCCATTCAAAAGAGCTTCAAGTATGATGTGTTTCTGAGTTTTAGGGGTGAGGACACCCGTAACAGCTTCGTTGGCCATCTTTATGAAGCTCTTCAGCGAAATGGCGTTGAAACATACAAGGACGATAAGAAAATCGAGCAAGGAAAACCCATCAGGGACCAACTCATCAAATCCATTGAGGACTCAAGGTTTTACATCATTGTTTTCTCCAAGACTTATGCATCTTCATCTTGGTGCCTAGATGAGCTTGTTAAGATTATGGAATGTAAGAAGACGACCGAGCAGAATGTTTATCCTGTCTTTTTTGATGTGGAGCCCACCGAAGTCCGCAAACAAAGTGGGGCAGTAAAAGAAGCCTTTGCCGAACACGAAATGAAGGAAGCTGCTGGAAAATGGAGAGAGGCTATGAAAGAAGCATCCGATCTGGCTGGGTGGGAGTTGAAAGGGTAATTCAATTTCATTCAATTTTTATCATGATATCTACATTTATATAAATGTTAATCCTTTTTTGTGCGCTTTGAGGAAGCTAATAATATAATCTTTAATGGTACAGGGATGAATCTGAATTGATCCAAATAATTGTTGATGTTATATTCAAAAAGAAATATTCCACTCTTTCGAACGCTGATGGAAAGTTATGTTAGAGTTTATGTATATTTATTAATATGTGTATGTCCGGTTTCGAACCCGAGACTTCGGGATTGCACACATTACGTATGAGTCTCAATGTATTAATAATTAATATTATAATTTATTATTAATTATTAAATCACAAATATTTATATGATCGAACAAGAAAAGTGGAGGGGGTTGAATGTCGAATTTTGAAACTTAAGGAGGTGTTAGACTCAAACTTGGAGAGCAAGTTTGGAGTGTATATAAACACCTCATGGCTTCATAAATCGAATGACATAATATATTCATATCCCTAACCGATTAAGTCAATCGGTTATCTCCTTTCTTCCACCCAATGATAATCAATCACGTACAGTAGTAAAAAAGGTGTAATGATATGATATCATGCATGTGCATGTTTTATATACGTGTATTGTGCATGTATATTTATATGCATGGGAATTTGTTTACTACTTTATCATCTTGATTGGCGTACTGTGATGTATTGTATGGGATTCGATCATGTATTATCAAGAACATCAAACCCTAGATGTTGTGATGTTTTATTTGTGATACATGAACCTAGCTTTTCACTTTGAGACGCTAGTAATACGTGTGTACAAGAACGGAGTTGTAACACCCCCTAATTTGGTTTGTGGCAGCGGAAAAGTAATTAGGGTGTTACGGTGAGGATCGAGGTTTAGATTTCAGAAAACGGCCCGGAAGGGGTGTTTTGAAAGTTATATGTCATTCAAAGAATATTTTTGATACAAAAGTGAATTATTCGATTTGAAAATCCCATGAGAAAATGTGATAATTTGGAAAGAATGACATATTTGATTTTACACCAGTTTATTTATCAGAGTATAAGATGCCCGCTCCGTGTCTTGTCCTGCTCCGTTAATTACCTGAGATAAACATGCTTAAAGTTGGTGAGTTCGTGGAGTTTATAGAAAATAACTTTCTTCGAAAGGTGTATGGTGATTGTCGAAATAAATAGTAATTCTTCATTGAAATAATTAATAAGTTGTGTTGTATAAAAATTCACAAGTAAATCATGTATGATCTCCAAAATCATAAGTTCAGTTATAAATGCAGATGAGCTACGTTGTTATATGCTCGATATAGACTGTTGAGTCAGCTTTTAAATGTAACGATATACCAAGCATTTTGGGTTGTCCTTTGTAGAATTCACAATTTAGTCACATATGATAACAATTAAAGTTCAAGTACAGGATTCAAAATCATATCACATAGTGGGAATAAAAATCTAGAGTCTGAAATCTATCAGTGTAAAGTGGTGGTCTTCTAAATACAGCTGTATCCTAGGATATATATGAAACATTCATATATTCATAAAGTTATATTGCCCTAAGCCTCATGACACGCAAAACGTTAACAATTGGGTGTCCCACCAGGGTTACCTGATGGGTGATTTATGGCCCTCAAGTGAATAGGTGACTTGCCAATTCCTATTTTTCTCAAATATAGTGCACCACGACTAATACGACTAACCATGAGGCATTCCGTCAAAGTATTAGTGGGGTAGGTCGTCAGCCTCTAACAGGTTTCGAAGCTGTTCACTATATTCGCGCTCACCGCAGTGATTAATGGCTCATGATCGAGGGACTTTATGGCAATAAAGTGTGCTTAGGCAATATAGGTCTCGGGGTTCATAAAATATACGTATTCTGATCTTGGCAATTATTTCCAGTGAAATGTAGAATTATCATAGTAAAGTAATAGTTTATTCATTTGTTATATGAATACATACAAGGAGTTTCAGCATCATGTTATGTCAAGTAGTTCGAAGATGTTATGTTTCAAGTTCAGTGTTTAAGCTAATCAAACAATTTGCACATATAACGTCTATGTATTCCTTTCAAGTATGATTCAAACATATAAAGCATAGTTGATAGTTTTGAGCAAATCATGAGAGTTTTCAAGTAATATGAAACAGTTAAAGCATGTATCTCCCCCAAAAGAATTATTAAAAACAAATGTGAAAAGTAGGGGCCACGACTCACGGTAAGTCATAAGAGTTTTCATAGTGCTTATAGAAGTATTGTATAGCAAAACAAATCATATAGTTGATAAATAAGGAAAAATATTTCGAAGCATGTATCTCCCCCAAAAGAGTATACATCAAGTATTAAAATAGGAGGGACTCACGGTAAGTCATAAGAGTTTTCATAGTGCTTATAGAAGTATTGTATAGCAAAACAAATCATATAGTTGATAAATAAGTAAAAATATTTCGAAGCATGTATCTCCCCCAAAAGAGTATAAATCAAGTATTAAAATAGGAGGGGCCACGACTCACGGTAAGTCATAAGAGTTTTCATAGTGCTTATAGAAGTATTGTATAGCAAAACAAATCATATAGTTGATAAATAAGTAAAAATATTTTGAAGCATGTATCTCCCCCAAAAGAGTATAAATCAAGTATTAAAATAGGAGGGGCCACGACTCACCTGGAGGGTATCTGACAAGACGAAATTATAAGATCAAGTAAACGGTCACGAGAACTTCTTCACTACGAGACCTGAATATAAGCGAAGTCTAAGAGTCTAACTTGCTACTAATAACGAATGTGGAAAGGATAAATCGTAATACGATTTGATCAGTGATATGAGTGTGATATGCTTAAAATGCCTCAAGTTAAAAATATGATATATCTATAATATTATGTTGATTCTTATATCAATCGACTCAAAATATTATTTTATCAAAATATGCGGAAATGATATGCAAAGTGATGTCGCTAATATTTCTAATAACGAAACTTTAAATAATGCATAACTTAAAATGAAGCATGCATATGAAATGAAGGGTGCAAAATGAAAATAACTAAGAATGACAAGTGAAATTAAATAGGTCCTCTGTCCTTTTTCAGATTCTATACTTTTTAGTCTAACTGCGATTGCGTTACGTCGTTAGTCCTCGGTTAAGTCCAAAGTCCTTAATAGTCCAAAATTTGTCCATATGTCCATATAAGGCTTGGAGTTCAATGATATGTCAATTTAAGTCCTTTGTCAACTATTTTCACAGCTTCAGTCCATAAGTTTCTCAGGTTGACAGTTTTGGTCCTTCCGGTTAGTTCGCGTTACATTTTTAGTCCTAAATTGATAAAATGTTAAAGAAAAAGGTGGCAACTTTTTATAAGTTATTTTTAAGATTATTAAAGCTTATTTTAACAGCTTATTCGATACGTAGCTTATTTTTACACTAAATGGGCCTTAACGAGTTACATAACTAAGCCCGATAACGAGTTTTGATCCGTGGGTTTTTTTGGAGCGAGTTGAGTATATCCATGAGATTCATTTTTATCATCATATTTCATATATTAAGGTGCCAAAAAGTCAACTTATCCATAGCTAGTAAAATCAGTTCAGTGGGTTATAAACTTATTTCGCTAGTTTTAGTTATTTTCAAAAGTGGATTGTGCGATTTGCTTGAGCTGTTTTGAAGGGTCGTATCTCAGTTATTTTTATGTGATGTTTAAACGAAAATGGTAGCTAGTTGTGTGGGCTAACAGGTCGTGTAAAGAAAGGGTATGGTCGTTAAATTATATAGTGAGATATGAAGTCATTTTGAGGGCTACTTTGGACTGTTTGTATGCGTATAACATTTCTTAGCATCTTTTAACTTTCCCAGTTTTATTGATAGTGTGACATATTATGTTTTTACATTTAGAATGAAGCATATAACGAGAGTATGATCATGAGAGGATGTAAGTTCGATATATGCATGAAATCATAAAGTGAGTTCCTAACGTGAGAGTAGCATGCGATGTAAATTTTTAAAGTGGGTGTGGTGTGGGTTGTGTTTCTCATGCCTTATTAGTGAAAACGTTTTATGTTGTTTGTGAGTTACATGAACATGCGACTATAACACTACATACGTTCGAGTAAAAATTGTGCATGGCGTGACATCTTAGTTGTTAAAGTGAGTTGTGAGAAAGGTGGTGCACGTTAATATGGGTATAACCGCAGAATGATTATAGCAAATAATTTTTACATATATATATGTTCGAATATAGATTAAAGCTAGTATGCATGCATGATATGTGATAGTGAGATGTGGAGTGTGAGACATGAAATTAAAAGAGATAAAGGGCTCTTACTACACCTCTTAAAGGTGGTGAAGACTCCCGAAAATGACTAGGCCACAGGAACGAGTCACAACTCCTTATGAGTTAACATATATGTTGCTATACCCATTCCCTTTTAATCATTTTACCAACGCGAGAGGTGAGTGTCTTTGGTTATTTGGGAAGTTTAACAGATGATAGTGAATGAGAAGTAGGTAGAGGAGGTGAGGGTGAGAAGTGGGGGATGTTGAAATGGGTTGTGAAAGAAGTTGGGTAGTTCGACAGGAAACTTAAGGTAAAGAAGACAGTAGGTTTTTAGTGAACTCGATACATGTTGTACAATGTTTAGTTCTTACCCGGTTTATTTTTCTAAAGTGTGTTATGCATTTCTGGGTTTGTAAAGTGCATTTGGGAGAGTGAAAGGAGTGAATGTTATGTGTTGCAAAGTAGCTAGAAAGGTAGGATTTTATAGAGAAGTAATGCACACGTTTTTCCTTGACTCTTGACTTCAATCCATCAATGATTGATGGTTACTGTAGTTTGAGGGACACATAGGCTTGTTTTACTGATTCTCAAGATATTTTAGGAAGTTTGGTAGGGTTTTGTCTCTTGTTGTTGGATTATACTTGTGCTTGTTTGTTATTCATTCTAATTCCACAATTGAAATTAGCGAGACACATAGATCTTCTGTTGTTCCATTATAGTTTCATTTGTGGATGAATGTTAGAAAAAGCCTTAGATGTTGGTAGGAAAAAACCGGATGTAAAAATGGTTGAGTTTTATGGTTTTTGTTATGTTGAATTGAGTTAAAATGAGACAAACAAAGTGACCTTGGATATTATAGCAATACTCGACATCTAGGTCCAGGGTTTGGCTTACCTAGAGTTTAGTGGGTCGTGATCGAGGAGGTGTAAAAATATTCGAGGGTCGCGTTTAATAATTGGGAGAATTCGAGCCATCTTGGAGAGTACATGTTAGTCGAATGCACTTAAGTTTTCAGACAGAAGTTTGGTTTTTAGAAGTTGGGCTTGTGTGGCGTGTGAGTTTGAATGGAGATGGGCCTGACTAATTCAAGGGTCCGGTTAAAAGTCCATTTGGTTTGTAGCTAAATAAATTTAGTGTGTAATGAAATTTGTGTTATATAATTAAATGTAGTTGATGAATTAGAAATGTGATTATTGTATAATCGTAATCAAGTTATAGATTTAGTAGTTTTTACTATAACGTGTAATTTGTGTAGTATAGATTTAGTGTAGATGGGGTTTTGGTGAATCACTGAGTCACGAGGTACATGTCGCTATTTTATATACGTCGTTAAACGTAATGTGGTAATGATATCAATAAAAGAAAAATTTTAAATTTCCCCATAAAAATGGGTTTTGTTAAACGGTACGTTGAGATTATCTTAAATCATTGAGGATTATTACGAGGGATTTTCGTGGTATCTTACAGTATCTACCCCTAAATTTTGAACTTTGTCCCGAAGTTCAGTCCGCGATAGGTATTGAAAGTGTGGTGTACTGAGGTGAGAATTTATGGAAAAGGTTGTCGAGAGATTTCTTATTTGAATATCAACGAGGCGAGATTCCAACTAAATTTATTTGTAATAGACGGAATAAATTCGAATGTTTGGTCAACAATTGAATTTATAGGCTACGAATAGTGAACATAGCGGTCGAGAGTAGGAAATATTTTACACTTAATGTTTAGTGTACTAACGGTCGAGACTAGGGGATTTTTAATGGTAGTGGTTTGAAATTTAATGATCGTGAATAGTAAAATAACGGGTACTTTCTCCACTTATATTCCCTGTTTATCTGTTTCCTATAAATATCCTATCCACCTTTTTCCTTTTTCACCTTTTTCGATTCGCCCCTTTCATTCAACTTCATCTCTTCCGACAAATACACCATGCCGCCGCTTGCCATTGTCGTAGCCACCGTGTACATTGTCCTTGTCGCCGTTTATCTGGCCTTCTTCCCCGATGAAAACTCCGATTACTTCATCGTATCTCTGGTGTTCATCGTTCCCCTCACAATCTTAGCGATGAACGTGGATAAGATTTTGGGGTGAGGATCTCCAGCTAGTGTGGTTAGAATGTAGCTTTGTTGTGTGTCGATGTAACCTTTAATAAGTGTGGAATAAAATCTCGTTTGTCTTTATGTTTAGTTATAAGTCTCGATATAGCTTTTAATATTTCGTTATATTTATGACGCAGAATGATCAAGGTGCTTCATCCTATGGTGGCTCTTGCTATCGTTGGGTTGGTGGGGGTTGTTGTTTCTATGGTGGGCCAACCGATTGAAGATTGTATGCCTTATATTGTGTTTATTGTACTATTAGCACTTCCGATGTTAATCATTTCGCTATGTATTAACTTTCATGGTTTCAAATAAAATTCATGTTATTTGTGTTTTCCATAGATTGTTGTGAATTCTTATAGTTTCTAGTTTTGTGTTTTTCTCGACTTCGTATAATAGAGTGATGGGTAATCAATGTAAGATTTTACTGGGGTTGGTTAAAAGTGTCTCGAGATCTTGTTATTGGAATGAAAATTGTTATTTCATCGTGTTTTGAAAAATAAACATGACTCATAATTTTTGAAAATCACAAATTTATGGGGTAGCCTATTCGTTAAACATAGAGTTTGTAAATAATAGATTCTTAATGTGACAAACCGTAAAAATCCCTCATAATAAATCTCAGTGATTTATGATAGTCACAACTTACGGTTTAACAAAAACCCATTTTTATGGGAAAATTTAAACTTTTCTCTTATATGTTATTATTACCACATTACGTCTTCACGATACTTACTCAATAATAACACGTACGCTGAGGCACGATTGTCCACGAAACACCATTCTCACTAAATTCAAACCTCACAAATGATAGTGAATATCAATAAATTTCCTACACTAAACTACACTTAGACTTCACATAACCACATTTTACTAATTACAACTTATCTAAAATTCAACACACTAATTTTTACTAAATCCTTCACTAATACTACAACTACAAATCAAAATGAGCTGCGTCTTACACAACCCATCAACACAACACAGCCCATCAGCAGCCCATCACCATCACACGCTCCACCAGCCCACCCCAAATCACTCCTTTCTTTTTATACCCGACAGCCACAACCCTCCAAAACAACCTTTGTTCTTTCAAATCTTAAACGCGACCTACCCATATTTTTGTACCATCTCGTTCACCACCCACCATTCTATGTTAGTGCCAAATTTCAGAATATCATGACAAGTTTCGATATGGTTTCAAAGGTCAAAGTGATTGCTTGATTTTACCCAACTCGACAAACATAAAAAGACCACAAAACACAACCAAACTTCACCATGACTGTTCCCACGAACCTCTCATAATATTCCTGACAAAATGTAATGTATGGAACAAGATTAGGACAGCAGTGGAAGTAAGTGATTCAATAAACCCATTTGACACTCAATCAAAAATATCTACTGAATATATATATAAATCCAACCACAAGAGACAAGTCATACAAGCTCTCCCATCACCTCTAATAATTACTACAGCAGGAGCATGTGGAAATTCGAATGATAGTAACGTGTGAATATATATTTCACGTATACACGCCAACAATAAGAATACAAGCATCTCCTATCACATGGTCAATCCCACACTCAACCCAAAACAGTGGAAGGATGCTACAACTCGCTGCTCATCCACAGTGGCCCTTCATGATTTAGTTTGAGAGTCCTTGAAATAAACGTGCGAAATACCTCTATATAAACCCACTCGAACTTCACTGCCAAAGACATACACCCTCACTTCTCACTTACCTCATTTTCACTAAATATTTTAAAAACCCATGCAACTCTCGCTTCTCTGTGAAATACAAATCGAATAGAAGCTAGAAACATAAAACATGTTTCGACTCCTGTAAACAAACTGCCTACTTCCTTTTTATGCTAGCAGTCGAACACCACAACCCTTTTACACACCCACAGTCCTTTCGCACCATTTAAACTCAAGTGGGTTGTTCACTTTTGTGCCCCAGTCGATCGCCACCGCCTTCTCCTCACCACCTTAAAAGGTGATTGTAAGCACTAAGTAACCTTTCCTGTTTTCATCTCTCGCACACACCAAAACATAACATACATGCATTTTACTTATGCATTTGAACGTATAAATAATCCTAGTTTAATTTACATGCATTTTCTCTTCGTATAAATCACACCTTTGTATCGAAAACTCCATCCTAAAAGATTAGCACTCGAGTCATAGCATCACTGTCTCGTCTGCCTTTAATTGCATGCATCTTAAAACGTGGCATTCGAACTCATAAGTTATCTTACAAAAGACATGCATGCATCTTTATTTGAATAGGTTGCATGGAAACCCTTTGTGCATAACTGTCACTAAGGACAAGTTAAAAATCACCCTAGTAATGTTAGCATACTAGCATGCATTGTCCCTTGTTTTGTTTTGCTACTGGAACGAATAAACCTTTAGAAAGCACATGTCCACTTATCTTGGAACTGTGTCAAGCACATTTAGGTGACATCCAATGCATGCACTTACTCGAATGTACCCATATTTTCTATGTCGTGTGAAAATAAAGATACTATGTAATAACTATAGCACGCTAAGAATGCATGCATGCACATGCACACTCTCTTTTGTCTCGTTTTCCAAACCTAACGTATAAACATACATATTTTAACGCCAACTTATTTTGAAACAATGTCGAACCTCCGCTATGAACGGTTTAAGAATCTCGACTCTTATCATTTTCATGTCAAACACTTGCTTCATGCATAGCCTAAACGTATAAGAAACTTAGTATCACACGTTATAACCAAAGTTAACGACACTTAGAAATTCCTGAGTATTTTGTTATAACAAAGATCGACTCAACTAGCATTAAAAGCACATTAACATCTCGTGAATTAACCAAACGAATGTGCCTTAAATTGTGCGACCCATTTCACAACACAACTAGCTATATTTTTCGTATAAACCTTTTGCAAAGATACTCGCGACTTGACTCTTTAAAAACAGCACAAGCAAAGTGCACAAATCATATTTTGAAAAACAGTTAGAAGCCATAAATGGGCTAAATTGTATAATTCGATTTAGGGCCCAATAGTGTGAGGATTAAGATATTAATCGAATAAACTAGTGGAATAAGTTTCATTTATCTTAAATAAGTTTTATACAAAGTCGCCCAATTTTTCTTTATCATTTTGCCATGTTTGGACTAAAAACGTAACGCGTTTTAACTATAAGGACCAAAACTGCCAAATTGTGAAACCTGTGTATTGAAACTATGAAAACAGTTTCTAAAGGATTTAAAATAAATTTTAAATTAATTTCAAGTCTTATAGATATATTTGAACTATTTTTGGAATACTATTAAACTTATATCTAACGAAGGACTAACCATGTAACGCAAATACGGTTAGGGTAAAAAGTATAAAAATCGGGAAAGAACAAGGACCTACTGTTTATACTTAACATCCTCATTTCTCATCACCACATTTCTACACAAGCATTCATTTCATTCTAGTTGCGTATATTTAACTTTCGTTAAACGATTTCACATGCATATCATCTCATCATAATTTAAGAAGATAATACCTCTAGTCAAGTGACATAAGAATCAGAATAATATCATTGTATGATATTATATTTTCTTAACTTGAGGCATTTTAAGCATATCATACTCACATCATCAAATCGTTATACGATTTCTCACGATCACACTCATCGTTAATTATAAGTCGAATACTTAGATATTCCTCACATTCAGGTCTCGTGTTGAAGACGTTTACGTGATCGTTTCTATAAGTCTTACTTGATCTTATAATTCTATCTTGCCAGCTACACTCCAGGTGAGTCGTGGTCCCCCTACTTTTATTAATTGTTTTAATAACTCTTTTGGGGGAGATACATGCTTCAACTGTTTTAAATTACTTTTATACTCTGAGAAACTCTTATGAATTATTCGAAACCACCAACTGTGTTTTACATGTCTTAAACCCCTCTTGAAAGGGACATGTGTTTGTGATTGCGTGGTTTTGTAACCTTACAACAGGTTTTACCTCTCGAGGGATCTCAAGAGGCTTACAACCCCACCAGGCAGTGTACCTGACCGATGTAGTATAGTGTAGTGGTAAGTACGGGGGATTGATCGTTCTCCACAGGGAATAGTGTTCGTTAGGTGTGAAAGGCTACTCTAATTAGGTCTAAGGGTTGAGGAAGATTCTTTTTATGTTTTTTATAATTTTTGTGAAAGCAAGTAAAATCTCGGGTTTGAAGGAGTGGGCGGAATTAGTTGCTAGTCAACTAACCCAAATTACTACGAATGCAAATAAAATAAAATAACAAAAATGAAAATGTGGTGAGAAACTTATGTGTAGAGAAATGTGTTTACTTAGATTTCCTTACTCCCTAACTATCTTTTACCGGTTAATTAGTGTGTATTAGTCGCGTGGATGACGGGTGTATTCCTTAATACCATTTGTGGGGTGGCGTACTTACTTCCCCAACTCTACAAGCTCCTACTTCACTCCTATGTCGAGCCGGCTAGGAAGCTCCTAACATGGGATCACTAGAATTCGCTTGTGCATTAAATACAACCATAAAAACCTTTAGTACGCATTTGGTTCATGTTTCTTAAGACGTTCAAGCAAGTTACCGAATAGGAAGTTAGCCAGTTTTCTTAAGCCTAACATAGATAAACAATCATCCAATACAACTAACAACACACTAATAACCAATAATCAATAGCTAAGTTTCATTAGATCTAAGCAAACACAAGATAAATTTAGCCTAACATGTTAAACAAAAGACAAGAATAAGATAGAATCAAACAACACATAGACGTATTGAATGATTAATTGATAACTTATCTTTCAATGTAACATGGAAGATCTCAAGGCAAAAAGCCTTGAAAAAGATGCTAAAATCGTCTTAGGGTTTTCTCCCAAAATTCCACACACTAAGCTCTCTCTAATGACAAAAAATTAGAAAACTATATATAGATTTTTGGATCTGACGGCGTCACCTTATGGATTGTGACGCCGTCACCTCGCCGCTTTTAGGGTTCCCGGATGACCTTCTTGACGCCGTCCCTCTTTAGCTCTTCAAAAATCCATTCTGGCTTATCAAGGCTTGACGCCGTCGAACCTTGAACGTGACGCCGTCCCTCTTTGATTTAAGCCGTGACGCCCTTGATCAAGTTAAAGCGTGACGCCGTCAGAATTCACATGCTATTTTCACTGGCTTATCATGAGTAAATTTCACGTCCACTTTTTCTTGCCAAGGCATGACGCCGTCTAGAGTAACATCCGACGCCGTCAAAGGTAACTTTCAGCCGATTTTTGAGACTTTGCCGTTTTCTTCACTTTTATGCTCCAAAAATGTCCAAAATGCCTCCTTTTCCAGATTTCTCCTCAAAAGTACCTAAAATGACAAAAGGAACGATTTAGGGCGATATTTGATCAAATAAATACGATTTAGGGCTTAAATGACCCCTTAAAAGCGGTACACTTTTCGCTTCATCAAATACCCTTACACTTGAGATTTGCTTGTCCTCAAGCAAATGCGCTTTTATTCTAATCAAAATACAAGTTTAGGGGTCATTTAATGCAAACATAAAAGTAATTACAACAAATAATCGCTCCACTTCAATCATAATAAGCACGGAGATTACATACTAGCACCTCACAAGTAGTGTTTAGATACTCACATCTCTCAAGTGTCATCAAAATAAATCTCATAAATGAAAACGGATAATATCTCTCACTACCTGTCATAGCAAATAGATTACCATAGGCTTGGGAAAGGATCGAAAACCTCCTCCACTAGGCGTAAGCACCAAAGATAAACTATCAAAGAGGGCTTTTAAATGGGTTATAACGTTAGGTGTAGGGAAAAGGAAAACACGGTTTTGTTGGATAAGGGATATTTTACTGGTGGCTAGTTAAAAATCTTGATCAATTACATGTACTATACAATGTTGCTAAGCCAAGACTAGACTCGATCTTAAGCTAGAAATGAAATAACAAAATAACAAAAACATAACATAAACATAAAATAAAACGGGATGGTAGTCCGTATGTTTTTTCTATTTTTCTTTTTCTCATTTTTTTGTATTTTTCTTGATTTTTTCGATTTTTTTTTTTTTTTTTTTTTTTTTTTTTTTTTTTTTGCATACACTTTTGCCCTACCATCCAAAATAATACATCATAGGGGCATTGCATTCCCCTTACACTTGAACTTTAACATAACTTTACAAATACTAATCTAATGACTCGAATTAAGATAATTGAAAAACTTGGAGTACTTTTTAAAACATTTAGCACATATGGGGGTAATAAATGATGTTCTTCCCCATTACTCCATTACACTAGTACTTTACCCATGAGTCCCAATCGTCCCAAAACAATATGTACAAAGATATGACTCGACTTAGCAACCATGTAATCAACTAGATAATTAACTTGGGTTTAAACAAATGTTGTCACAATAATGCACTAAAAATGAGTGCATACAAGGTAGGCTAAGGCGATTTGGGTGTACATTTTAGTGGGGTGTAACAAATTCTTCCTTTAAGTAAAATGCTTAAAGGTCGAAACGAAAAGATAGGCTCTGAGGGGTGTACTAGGGGTATCGTGTACTAAAAATGAGTACAACGCAAAGGGTGTGGGAGAATTACTTGACCAATGTAGCCAATGTAATTATAACAAAAACACAGGTGTAAAACAATGGGTTAATCCTAATGCCTCTTATCATGTAGTAAATCTAACTACACGAATGTAGTCTCACTTGTGGCCTCGGAATGGTCCTAACGCAAGTTCTAGAATCTAAGTGCTACCGGTACACACATCATAGCATAAATGCTTTTCCTACCAATTCTAGGGGCGAACCTCACATATTTGGGGTGGAAAATTTTTTAGTGGTACGGTCTTTGTGCTAGTCATATAACTCCTATCCGTGAGACGCTCATTAAGATCAAAGTTTCACTCCTATATGTTGTAAAAAATTTTAAATTTGGCACTAAAATTGCCCTAACAGGCATTTATCTCAGTTTTATTACACATCTACTATTAAACAAACAAAAATCAAGCGCAATGGCATTCTCAAAAATCGAACTTTTACCCCCCCCTTACACTTAAGATGAACATTGTCCCCAATGTTCAAATAACAAGATGTAAAAGCATAAAGTAAAAGAATGAAATCAAATACTCCCCTGATTCGCTCGGTGGATAATGAAATTACACGGTTAAATCTTCCTCCAAGGTAATGTTGAAGCTCCATGACTAATGCATCGCCATAAGCTTGATCCAAGACATTTCCTTGTCCAAAATAACCTGTTAAACCTGAGAAAACAAACACGAAAACCTGCATAACATCGGCGGGAAAAATCTATATATAAGGATATAATGCTTGTGGAATGATAATTTTGCAGATTCCTGGAGATTATAAGTTGGAGATTTTAATAAAAACTTTTTATGAAAACAAAACTTTCAAAAATTTCTGAAAATTAAATCTGACGCCGTCAGGTTATAAACCCTGACGCCGTCAGAAATGACCTGACAAAAATTTTCATTTTAAGTTTCCGGAAAATTTCTGGAAAAACCTTTACCTTACTTCCTGGAAATCCTGCAAAACATCATTATGACTCGATACAAGCATTTGACTCAAACAAATACTAATATGTATGCTAATTTATTATTATTACGATTCATATTCATATGTGTTCTAATAAACCGATTTAGATTTCCCTTACACTTATCTTTTGCAAAATACCTTTATATGTAGTTAAGACGAAGTTAAAAACAAAATAAAGCATTTTCACAAATTACTTTTGAACATGAATCAATACTAATAAAAATTAAGCACACATACGGAAAATAAAATCAAACAAGCAAATACATAAACACACAAAGCAAATAAATCAAATAAAGCTTGGGTTGCCTCCCAAGAAGCGCTTTTCTTTATTAACGAGTCTTGTAGCTAGACTCAAAGTCACGTACATTACGTGACTCCATCATCGGTCACGGTTCCTAGGCCATTCTCCTTCCCGGTTTTATATTCCGGTCCTAATTTCACACAATCCTTGTAGAAACCGAATATCCTTTCCATAACATAGTCTACTCCTTTACTTCTATCCTCATCATTCCTATAGTAGACCGCTTGCTTGAGCTCCTTCTCAACATTTGACAAGTGTTGGAATTGTTCTATCTTATATGGCATTTGGTAGCTTACTTCATCGGTCTCATCCTTAAATCTAACTATCCCTAAGGAAGGTTCATAAGTCATTCTAGAGACCTCAACAAATGGTTTTCCAAAAACCACTTGAGTCAAGGATGCATCGACTACTGGGCGGATATCTTCTACAATTACAAAGTCGGTGACATAGGTGAAGTTTCCTACATAAACCGGTAATCCCTTAACTCTTCCCGTGAAGTTACTCATCCAACCCTTGTCTGGGAACATCCTATACCCAAATTGATTCTTCATTATCAAGTTGTAGTGGGCTCTAGTCATGATGTTTATGGGTGATCTAAGGTCGATGTAGGCTTTCCACACATGCAAATGTCCGATGTTGCATGGTATGTTGAGATTAGAAGGGTCGCCTATTTCTATGATTGGTCTACCTAGCAGGTATGGTGCCTCGGGGTCATCGAATAAGTTTGTATGATATGCGCGCTCTTCCTTAGTGGGTAGCCTATCGAAGTAGTCCTCATCATCATCTACTTCTTCAATCTCACTTGTCCTAACGTCCTTATCAACCTCGACTTTCTTAACCTCATCCTTAGGTTCCATTTCTATCCTACCCTCATTCTTGTCACTTTCTTCCATGCTCCTATCGATTGGTTTAATAGTGACAACGTTGACGAAGTGGACATGTTTGGATGAAGAAGGGTCTTTGACTTGGGGTCCGCTATTTGTGTTCCTAGCGTCCTTATGTGGAGGTGATAACACTTGGTTATGGAGAGCTTTCAACAAGTTGTCAATTTTATTGGTCATCTCCGTTTGTTGTTGATTGAATTCGGTCTCGAATCTAGCTATCCGAGCTTCTTGAGATGCCATAAATTGGGAAATCAATCCTTCAAAGTTATTGGTACTACCATTGCCAGAAGGATTGTTGTTGAAAGTACGGTTCGAGTTGGAACCGCTTGATTGGAAACGATTAGGTGGGTTGGAAGAATTGGGTTGTTGGGTGTTTTGGTTTTGTTTCCACCTAAGGTTTGGGTGATTTCTCCATGAGGGGTTGTATGAATCACCATAAGGGTTTGGCTCGGGTTTGAAAGTGTACCACTTGTCTCCCGCTCCGTCGGTACGCGAGGATGCGTAGTCCACAAAAGCTTGTTCGGGGAGTTCCATGCAATCACGAGTGTCGTGGGGACCACTACATAATTCACATGAAGAAGTGATTTTGTTCACTTGGCTTGAAGGTTTAGGAACCTCGTAGGATTTCATGAGAAACTTGACTTGGTCTTCAAGTTCTATGATCCTACGGTCAGAAGTGCTTGAATTGTTCGAAGGCAAAGATATCGCCTTGACCGTTCTATTCAAATCACGGGGATCACTCCAACTTTCGTTGTCATAAAGAGCAAGATCCTCTAGGAGAGCCCATGATTGTTCCGCACTTAGATCACGTAGCTTGCCACCGGCCGATTGGTCAATGGTTTGCCTCGTGGAGAGATTGATATGGTCATAGAAGATTTGGACTTGGAGCCAAAGCTCTATGCCATGGTGAGGGACTTTTTGGAGTAAGTCCTTGAATCGAGTCCATGCCTCGTACAGAGTTTCACCTTGACGTTGTTGGAACATCAAGATATCATTCCTTAGCTTGGTAGTTCTTCCCGGTGGGAAAAACTGAGCAAGGAAACGAGTAGTGAGATCATCCCAAGAGGTAATGGATCCTGCGGGTTGACGTTCTAGCCACTGACTAGCTTGGTCCCGCAAAGAGAATTGGAAGAGACGCAATCGGGTCGTCTCTCGAGTGGCAACATCAAGGTCTATAGAATCAACGATTTTAAGAAAGTCCTTGAGGTGTTGATTAGGATCTTCAGAACGAAGTCCATGGAATGCGCATCCGCTTTGCACCAACCGGATGGTGTCGGATCGCAAGGGTGTGATATTGGCTCCTTGAGTGAGCTCAATGGTGTTTCGATAGCCATGGTGGCTAGGACGGGAATACTCTCCTAAAGTACGGGCTCTAGGAGGTGGTGGTGGTTGTTGTGGTGGTGGGTTGTGGGGGTTAAGGATATTACCATCTTCCATGATGTCGGATGGTAATGGTTACGAACAAAGACACGAAGAAAATAGATAGACTAAAGAAAACCTAGAAAAATAAAATAAAAATCTCACTAGAAAGGAATCTAGTGAGTAGACCTAATAGAAATAAAAAATTCAACCTAAACAATAACTATTCCCCGGCAGCGGCGCCAAAAACTTGATTGCGTGGTTTTGTAACCTTACAACAGGTTTTACCTCTCGAGGGATCTCAAGAGGCTTACAACCCCACCAGGCAGTGTACCTGACCGATGTAGTATAGTGTAGTGGTAAGTACGGGGGATTGATCGTTCTCCACAGGGAATAGTGTTCGTTAGGTGTGAAAGGCTACTCTAATTAGGTCTAAGGGTTGAGGAAGATTCTTTTTATGTTTTTTATAATTTTTGTGAAAGCAAGTAAAATCTCGGGTTTGAAGGAGTGGGCGGAATTAGTTGCTAGTCAACTAACCCAAATTACTACGAATGCAAATAAAATAAAATAACAAAAATGAAAATGTGGTGAGAAACTTATGTGTAGAGAAATGTGTTTACTTAGATTTCCTTACTCCCTAACTATCTTTTACCGGTTAATTAGTGTGTATTAGTCGCGTGGATGACGGGTGTATTCCTTAATACCATTCGTGGGGTGGCGTACTTACTTCCCCAACTCTACAAGCTCCTACTTCACTCCTATGTCGAGCCGGCTAGGAAGCTCCTAACATGGGATCACTAGAATTCGCTTGTGCATTAAATACAACCATAAAAACCTTTAGTACGCATTTGGTTCATGTTTCTTAAGACGTTCAAGCAAGTTACCGAATAGGAAGTTAGCCAGTTTTCTTAAGCCTAACATAGATAAACAATCATCCAATACAACTAACAACACACTAATAACCAATAATCAATAGCTAAGTTTCATTAGATCTAAGCAAACACAAGATAAATTTAGCCTAACATGTTAAACAAAAGACAAGAATAAGATAGAATCAAACAACACATAGACGTATTGAATGATTAATTGATAACTTATCTTTCAATGTAACATGGAAGATCTCAAGGCAAAAAGCCTTGAAAAAGATGCTAAAATCGTCTTAGGGTTTTCTCCCAAAATTCCACACACTAAGCTCTCTCTAATGACAAAAAATTAGAAAACTATATATAGATTTTTGGATCTGACGGCGTCACCTTATGGATTGTGACGCCGTCACCTCGCCGCTTTTAGGGTTCCCGGATGACCTTCTTGACGCCGTCCCTCTTTAGCTCTTCAAAAATCCATTCTGGCTTATCAAGGCTTGACGCCGTCGAACCTTGAACGTGACGCCGTCCCTCTTTGATTTAAGCCGTGACGCCCTTGATCAAGTTAAAGCGTGACGCCGTCAGAATTCACATGCTATTTTCACTGGCTTATCATGAGTAAATTTCACGTCCACTTTTTCTTGCCAAGGCATGACGCCGTCTAGAGTAACATCCGACGCCGTCAAAGGTAACTTTCAGCCGATTTTTGAGACTTTGCCGTTTTCTTCACTTTTATGCTCCAAAAACGTCCAAAATGCCTCCTTTTCCAGATTTCTCCTCAAAAGTACCTAAAATGACAAAAGGAACGATTTAGGGCGATATTTGATCAAATAAATACGATTTAGGGTTTAAATGACCCCTTAAAAGCGGTACACTTTTCGCTTCATCAGTTTGTATGCTTGCCAATCACTTACCTAGCTAAACATTGTATTGAAATATAACATTTTCAAAGTACGTGTTGTAACACGATACTGAAACTTATTATAGGCATTCGAATAACAACTGAGTGTACTATTAAACTTTACTATGATATTTCTACTTTTCAATTAGAAATAATAGCCAAAACTAAAGTACATATATGCTATGAACTCCTAAACTCCATATTGCCTAAGTTTACCTATATTGCCATAAAGTCCCTCGATCATGAGCCATTAATCACTACGGTGAGCGCGAATATAGTGGACAGCTTCGAAACCTGTAGAGGCTGACGACCTATCCCACTAAGTATGGACGGAAAGCCTTAGGGCTAGTCGTATTTAGTCGCGATACACTATATTTGAATAAATAGTAGGATGAGGCAATCACCTACTACCTGGGGGCAAACCATCATAACCTGATGTAACCTTACCGTTTTTACGGAACCTTTGTTAATGCTTTGCGCGTCATGAGGCTTAGGACAATATAACCTTATGAATATATATGTCTTCCTATATATATTTGGATACAGCTGTAGACCACCACTCTTTACTGATAGATATCAGACCTTATACTATTATTTGTACTATGTGTTGTACTAGGAACTTAACTAAAAATTATATGTGACATAGTTGTGTTTTATGATAAAAACAACTAAATGTTGGCATACCGTATTTTAAAAGTTGAACCATTATTTCATTGCAAGTATATAACGACAATACTCCTTTTTACTCAAACTTGGGCCTATGATCGTCAGAGGTCATAAATGATTTACTCTTGGATTTTTACCCAAATTTGCAAACCTGTTAAGTTACTTTCATAAGTACTAGCATTTATTTCAACACTTACTCTACAACTCTCGGCATTTTTGAAAGCAAATTATTTTCTACCAAACCCCACGAACTCACCAACCATTGTGTTGACGTTTTAAGCATGTGTCTTTCAGGTAACTAACGGAGCAGAACAAGACACGGAGCGGGCATTTAAATACTCTGATAACTTAAATGGTGTAAAAATCAAATATGTCATTCTTCTCCAAATCATTATAATTTTTGTAGTTTTGAAATCAGATCTTACAAATTTTTTTTACTAAAACCATTCTTTGAATGACATATAACTTTTAAAACGCCTTTCCCGAGCCATTTTCTAAAATTTTGACTTCGATCCTCAGTGTAACACCCAAATATTTTCCGCTGCCACAAAACCAAATTTGGGGGTGTTACAGATTGGTATCAGAGCCAGGTTATAGAGAATCAAATGTTTTCAAACATTGAACTATAACCACACTTTCAAAATAAATGATTTTACACCATACCATTTTACGCCCTCCGTGTCTGCAGACTGTCGTGCTCAATGTATTACCTACTAAGATTATTTTGTACTAATCTTTACATGCTTAATGATTACCGTTCACTCATAACACATTGTATTATTTTACACTCAATGTTGCACTTTAAACATATGAATATTCATGATTATCATCGCTTGCTACAGTACCATGTCTTCTAAACTAGTCGATATCATCGAGACTACCTCTCCTACTACACATGCGTCACTTACCTATCAAATCGCCCCGGATACTGATGATCCTTATGTAAGAATGTCACAATCCCAGCCTGACATAGAACTTACTCAGAAATCACCTCTGTCATCCCCTACTTACTCACCTCCACGTCAAAAACTTAAGAGAGCAATCGAATCCTATTCAGATGAAGATTTGATTGGTGGTCAACCAACATATGAATCTGAACAGAGTTCACCCCAAGAGATGACTTGGAAGAAGATCGAGTCAAATTCTCCTTGGCCTGATATCTCAGATTTCCCCATGCCCGATATCCCAGAGAATGTATCCTCACCCAATTCTCCCGATTACAATATAGATACCCATGACCCCATATGGACTTGCCTTCACCAACACACCAACATACTAGACTCTCACTCTGGACAGCTAAAAGAGTTACAACCATTACGATTCGAATGGTACGATCGTAACATTGATACCCTGTTTAAGAGAACAGATGCTGAGAGAAGAGAAGTGTTTGATCTAGGAGTGAATGTTGGTAACATGAAGGACAATTACGAAAAAAAAAAAAAAAAAAAAAAAAACTTAGAAACTTGGATGCCAGAACCCGTTGTTTGGGTAGAGGCCACACCCAAACACACATTAGGATCGAGGAAGTTGAAAGAGCATTATGGTTAGCTAGAGACACAGCAAGAATCCAAAGCCAAAAGATTGCGGCTTTGGAAAACATGTTAGCTAATCAGATGAATGCATGCCAAGAACGTTTCTCAGCCATGGAAGCTGCACAGCGAAACCTTGAGGCAGAAGTTAGACGTCTACGTCAGAGACGTAACTAATCTTAAGTATAGTTGTTGTGCTCAATAAACCAAATAGTTTTGGTTAATATTCCATGTATCTTTCAATAATTCTGTAACTCTCAGAATTTGTAATCGACTTCTAAGCTATGACAATCTATCTCTATTATATCCTTCCATTGAAAACAAATTCATTCCACCAAATCCTATCATGGTGCTATAAATGCAATGAGCCATGCAAAACCTCACCATTTGTTACTCCCTTAGGTAAACAAATGACCCCACAAGAATCAATGAGACATTAATAAAAGGACCTTGTGTTGATCGTTTTGATCAAACAAGTTATTAGAGTTATGTCAATATTGATGATTGTATTCAAACCTACTATGGTATTGTCGATGATTGTACATCAAATATACCACGACTAAACCTTAAACCCTAAAATTCCAAGAGCAAAATCTTCAAAAGAGAACTTGATAACTAAAGAGAAAGTTGTCAAACTTCAACCTTTGTAGATAAAACCAAATTGTTCCTTAACAATCCCATATCAAGAGTTGATCATTACTTTACGATGTTACCCAGACATATCGTATTTCTATGATCCTCAGTTGGTTTGATTTCGTATTGAGATCACATTGTTAGCACTAATATACAAATACTTTGTTATTTGAATTATTCTAACGATAAAGTGAATACTAAATCAACAATTCTTGTGATGTTCATAGGGAATGGACCACATGAACAGCGTAGTACCCACAACAACCCTGACTCCTAAAATTATTAAGAAATTGGAAGTAACCACAACAGTTCACCTAGGTAACCATGACATGACCAGACAAGAAAGAAAGAAGGCTATATCTTGTAAGCATAACCATGAAAGTTTCATGGGGTATAAGCCAATGTACCTAAAGGATTCAAGGAAAATAACTAAACCTATCCGCACATGTGCACAAAGAATTAAGCAAGATATTGCACTTAGGAAAAATAACCAAAAGCGAAAACTTGGGGGGAAAAGATCCTTCATCCTCAATGAATGCGAGTTCCACAATGATGTTTGCATCCGCAATCATCTACAAGACCGCATTGATTATCTTCGCCAACAAAGACCCAAACCAGAAGTTGGAAGAAACTTCATCACTAACCCTAGTAATGAAAACAAAAACCATGGAAAGCAACCTCTGTGCCAAAGGTGTAAGTTACATCACACTGGACATTACAAGAATCATTGCCCAAACTACCAAGCCCATAGAAAGCCCAAGAATTGATACAAGGAAATAAGAACTCGTCAAGAAATCTCAACCATGTCGAAGAATGACATCTATAATAAGCAGATGAATGGATTCCTGCTGTAAAATAAATAAACTCTAGTCTAGAACTATCTAAGTTATATTTCCGTTTGTATTTACCTTAGGTACGATGGATGTAACCTAAGTGTAACAGTTATCCTTCTACCGTATGAGAACTCTACCTTGTAATATTTCCATGATTACAACCTACGTCTATTCCAACTTCTATTCCACCTCTTCATACATAAATCGTTATGTAACAACACACTGATATTAATCTTAAGGATTCAATTAACTCCATTTTGACCAAACCATAGGTTGATACCACATTGTAAGAAATCCTCACCTAAAACTTAGGTCTATACCAAGAACATCCACATATCACTTTAGAAAATCTCTGAACTACCCTCGGTATATGAACAACAACTTTTCAAATTCTTTTGAAAATAATCAGAAAGTGTCTGATTATGTGACAAAACTATTTTAGTTGAACCATATAAAACTTTTGAGGAAGCATAAATATTATATTGACTGAACCAAGCGTTACATCATTTGGTCCTCAATTATACATAGCCTAGCTACCTATGTATAATTTAGGAAGAATCATGTTATAAATGGAACAGTTATCTTTTCAAAATTTTAATAACAATTTTCATTCCAACACAAAAATTTTGAGACAAAGTAAATTGTTCATAAGCCTTACTTTTGACCGAACCGATCTACCTTCATTACCCATTACCTTATTATAAGAATTCGAGGAAAGTACGAAATTAGAAACTATAAGAATTCACAACAAGTTGAGGAAAACACAAATAACATAGATTTTATTAGAACCTACGAAAATTAATACATAGCGAGATGATCAACATCGGAAGTGCTAATAGTACAATAAACACAACAAAAGGCATAGAGTCTTCAATAGGTTGGTCCGCCATAGCAATAAAAACCACCACCAACCCAGCAATAGCAAGAGCCACCATAAATGAAGAACCTTGATTATTCTGGAAGATAAATAAAAACCGAGTCATTAAGGACCCGGATTAAGCATAAACGAAACTTATTCGACACACCACTAAAATACATTCTAACCACACTAGCTCGCGACCCTCACTTCCAAAAGTCATCCGCAAAAATGGCTAGGATTGTGAGAGGTACGATAACCAACAAATACCCGATCCAACCGCCGGTATCCTCGCCGGGAAGAAGAGCCAAACCAGCAACAACGAAAATGATGAACATGGCTGCAAATACTATAGCGATCGGCGGCATGTTTGTTATTTGGGAAAGTGGAATGAAAGTGATAAGTGAAAAAGGTGAAAAGGAAAAAGAGGAAAGTTAAATAGGGAATATAGGTGGAGAAAAGTATCCGCTATTTTACTATTCACGATCATTAAGTTACAAATCGCTACCCATAAAAATCCACTAGTCTCGATCGCTAGAACACTAAACATTAAGTGTTAAATACTTCCTACTCTCGATCGTTACTATCACCATTCATAGACTATGAATGCGTTAGTTGATCTAACATTCCAATTAAATTCGTCCGGTACAAACAAATCCTAATTGGATCTCGTTTCCTCGAATCTTCAAACGAAAATCTCCCGAGAATAGTTTTCCATAAACTCTCACCTCAGAACATCACATTTTCAACACCCATCACGGCCTGAACTTCGGGACGAAGTTCAAAATTAGGGGTGGATAATGTGACAACCCGTAAAAATCCCTCGTAATAAATCTCAGTGATTTATGATAATCACAACTTACGGTTTAACAAAAACCCATTTTTATGAAAAAATTTAAACTTTTCTCTTATATGTTATTATTACCACATTACGTCTTCACGATAATTACTCAATAATAATACGTACGCTGAGGCACAATTGTCCACGAAACACCATTATCACTAAATTCAAACCTCACAAATGATAGTGAATATCAATAAATTTCCGACACTAAACTACACTTAGATTTCACATAACCACATTTTACTAATTACAACCTATCTAAATTCAACACACTAATTTTTACTAAATCCTTCACTAATACTACAACTACAAACCAAAATGGGCTGCGTCTTACACAACCCATCAACACAACACAGCCCATCAGCAGCCCATCACCATCACACGCTCCACCAGCCCACCCCAAATCACTCCTTTCTTTTTATACCCGACAGCCACACCCCTCCAAAACAACCTTTGTTCTTTCAAATCTTAAACGCGACCTACCCATATTTTTGTACCATCTCGTTCACCACCCACCATTCTATGTTAGTGCCAAATTTCAGAATATCATGACAAGTTTCGATATGGTTTCAAAGGTCAAAGTGATTGCTTGATTTTACCCAACTCGACAAACATAAAAAGACCACAAAACACAACCAAACTTCACCATGACTGTTCCCACGAACCTCTCATAATATTCCTGACAAAATGTAATGTATGGAACAAGATTAGGACAGCAGTGGAAGTAAGTGATTCAATAAACCCATTTGACACTCAATCAAAAATATCTACTGAATATATATATAAATCCAACCACAAGAGACAAGTCATACAAGCTCTCCCATCACCTCTAATAATTACTACAGCAGGAGCATGTGGAAATTCGAATGATAGTAACGTGTGAATATATATTTCACGTATACACGCCAACAATAAGAATACAAGCATCTCCTATCACATGGTCAATCCCACACTCAACCCAAAACAGTGGAAGGATGCTACAACTCGCTGCTCATCCACAGTGGCCCTTCATGATTTAGTTTGAGAGTCCTTGAAATAAACGTGCGAAATACCTCTATATAAACCCACTCGAACTTCACTGCCAAAGACATACACCCTCACTTCTCACTTACCTCATTTTCACTAAATATTTTAAAAACCCATGCAACTCTCGCTTCTCTGTGAAATACAAATCGAATAGAAGCTAGAAACATAAAACATGTTTCGACTCCTGTAAACAAACTGCCTACTTCCTTTTTATGCTAGCAGTCGAACACCACAACCCTTTTACACACCCACAGTCCTTTCGCACCATTTAAACTCAAGTGGGTTGTTCACTTTTGTGCCCCAGTCGATCGCCACCGCCTTCTCCTTACCACCTTAAAAGGTGATTGTAAGCACTAAGTAACCTTTCCTGTTTTCATTTCTCGCACACACCAAAACATAACCTACATGCATTTTACTTATGCATTTGAACGTATAAATAATCCTAGTTTAATTTACATGCATTTTCTCTTCGTATAAATCACACCTTTGTATCGAAAACTCCATCCTAAAAGATTAGCACTCGAGTCATAGCATCACTGTCTCGTCTGCCTTTAATTGCATGCATCTTAAAACGTGGCATTCGAACTCATAAGTTATCTTACAAAAGACATGCATGCATCTTTATTTGAATAGGTTGCATGGAAACCCTTTGTGCATAACTGTCACTAAGGACAAGTTAAAAATCACCCTAGTAATGTTAGCATACTAGCATGCATTGTCCCTTGTTTTGTTTTGCTACTGGAACGAATAAACCTTTAGAAAGCACATGTCCACTTATCTTGGAACTGTGTCAAGCACATTTAGGTGACATCCAATGCATGCACTCACTCGAATGTACCCATATTTTCTATGTCGTGTGAAAATAAAGATACTATGTAATAACTATAGCACGCTAAGAATGCATGCATGCACATGCACACTCTCTTTTGTCTCGTTTTCCAAACCTAACGTATAAACATACATATTTTAACGCCAACTTATTTTGAAACAATGTCGAACCTCCGCTATGAACGGTTTAAGAATCTCGACTCTTATCATTTTCATGTCAAACACTTGCTTCATGCATAGCCTAAACGTATAAGAAACTTAGTATCACACGTTATAACCAAAGTTAACGACACTTAGAAATTCCTGAGTATTTTGTTATAACAAAGATCGACTCAACTAGCATTAAAAGCACATTAACATCTCGTGAATTAACCAAACGAATGTGCCTTAAATTGTGCGACCCATTTCACAACACAACTAGCTATATTTTTCGTATAAACCTCTTGCAAAGATACTCGCGACTCGACTCTTTAAAAACAGCACAAGCAAAGTGCACAAATCATATTTTGAAAAACAGTTAGAAGCCATAAATGGGCTAAATTGTATAATTCGATTTAGGGCCCAATAGTGTGAGGATTAAGATATTAATCGAATAAACTAGTGGAATAAGTTTCATTTATCTTAAATAAGTTTTATACAAAGTCGCCCAATTTTTCTTTATCATTTTGCCATGTTTGGACTAAAAACGTAACGCATTTTAACTATAAGGACTAAAACTGTCAAATTGTGAAACCTGTGTATTGAAACTGTGAAAACAGTTTCTAAAGGATTTAAAATAACTTTTAAATTAATTTCAAGTCTTATAGATATATTTGAACTATTTTTGGAATACTATTAAACTTATATCTAACGAAGGACTAACCATGTAACGCAAATACGGTTAGGGTAAAAAGTATAAAAATCGGGAAAGAACAAGGACCTACTGTTTATACTTAACATCCTCATTTCTCATCACCACATTTCTACACAAGCATTCATTTCATTCTAGTTGCGTATATTTAACTTTCGTTAAACGATTTCACATGCATATCATCTCATCATAATTTAAGAAGATAATACCTCTAGTCAAGTGACATAAGAATCAGAATAATATCATTGTATGATATTATATTTTCTTAACTTGAGGCATTTTAAGCATATCATACTCACATCATCAAATCGTTATACGATTTCTCACGATCACATTCATCGTTAATTATAAGTCGAATACTTAGATATTCCTCACATTCAGGTCTCGTGTTGAAGATGTTTACGTGATCGTTTCTATAAGTCTTACTTGATCTTATAATTCTATCTTGCCAGCTACACTCCAGGTGAGTCGTGGTCCCCCTACTTTTATTAATTGTTTTAATAACTCTTTTGGGGGAGATACATGCTTCAACTGTTTTAAATTACTTTTATACTCTGAGAAACTCTTATGAATTATTCGAAACCATCAACTGTGTTTTACATGTCTTAAACCCCTCTTGAAAGGGATATGTGTTTGTATACTTGCCAATCACTTACCTAGCTAAACATTGTATTGAAATATAACATTTTCAAACTACGTGTTGTAACACGATACTGAAACTTATTATAGGCATTCGAATAACAACTGAGTGTACTATTAAACTTTACTATGATATTTCTACTTTTCAATTAGAAATAATAGCCAAAACTAAAGTACATATATGCTATGAACTCCTAAACTCCATATTGCCTAAGTTTACCTATATTGCCATAAAGTCCCTCGATCATGAGCCATTAATCACTACGGTGAGCGCGAATATAGTGGACAGCTTCGAAACCTGTAGAGGCTGACGACCTATCCCACTAAGTATGGACGGAAAGCCTTAGGGCTAGTCATATTTAGTCGCGATACACTATATTTGAATAAATAGTAGGATGAGGCAATCACCTACTACCTGGGGGCAAACCATCATAACCTGATGTGACCTTACCGTTTTTACGGAACCTTTGTTAATGCTTTGCGCGTCATGAGGCTTAGGACAATATAACCTTATGAATATATATGTCTTCCTATATATATTTGGATACAGCTGTAGACCACCACTCTTTACTGATAGATATCAGACCTTATACTATTATTTGTACTATGTGTTGTACTAGGAACTTAACTAAAAATTATATGTGACATAGTTGTGTTTTATGATAAAAACAACTAAATGTTGGCATACCGTATTTTAAAAGTTGAACCATTATTTCATTGCAAGTATATAACGACAATACTCCTTTTTACTCAAACTTGGGCCTATGATCGTCAGAGGTCATAAATGATTTACTCTTGGATTTTTACCCAAATTTGCAAACCTGTTAAGTTACTTTCATAAGTACTAGCATTTATTTCAACACTTACTCTACAACTCTCGGCATTTTTGAAAGCAAATTATTTTCTACCAAACCCCACGAACTCACCAACCATTGTGTTGACGTTTTAAGCATGTGTCTTTCAGGTAACTAACGGAGCAGAACAAGACACGGAGCGGGCATTTAAATACTCTGATAACTTAAATGGTGTAAAAATCAAATATGTCATTCTTCTCCAAATCATTATAATTTTTTGTAGTTTACAAATCAGATCTTACAAATTTTTTTTTACTAAAACCATTCTTTGAATGACATATAACTTTTAAAACGCCTTTCCCGAGCCATTTTCTAAAATTTTGACTTCGATCCTCAGTGTAACACCCAAATATTTTCCGCTGCCACAAAACCAAATTTGGGGGTGTTACACTTAACAATGAGGGTTTCGAATGAGAACTTGCTGAATGTAAAGATAGTCGTTGAACTTTTAACTTTTGTAAAGAAAAACTTGTTAGATAAAATTTTTAGTGACAATACAGAATTGGTTCTAAGTTTGTCCAATGATAAACAAAGGTGCGTTAGGGTACTGTAGCTATGGGCTGAGGCCCAAACGTTTCAAGGGTAAGTTTGGTTTGGTGAATATGGAATGTTGAACACACGTTCCATGACATATATGGTTACGAGGTAGTTTCTAGATCATCGAAATCTCGTATAATGCCTGAGAGTTTTGAGAGGACGTTAGGAGGTTCACAATCTTCTAGAGGATGAGTAGTCAATTCGTACAAAAAGTGTTATTCATACGTGGCACGTTCATGATTTTTAAGTCATGGTGTGGCGTGTTTAACGCGATCTGTTCCTGCCACTTGCGTTAAAATGCGAAAGCCAGGGTAGAATTTTTACCACGTACCCCAGAACTAGTTGCTAATTTTAATAGCCACAAATTTTGAAAGTTTTACCGTTCGAATACAAACGGTTATATTTATTAGAATAAAATAATTGAAAAATATTTTCCAATCCTTTATAAATACCATTGGCATGCTTGTGTTGTCCATACAAACGGTTATATTTATTAGAACGCGATCTGTTCCTGCCACTTGCGTTAAAATGCGAAAGCCAGGGTAGAATTTTTACCACGTACCCCAGAACTAGTTGCTAATTTTAATAGCCACAAATTTTGAAAGTTTTACCGTTCGAATACAAACGGTTATATTTATTAGAATAAAATAATTGAAAAATATTTTCCAATCCTTTATAAATACCATTGGCATGCTTGTGTTGTCCATACACACACACAAGCAATGGCTTGTAAGCTACCACATACCGTTGAACAACTTCAATTGTTTATCAAAGCAGAAGCTGAGGGTAGTGACGTGGATCGTCAAAATGCTATTGTGAAGGTCATCCTGCAGTTTGAGTCTTCGAAACAGCTGAAACAACGACTTAGAGAACGCTACGCCATGTGCACAGACATTTCAGATGATAGAAAACATGTGATCGACACGTTTTTGCAGGATGAATATTGTAAGGAGGCTGCTGTCATTGAATCGTTGTGGGCTTGTGTTCATCAGATAGAGAACCAGATTTCCAACAAGGTCCGTTGGAGTTTTGAAGAGAATGTTGAAGCTGCTATGGTTCAACAACAACAACAACAACAACAACAACAACAACAACAACAACAACAAAATCCACCACCACCACAACAGCAACAACAACCACAACTACAACAAGGTGCCTCAAGTTCATCTATACCAAGGGTGGTTGTGCAACAACAACATTTGCCTCATCTGGATCACTTCCAGCCAAGTTTCGAGGAAAATGTGGCAGTGGATGATGGTGGTTGGACTCCTGACATGGATTGGGAGCTGAGCAGGTTGGAAGCCCAATGGGAAGAAGAGATATTGGCGAGCTTTGATCCTTATGATGACGGTTATCACTCCAACAATTCTCAGACCTGGGATCACCCAGACTACCTTTGAAGTCTAGGTTTATGTTTGTGTGATGTTTTTATCGTTTGTAATGTTTAAGTATTTCTGTCAAGTGTGTTTGAATAATATGGTGTTTGAATGTTTAAGTTGTGAACACAACTTGGAAGAGAACTCATTACTCTGTCATGTTTAGACATTACTCATGAATTAAAATAAAAAAAATCTGTGCGGGTAACCTACCCGTTAAACAAAAGAGTTTTGTTGATACAGATTTTTACAAAGAGAATCTTGGATAAGGATGTAGAGAAAATTGCTAAATTTTTAGCATTTTGGGAATGATGAAAGTCGGTTTGTCTTTGTGTGGTGAATAATAAACGGCTAGAATAGTAGTCTACAGCTACCACTCTGCATATCCTGATTTCTCTCTTCACCACTCATACTTGCATAGTGGGTCAATCGATTGGTAATGTTATGCCTTTCTTAGTGATATCTTTAATTTTTAGCATTACCAATGCTACTCATATCATTATATATCAATATTTATGGTTTCTAATGAGAGTTATGTTGTGTGTTTGATGAGTTTTTTTTTTTTTTTTTTTTTTTTTTTTTTTTTTTTTTTTTTTTTTTTTTTTCGTGATTATTGGTTTCATACTCGTGGCATTACAGATACAAATAAGCCCACTTATTTATAATTCGTTATTTACATAGAGAGGCGTCCCAAACAATGTAAATGAGGAAGTACAAACTTATGGTTCGGCGCTTTACAATTTCTTTATTTAAATAGAATGCATCCCAATCATTCAAATAAAGACATTGTAAACTATCCTACTTAAGAATTTCTGATTTAACACTCATACTAATCCACAAAATAATCCATGCGAGGATTTTCCGGGAATACAGAAAAATTCATTTCACACGCATCCATAAAGATGCGAGTAAGATAATTAAAGATGGTTGGTACGGTACTCGAAATAGTTGGTGAGTATATATATATATATAATGTTGAGTGTGAAATAATATAGTGTGTAATGTGTGAAGAATAAACATCAAGCATGTAAAGATTAGTACAAAGAAATCTTATTAGGTAAGGTGTTGAGCACGGCAGTTGGCAGACACGGAAGGCATAAGATGATAAGGTGTAAAATCATTTATTTTGAAAGTGTGGTTATAGTTCAATGTTTTAAAACATTTGGTTCTCTATAACCATAGGCTCTGATACCAAACTGTAACACCCCCTAATTTGGTTTGTGGCAGCGGAAAAGTAATTAGGGTGTTACGGTGAGGATCGAGGTTTAGATTTCAGAAAACGGCCCGGAAGGGGCGTTTTGCAAGTTATATGTCATTCAAAGAATATTTTTGATACAAAAGTGAATTATTCTATTTGAAAATCCCATGAGTAAATGTGATAATTTGGAAAGAATGACATATTTGCTTTTACACCAGTTTATTTATCAGAGTATAAGATGCCCGCTCCGTGTCTTGTCCTGCTCCGTTAATTACCTGAGATAAACATGCTTAAAACGTCAACACAATGGTTGGTGAGTTCGTGGAGTTTATAGAAAATAACTTTCTTCGAAAGGTGTATGGTGATTGTCGAAATAAATAGTAATTCTTCATTGAAATAATTAATAAGTTGTGTTGTATAAAAATCCACAAGTAAATCATGTATGATCTCCAAAATCATAAGTTCAGTTATAAATGCAGATGAGCTACGTTGTTATATGCTCGATATAGACTGTTGAGTCAGCTTTTAAATGTAACGATATACCAAGCATTTTGGGTTGTCCTTTGTAGAATTCACAATTTAGTCACATATGATAACAATTAAAGTTCAAGTACAGGATTCAAAATCATATCACATAGTGGAATAAAAATCTAGAGTCTGAAATCTATCAGTGTAAAGTGGTGGTCTTCTAAATACAGCTGTATCCTAGGATATATATGAAACATTCATATATTCATAAAGTTATATTGCCCTAAGCCTCATGACACGCAAAACGTTAACAATTGGGTGTCCCACCAGGGTTACCTGATGGGTGATTTATGGCCCTCAAGTGAATAGGTGACTTCCCAATTCCTATTTTTCTCAAATATAGTGCACCACCACTAATACGACTAACCATGAGGCATTCCGTCAAAGTATTAGTGGGGTAGGTCGTCAGCCTCTAACAGGTTTCGAAGCTGTTCACTATATTCGCGCTCACCGCAGTGATTAATGGCTCATGATCGAGGGACTTTATGGCAATAAAGTGTGCTTAGGCAATATAGGTCTCGGGGTTCATAAAATATACGTATTCTGATCTTGGCAATTATTTCCAGTGAAATGTAGAATTATCATAGTAAAGTAACAGTTTATTCATTTGTTATATGAATACATACAAGGAGTTTCAGCATCATGTTACGTCAAGTAGTTCGAAGATGTTATGTTTCAAGTTCAGTGTTTAAGCTAATCAAACAATTTGCACATATAACGTACATGTATTCCTTTCAAGTATGATTCAAACATATAAAGCATAGTTGATAGTTTTGAGCAAATCATGAGAGTTTTCAAGTAATATGAAACAGTTAAAGCATGTATCTCCCCCAAAAGAATTATTAAAAACAAGTGTGAAAAGTAGGGGCCACGACTCACGGTAAGTCATAAGAGTTTTCATAGTGCTTATAGAAGTATTGTATAGCAAAACAAATCATATAGTTGATAAATAAGTAAAAATATTTCGAAGCATGTATCTCCCCCAAAAGAGTATAAATCAAGTATTAAAATAGGAGGGGCCACGACTCACGGTAAGTCATAAGAGTTTTCATAGTGCTTATAGAAGTATTGTATAGCAAAACAAATCATATAGTTGATAAATAAGTAAAAATATTTCGAAGCATGTATCTCCCCCAAAAGAGTATAAATCAAGTATTAAAATAGGAGGGGCCACGACTCACGGTAAGTCATAAGAGTTTTCATAGTGCTTATAGAAGTATTGTATAGCAAAACAAATCATATAGTTGATAAATAAGTAAAAATATTTCGAAGTATGTATCTCCCCCAAAAGAGTATAAATCAAGTATTAAAATAGGAGGGGCCACGACTCACCTGGAGCGTATCTGACAAGATGAAATTATAAGATCAAGTAAACGGTCACGAGAACTTATTCACTACGAGACCTGAATATAAGCGAAGTCTAAGAGTCTAACTTGCTACTAATAACGAATGTGGAAAGGATAAATCGTAATACGATTTGATCAGTGATATGAGTGTGATATGCTTAAAATGGCTCAAGTTAAAAATATGATATATCTATAATATTATGTTGATTCTTATATCAATCGACTCAAAATATTATTTTATCAAAATATGCGGAAATGATATGCAAAGTGATGTCGCTAATATTTCTAATAACGAAACTTTAAATAATGCATAACTTAAAATGAAGCATGCATATGAAATGAAGGGTGCAAAATGAAAATAACTAAGAATGTCAAGTGAAATTAAATAGGTCCTCTGTCCTTTTTCAGATTCTATACTTTTTAGTCTAACTGCGATTGCGTTACGTCGTTAGTCCTCGGTTAAGTCCAAAGTCCTTAATAGTCCAAAATTTGTCCATATGTCCATATAAGGCTTGGAGTTCAATGATATGTCAATTTAAGTCCTTTGTCAACTGTTTTCACAGCTTCAGTCCATAAGTTTCTCAGGTTGACAGTTTTGGTCCTTCCGGTTAGTTCGCGTTACATTTTTAGTCCTAAATTGATAAAATGTTAAAGAAAAAGGTGGCAACTTTTTATAAGTTATTTTTAAGATTATTAAAGCTTATTTTAACAGCTTATTCGATACGTAGCTTATTTTTACACTAAATGGGCCTTAACGAGTTACATAACTAAGCCCGATAACGAGTTTTGATCCGTGGTTTTTTTTGGAGCGAGTTGAGTATATCCATGAGCTTCATTTTTATCATCATATTTCATATATTAAGGTGCCAAAAAGTCAACTTATCCATAGCTAGTAAAATCAGTTCAGTGGGTTATAAACTTATTTCGCTAGTTTTAGTTATTTTCAAAAGTGGATTGTGCGATTTGCTTGAGCTGTTTTGAAGGGTCGTATCTTAGTTATTTTTATGTGATGTTTAAACGAAAATGGTAGCTAGTTGTGTGGGCTAACAGGTCGTGTAAAGAAAGGGTATGGTCGTTAAATTATATAGTGAGATATGAAGTTATTTTAAGGGCTACTTGGGACTGTTTGTATGCGTATAACATTTCTTAGCATCTTTTAACTTTCCCAGTTTTATTGATAGTGTGACATATTATGTTTTTACATTTAGAATGAAGCATATAACGAGAGTATGATCATGAGAGGATGTAAGTTCGATATATGCATGAAATCATAAAGTGAGTTCCTAACGTGAGAGTAGCATGCGATGTAAATTTTTAAAGTGGGTGTGGTGTAGGTTGTGTTTCTCATGCCTTATTAGTGAAAACGTTTTATGTTGTTTGTGAGTTACATGAACATGCGACTATAACACTACATACGTTCGAGTAAAAATTGTGCATGGCGTGACATCTTAGTTGTTAAAGTGAGTTGTGAGAAAGGTGGTGCACGTTAATATGGGTATAACCGCAGAATGATTATAGCAAATAATTTTTACATATATATATGTTCGAATATAGATTAAAGCTAGTATGCATGCATGATATGTGATAGTGAGATGTGGAGTGTGAGACATGAAATTAAAAGAGATAAAGGGCGCTTACTACACCTCTTAAAGGTGGTGAAGACTCCCGAAAATGACTAGGCCACAGGAACGAGTCACAACTCCTTATGAGTTAACATATACGTTGCTATACCCATTACCTTTTAATCATTTTACCAACGCGAGAGGTGAGTGTCTTTGGTTATTTGGGAAGTTTAACAGATGATAGTGAATGAGAAGTAGGTAGAGGAGGTGAGGGTGAGAAGTGGGGGATGGTGAAATGGGTTGTGAAAGAAGTTGGGTAGTTCGACAGGAAACTTAAGGTAAAGAAGACAGTAGGTTTCTAGTGAACTCGATACATGTTTTACAATGTTTAGTTCTTACCCGGTTTATTTTTCTAAAGTGTGTTATGCATTTCTGGGTTTGTAAAGTGCATTTGGGAGAGTGAAAGGAGTGAATGTTATGTGTTGCAAAGTAGCTAGAAAGGTAGGATTTTATAGAGAAGTAATGCACACGTTTTTCCTTGACTCTTGACTTCAATCCATCAATGATTGATGGTTACTGTAGTTTGAGGGACACATAGGCTTGTTTTACTGATTCTCAAGATATTTTAGGAAGTTTGGTAGGGTTTTGTCTCTTGTTGTTGGATTATACTTGTGCTTGTTTGTTATTCATTCTAATTCCACAATTGAAATTAGCGAGACACATAGATCTTCTGTTGTTCCATTATAGTTTCATTTGTGGATGAATGTTAGAAAAATCCTTAGATGTTGGTAGGAAAAATCGGATGTAAAAATGGTTGAGTTTTATGGTTTTTGTTATGTTGAATTGGGTTAAAATGAGACAAACAAAGTGACCTTGGATATTATAGCAATACTCGACATCTAGGTCCAGGGTTTGGCTTACCTAGAGTTTAGTGGGTCGTGATCGAGGAGGTGTAAAAATATTCGAGGGTCGCGTTTAATAATTGGGAGAATTCGAGCCATCTTGGAGAGTAAATGTTAGTCGAATTTACTTAAGTTTTCAGACAGAAGTTTGGTTTTTAGAAGTTGGGCTTGTGTGGCGTGTGAGGTTGAATGGAGATGGGCCTGACTAATTCAAGGGTCCGGTTTAAAAGTCCATTTGGTTTGTAGCTAAATAAATTTAGTGTGTAATGAAATTTGTGTTATATAATTAAATGTAGTTGATGAATTAGAAATGTGATTATTGTATAATCGTAATCAAGTTATAGATTTAGTAGTTTTTACTATAACGTGTAATTTGTGTAGTATAGATTTAGTGTAGATGGGGTTTTTGTGAATCACTGAGTCACGAGGTACATGTCGCTATTCTATATACGTCGTTAAACGTAATGTGGTAATGATATCAATAAAAGAAAAATTTTTAATTTCCCCATAAAAATGGGTTTTGTTAAACGGTACGTTGAGATTATCTTAATTCATTGAGGATTATTACGAGGGATTTTCGTGGTATCTTACAGGAGTACAAGCTTCCTTTAGCTTGTTGTTATTTACCCTATTCGACTAAGGTGTAGTCGATCCACATAAACCCTAATTAGGGTTTATACCTTGTTCTTGGAGTACACGATTCCTTGTTCTTGCTAGGAATCAAAAGGTACGTTTTTCTATTTAGTTTAATTAATTACATGTTCTTATAGATCCTTCCGCTGCGTGTTCTTTGATGCTTATATGTTTATAGTTTTATGATTCATATATTCCAACAAGTTAGTGGGTATGGAGACCCGAATCAGTGATGTTCTTTCATCTTTAGAGATTGGTACTGAAGATGTTCGAATGATCGGAATCAAGGGGATGGGAGGTGGGGGGAAGACAACTTTAGCCAGAGCTGTTTATGATCAAATTTCTAAACATTTCGAAGGAAAAAGCTTTGTTGAAAATGTCAGGGAAGTTTCAAAATCCGGTTTAAAGAAGCTTCAAAAACGGATACTAAAAGATGTGTTAAATAAACAAGACATCACTTTTAGTAGTGTTCATGACGGGAAAAACATGTTGAAAGACATGATGAGTCGTAAAAAGACACTTGTTGTTTTAGATGATGTGGATTGCATAGAACAGCTTGAGGCGTTAGCAGGAGAGCCTAACTGGTTTAAATTGGGAAGCAGAATTATCATTACCACAAGAGATGAGCAAGTGCTGTTAACCCACCGAGTGAACTTCGTCCATGACGTCAATCTGTTATCGTCTACGGAAGCGATTTGCCTTTTCAGTAGGTATGCATTTCAAACAGAGATTCCAATTCGAGGGTACGAAGAACTATCAGGACAAGTTGTACAATATGCTCATGGTCTTCCCTTAACGATCAAAGTTTTGGGTTCGTTTCTTTGTGGTCAAAGTGAACCTTACTGGGTAGATGCTATAGAAAGACTAAAAAAAATTCCATTAAAGGCAACTATGGAAAGATTGGAAATAAGCTTTGATGGTCTAGAGGAGGATTACAAGGAAATATTTTTAGATGTTGCATGCATACTAAAAGGTTGGAAAAAAGAAGATGCAATTAGAGCGCTTGAAAGCCGTGGATTTCATGCTGAAGTTGGTTTAAGAGTTCTTGAGCAGAAATCTCTTATAACTATTATTTCTAAAAAAGAACTTTTTACTATAAGGAGAATTTATGAATATGAGGAATTGGGGATGCATGATCATTTAGAAGAAATGGGTAGGAATATTGCTAGCCGTAAGCACCCATACAAACCTAATAAACATAGCCGATTGTGGAATGAAGAGGAAATTGAAGATATATTGGCTAATGACCAGGTAAGAATCGAGTTATGATTTAATAAAACTGATAGTTAACTATGTTTTTTGTCCCTGTGGTTTGTTGGATATTTTATTTTTGGTCTAATAGTTTAAAAAGTTAAGAGTTTGGTCTAAAATGAAACATTCATTGCGGGTTCGGTCCAAAATTTCTAATTCCACTAGTTTAACTATGTTTGACCGTTTAATTGAAAGATATTATTGTCTTTTCAGTGATTTTGGGCGTTTTGAAATTTAGGGTTCCCACAAAAATTAAGGGTGGTTTTTATTTTTTCGATTTCAGGGTACCCAAGCAACAAAATGTCTATACTTTGATTCACCGGGTTTCAGTGCTGAAATTGCAGTAAAAGGTCTAGCAAAATGAAGGATCTTAGATTTATTCACATAGATCTCCGAAAGGATTTTTTTAATAGCAATATTGTTCAATTTGATAAAGTTAGCGAATACCTTCCAAATTCCTTACGATTTATGAGATGGTGGGGTTTTCCTTTTTCGAGTTTACCGAATACATTTCAAGGAAAATATCTTGTTGAACTTGAATTGTATGGCAGCAATATTGTTCAACTTTGGGAAGATGGAGAAGAAAAGGTAGAATTAATTTGTTGTTTTTCATGATTCATTATGATCATATATATCTATTGGTTTGTCATTGCACCAATATTAATTGTTTTTTCTACTTATGTTAGGTTCTTCATAAGCTCAGGTTCCTCACCATCGAGAGATCAAAATTACAGACCTTTGACCTTAGGTTGGCTCCAAATCTTGAGCAGTTGACTATTGACTATTGTCATGATTTCGAAGAGCTTCATATACCTGCTGATCATCATTATGAAAAGGTAGAATTAATTTGTCGTTTTTCATGATTCATTATGATCATATATATCTATTGGTTTGTCATTGCACCAATATTAATTGTTTTTTCTACTTATGTTAGGTTCTTCCTAAGCTCAAGTTCCTCACCATCAACACATCAGAATTACAGACCTTTGACCTTAGGTTGGCTCCAAAGCTTGATATCTCAATCTCAGTCTTTTAAAGTTGAAGAGCCTTCGCCTCAGGAATACTCCAAGCCTTAAGAAGCTAATACTCAATAGCTGTTATGATTTAGTAGAACTTCAAATGCCTGCTGAAAGTTTGAAGCTCGAACATCTTGACCTCAGTCATTCAAAGTTGAAAAACCTTCACCTCGAAAGTCCAAAGCTCCAATATCTCAACCTCAGTCATTCACGGTTGAAGACCATTCATCTCAGGAATACTTTGAATCTTGAGAAGCTAATACTCAAAGGCTGTAATGACTTGGTAGAGCTTAAAATGCCTGATTGTCAAAAGCTCCAATCTTTCGAACTCGTTCATTCAAAGTTGAAGACCATTCACCTCGGGAATACTCTGAATCTTGAGAGGCTTATGCTCAGAAGGTGTAATGATTTGGTAGAACTTCAAATGCCCATTGAAAGTCTAAAGCTCGAATATCTCGACCTCAGTCATTCAAAGTTGAAGACCTTTGACCTCAGGATTACTCCGAATCTTAAGAAGCTAATACTCGATGGCTGTTATGATTTGGTATACCTTCAGATGCCTGCTGAAAGTCCAAAGCTCGAAGAGGTCAACCTCAGTCATTCACAGTTGAAAAACCTTCACCTCGGGAATACTCTGAATCTTGAGAGGCTTATGCTCAGAAGGTGTAATGATTTGGTAGAACTTCAAATGCCCATTGAAAGTCTAAAGCTCGAATATCTCGACCTCAGTCATTCAAAGTTGAAGACCATTGACCTCAGGAATACTCTGAATCTTAAGAAGCTAATACTCGATGGTTGTTATGATTTGGTATACCTTCAGATGCCTGCTGAAAGTCCAAAGCTCGAAAAGCTCAACCTCAGTCATTCAAAGTTGAAGACTATTCACCTTGAGAATGCTCCAAATCTTGAGACGCTTATGCTCGAAGGGTGTAATGATTTGGTAGAACTTCAAATGCCCGCTGAAAATCTAAAGCTCGAAAAGCTCAACCTCAGTCATTCAAAGTTGAAGACTATTCACCTTGAGAATGCTCCAAATCTTGAGACGCTTATGCTCGAAGGGTGTAATGATTTGGTAGAACTTCAAATGCCCGTTGAAAATCTAAAGCTCAAATATCTCATCCTCACTGATTCAAAGTTGAAGACCATTCACCTCGGGAATACTCCAAATCTTGAGAGGCTAAGCCTCAAAGGCTGTAATGATTTGGTAGACTTTCAAATGCCTCCTGAAAGTTTAGGGCTCAAACATCTTGACCTCAGTCATTCAAAGTTGAAAAACCTTCACCTCGGGAATACTCCGAATCTTGAGACGCTAATACTCAGAGGCTGTCATGATTTGGTAGAATTTCAAATGCCTGCTGAAAGTTTAGAGCTCAAACATCTTGACCTCAGTCATTCAAAGTTGAAAAACCTTCACCTCGGGAATACTCCGAATCTTGAGATGCTAATACTTGAAGGCTGTAATGACTTGGTAGAGCTTAAAATGCCTGATGATAGTCTAAAGCTCCAATATTTCAAACTCAGTCATTCAAAGTTGAAGACCCTTTACCTCGGGAGTACTCCGAATCTTAAGAGGCTTACACTGGAAGAGAGTGATGATTTGGTAGAACTTGAAATGCCTACTGAAAGTCCAAATCTCCAATATCTCTACCTCTATCATTCAAAGTTGAAGACCCTTCACCTCGGGAGTACTCCGAATCTTGAGACGCTAATACTCGCAGGCTGTAATGACTTGGTAGAGCTTAAAAGGGTTTTAGCCGTACAATAGCAATGAACTTTCATTTTTGTTTCATTTTGGTACGTGAACTTTTTTTTGTTCCATTTAATGTCACGTACTTTTGTGTTTTGTGCTACCTTGGTACGTATAAGTATAGGCTACCGGTTAATAACATAATTTTACCGGCTACATATCTACGTGGCATATTTTTTGACTATAAGTCAACTTTATACCATTTTCCCCCTTTTTCACGCACCAAAAACATTTCCCCCCTTTTTCACCTACAAACCCTAACCCTAGATTGCATATGAACAATTCAATAATTAATCACAATTGAACAACCACGATGCGATTAACAATCAATTTCCATCATGATGGGACGTTCGTACCAGCGCCTCTGCAGTATCAAGAAGGAGACGTCACTACAATAAAAGATATAGAGTTTGAAGGTATGACAGTTATTAGGTTGAGGAAGCAACTAAAAAATTCATGTATGTACCCCATTAAAGGTATTTTCTTTCTTGTACCTGGTAAAGAACTTAGTAATGGATTAATTGAGATTAAGGATGATTCAGACTTAGCAAACTGTATTGCTCTAGGTTTTAAGAATCAAAAAGTATCTGATATCTATATTGAACATCTTGGGTATGATCTAAAGCATTGGACTCAAAATGAGATAGAAGAGGATGATGATTTGTCTGATGTTGGTGAAATGGAAGATTTAGAACCCTATGTTGCTAGTGATTATGTAGGGGAAGAAAATGTAGTGATAGCAAATAGGTCCATTAATGATCCTTTTTTGAACAAATTGTGCAATGGGTCTTTTATAAGTGATGTTGCTGACAAATCTGATAGTGGTGAATGTAGTCAACCTAGTGGTCAGGAGTTAGACATTGATAGTGATGATGAAGATGTAGACAACCAGTATAAGATTGTTTCTGGTGTAGTGTATCCTGAATTTGACCCTAAACTTCCATGGAATGAACAAAAACCCACACTAGGCCTTAGGTTTGAACACCCAGAACAACTGAAAGACTGTTTAACCAATTATGGTGTGGCCAATGGATTCCAGCTTTGGTACAGGAGAAATGATTATAAGAGTTTGATGGTTTTGTGTGGTAGAGATGTTGCAGAAGGTAGAAGTGGTGGTACAAAAGCTATGAAAAAGGAAGCTGCTAAGGGTGTGAAGATTGGGACACCAAAGAAAGGAAAAATCAAGGGTGCACAGACTGTGACACCAACTAAGAAAGGAAAAAGCAAGGGTGCCCAGTCTATGACACCAACAAAGGGCAAAGGGAAACATAAGGTTGCAGAGTCTAGTACACCAACAAAGAAAAGGAAAAAAACTTGTGCAAAGAAAGGAAAAAAGAAAATTCTTGGTTGCACATTTAGGCTTTGGGCTTCATGGATGCAAGATGGAAGCTGTTTTCAGATCAAGACCTTGGTTCCCCAACATCGTTGCTGTAGGAACTTTGACTTAGGGTCATTGGTCACATTTAAATGGATTGCCAAGCAGTTTGCACAAAAAGTGATTCAGAATCCTACTATTACTTATAGGAGTATCCAAGAGCAAGTAAAAAAGAAATATTTGATCAATGTTAGTGTGGGGCAGTGTAAAAGGGCAAAGCAAAGGGCCTTATTTGATCATGAAGGGGGGCTCATAGAACATTATAGCAGACTGTGGGATTATAGGCAACAAATCTTGAACACTAATCCTGGTTCAACAGTCCACCTTCAGGTAGATGAGAAAGATAATGGAAAAATACACTTCAAAAGGATGTATATATGTTTCAAAGCAATGAAAGATGGGTGGAGTGCAGGTGTAGGAAAGTAATAGGCCTGGATGGATGTTTTCTTAAAGGCACATGCAGAGGTGAGCTTTTGACAGCTATGGGTAGAGATGGTAACAACCAAATGTATCCCATAGCTTGGGCTGTGGTTAATGTAGAAAACACAGACAATTGGCAATGGTTTCTGGCATGTGTTTGTGAGGATCTGACACTAAATTTTGGGATGTACATGACTATCATTTCAGATGGTCACAAGGTATACTTTTATTGTTCATTTTGTACACTTGAAAAATATTAGTATATAATTGATGTACACTAACAATTTTTTTATTATGAAACAGGGGTTGATGGAGGCAGTAAGAACCATGTTGCCCAATGCAGAACACAGGCAATGTGCTAGGCACATTTATGCCAACTTCAAGAAGAAGTGGAACAGCCTGCATTACAAAAGCCTGTTTTGGGGAGCTGCTGGAACAACTATACAGAGTAAATTCTATTCAAAGATGAATTTAATTGGGAACATGGACCAAGAGGCAAAACAATGGCTTGTAGATAGGAATCCCAACAGCTGGAGCAGATGTTTCTTCAAGATGGACAGAGGATGTGCAGCCTTTGAGAATGGAATTTCAGAATCCTATCATAATTCCATAAGGATAGCTAGAGGTAAGCCTATAATTACAATGTTAGAGGAAATAAGAGTTTATTTGATGCAAAGGTTGAATAGCATGCATAACTTAGCCTCTAACCTAGTAGACACTATTACACCATCAGTTAGGAAAGAAATAGAACATTTGAAAGATATCCAAAGATTCTGGGAAGTCTATCCATGTGGTGATAATATTTATGAGGTTAGGAAAGGTGATGCATCATTTGGTGTTAACATAGAGAAAAGGGAGTGTACATGTAAGTGGTGGGATTTGAGTGGTATTCCATGTGTTCATGCTGTAGCAGCATTTGGTTTCCTGAAAACATATCCAGTCTTAGGGGTTAGTGCTTGGTACTCTAGAAGGATGTGGTTAAATGCTTACAGCTATTTCATTAGGCCAGTTGGTGGCTCAGCTATGTGGCCTTGTACTTCTGATGAGCCTCCTTTGCCACCAATCCTTAGAAAGATGCCAGGAAGGCCTAGGAAACTAAGAATCAAACATGTCACAGAAAGGGTAAATGTTATTAGCAGAAGTGGTAGAATGATGACCTGTTCAAACTGTTGGGAAAAGGGACATAACAAAAAAACTTGTAAAAAAGAAAAACAGCCTAAACCAGTAGTGGAGAAGAGAAAACCTGGAAGAAAGAAGGCTGGATCTAGCTTTGTGTTCGCAAATGATGCAGATCCAAGTGGTGCAGAGCCAATAGATGCAGATCCAAGTGGTGAATCTACCATTATGCCTGAGGTATGAATACTTTATTTATAATAACAAGGGTGTGCAGTTAACTTGATTAATACTAACCCCTTATATATTTGCAGGGCAATGACATTAAAACCCAAGAAAATAAAGAAACAGTTACTGTGGATCAAGAATGTCAGGGTGATGAGATTCCCACCCAACAAAGTACAGCAAATAACACTTCAAAGGTTGTTCAGGATGGAATTGCAGCTGGTGTGATTAAGAATTTCAGCATGAGAAGAAGAGCCAAATCTGAGAGAATTGCAAAAAAAGGAAAACCATTCAACTTTGGGGCAGATGGTGCAGGTTCAAGTGCTGATAAGGCATGGGATGTGGAGGATGTTCTGAGAGAGCCTTAGCATGTGTGTTTAAAAACAATGTCTTGTGTTTTGTACTTATGTTGGATGTGCAGCCTATGAGCTGTATTAGCACTAGACAATATATACTTTAAAACATTATCTTGGATAGTGGACTTTATGTCCACAAATTTTCAATTGCATGTAATGAATCCAAGATTCTAGTTTATTGTGTTTCTTTCTTTATTGTCTGTGTGGTCCATGTGTAGGAAAAGAGTGCATAAAACACCAATAATGTATTATGTGTGTGCATATGTTACTTGACTTTACAGTCTCCATTACAAAACAAGCTTTTCATTATCACAAAATGCAATAAACAAAACAAGCTTTTCATTATCACCATTACATTCACCATTACAGTCTCCATTACAAAGCTTACTTAACTAGCAACAAGATAAAAACAACCATACACAGGAACACAACAAGCTTCCTATAAAACACTACACTTGCTTTCATTTCTTTCAACTCCATTTGCAGAACCACAACTTCTTTCTGCATAGTTGACCTTTCAAAGTCAAAAGACCTTTGCATTTCACTTATTCTGAGCATATCTGCATCAATCTTGTTTTCATGAAGTTTAACCTTTTTTATCAACTTGAAAACCTCTTTTTTGTAGTACTCGTTTGGTAAATCAGGATCCACCCAATGAAATGTTTTACACTCTGAACCCTACAATGTCACCAAAGCTAAGCTTATGCCTGTACATTTAACAAAAGAAAAATTAAATTATAACTTACTTGATAGTAATTTACACATCCCAGAAAACGTCTCAGTGGAAAATTAATGGTTCTTGAGGTTTGAAGAATCACTGGTTCTTCACATTCGCAATGTGTTGGTGGTGCATCGCGACGGAATCGATTAGATGATGAGGAAGACATTTTATGTTTACAAGATAGATGATAACAGTTCGATTAGATTGTTAGGGTTAGGGTTTTTTCGTTTTTTTGGTGTTTTAAGATTTGGGGAAGAATCCTAAATGAATAAAATGGATTATAAAAACATATGTGTGTTTGTGGAATGCCTACGTGGCATGTCCAAGTAGCAAAAATACATTTGTAGCTGGTAACAGAAAGTATCACGTACCAAGGTTACCCAAAACACAAAAGTACGTAACATTAAATGGAACAAAAAAAAGTTCACGTACCAAAATGGAACAAAAATGAAAGTTCATTGCTATTGTACGGCTAAAACCCAGCTTAAAATACCCGATGATAGTCTAAAGCTCAAATATCTCACCCTCAATCATTCAAAGTTGAAGACCCTTCATCTCGGGAACTCTCCGAATCTTGAGAGGCTAAGCCTCAAAGGCTGTAATGATTTGGTGGAACTTAATGCTCCGGTATATCTGAAAAAGATTGTTTTCTTAGACTTAACTTGTTGTGGGAGGTTTAAGTCTTTTGTGTTTGACAAATGGTCTCAAACGATGTTTGCTGAGACTGAGTTACATCTGATTGCAGAACCCACAGATGTTTGCCCATTGCTCTCCGACAATGATTCTCCAAAGTTCCAGTTTTTATGTTATTATAAAGAAGATCCAGCTTCATCGTTCGGAAATCTTGAAATGTTTATTTCGATAGGTCTATGTGCTTGTACAAACCTTGAGAAATTTTCAAGAAGTATTTGTAGTTTACGAAGTTTAAGAAAGCTTACACTTGAAGGCAATATTCCAGAGGTACCCCGGGACCTTGACCAATTAGAATGTCTAGAGGAGCTAATTTTTTCATCTACAAATATCAGAAATCTTTCAGATAGCATTTGTATGTTGATGCATCTGAAGGCTATGAAACTTAAATCTTGTTGGCATCTTGAGAAATTACCGGAGGATCTTGGACAATTACAGTGTTTAGAGGAGCTAGACCTAACTGAGTGTATAGTTTTACGAGATATTCCAAACGGCATCTGTCAGATGAAATGTCTAAAAAACTTCCAACTACCCTATTGTCTTCTAGTTGAAAAAATTCCTGAGGACATTGGAAGTTTAAAAATGTTAAAAGAGCTAAATATAGAAGGTACAGGCATAAGTCATCTTCCACAGAGCATTTTTCAGTTAAAACGTCTGCGTATTGTTGGCTTTACATGGCAGCTTCAGTCATATGGTTTTAGAAGCGTAATACAAACATCAACATACGTATCTTTCGCCTACACCTCTTACCATTCTTCAGCCAATCATTTAGAGAAGCCAGTCTTTGATTTTGCATGGCAGCGTCAATCGTATGGTACTTTCTCCTTTTTTAGATTACTCATATAACTTATAAGTATATGTGTTACTCATATGACTTGTGCTTTTTTAAATTCTTTCAGTCAGGAGGCCGCTGACTGGGAAGCAATCAGCACACAAAGGTGATTAATTTCCGAACAGAATACTTTTTATTCATATAACTGATTCTTCCTCGACTACTTTAACCAGAATACTTTTTATTCATTTGTGAACCAATTCATCTTATTTGAATTTAAAGAGGTGGTTTTCTCTTTGTTTGAACCAATTTGGTACTGCTGGCCTAGTACTTTAAAAGGTCAAAGTAGTCAATAAACAGTTTTACTTGATAATCTTCTGCTTATCAAATACCTTCAGACTAAAAGGTTTTGTCTTGGCTTAATCAATCCTTGCCATTACTCAGGCCTTCAAATCAAAGTACAAGGAGGAGGGACTGATGATTCAAGTCTCCAATACAAGCTATATACAGTTAAATCAAGGTATAGTTATTAACTTTAGAAGTGTACCGAGTAAAGAGCAGTTTAAATTTTTGAAGTTAGATAAGTTAACTCATGGAGTTCAGATAACACAGTTGACTTCTTCAGAAAGTCAACTGTGTTCATGATGAAAATGATTGGATTTTACATGATATTGGAGATGATCATGTTATAATAAAATTCAATAAAGTTTCATAAGTAATTTAATATCATATACAAGTTTTGTTTTACAAAGAAATCTTCTACATTGGGACAAAATGGCGAACCATTAAAATATTTGACTTTTGAGTCAAACTTTTTACTCTCATCAACTTCACTCAGTTTTTTTCATATCCATGTCAGTGATATATTATACTCCCTCCGTCCCATATTAAATATTCACTTTTGACTTTTAGAGTCTTTTTTCTTCAACTTTGACCTTAAATATTTTTGTTTGTATTATATAATACTTGATGAAAATTATATCGAACGAAAATATATTTAGAACTCAATTCATTCATATAGTTATCATCAATTATTATATAACACAATTAAAAATATTTAAAGTCAAAGTTGATAAAAAAGACTTTAAAAAGTCAAAGTGGACATTTAATATGGGACGGAGGGAGTAGTGTTTATAGTATTGATAGAAGCTACTAAACAGGTTTCAGGAATAAGACGTTATCATCAGATAAAGTTCAAAGTCTTCTTTTGCGGTAGATTTGAAGGATCGTTTGTTATCAATAGGATATTTGTATCAGCAAGAAGTTGTTGAAAGTAAGATTTTTTTTGTTCTATATGAGTAACACTACCTTAAATCATACAAAATCTGGAGTCCAGTTTACACAGCTGACATGTTCAGTAAGTCAAACTGTGTGGTGAATGAATATATTGGTGAATGTCATTGCTAAATCCAGGAAGGTTTTTACAAGTAATGTAATATTGCCATCAAGTTTTGTTTGCATAAATATAAGCATTAAAATATATGATGCATTAAAATATATGATTTTTGAGTCGATTACTCATTTTATTGACTTTCATCTAATATAAGCAGATTCAGAAGTTAAAATGCTTATTTTTCAATATATTCAAGGATTCTTGTCATCAGTAAGATAACTGTATAAGCATCAAAGTAAAACGGTTGTTATTTTCGACATTACATTGAGCAAAGTCCCCAACCTTGTACAAACCATGAGTTAGTTCTTGTACATCAAAGAAATCGTCTTGATTGTAATTTTCATAGTTTCTCCTAAAAGGAAATGACATATATATGATACTGAAAGAAGGATCCTTTAATTATAAGCTTCAAAACTCGATTGAAAATTATCTTTAATTTTTAAGTACATTGGTAAATTTTAAACAAGTTACAAGAAGAAACTATTTAATTAATCTTGCCCAAAACAAAAAATCTAGAAAACAGTGGAAACATATAGCTTCTGATGTCTACATGCACTTTCGAGCATTAATCAAGATCAGATCATCAAGCACCAATTTTTGCACTCAAATTATTATGTTGCCGCTAAGTTTTCAAAACTGGAACTCGATCGCATACTATACTCAGCAACAAGCTTTGCAAACGAAGACGATTTATCTTCCAGCAAATTTGTTGGAGAATCATATTCCTCAATCAAACCTATACAGAACAAAATTTTCTTAGATCAAGACTTTAATGGAAACATACACAAGAGCTGACAAAGTTGCTTAACGTACCTTGTTCTAGAACCAGAACCATGTCACTATCAAGCACAGATGTGATCCGATGTGCAATCATTATAACAGTAGAGTCATTAAAGTGTCGGTTGAGTGTTTGTTGAATCATTCCATCAGTTGCAGTATCGACTGATGCAGTAGCTTCATCAAGTACCAGCACTTTGCTTTTTTTGAGTAGCACCCGCCCTAGACACACAAGCTGCCTTTGACCCATGCTCCAGTTTTCTCCATTCTCGGTAACTATTTGTGTAAAATGAAAACTAATAAGACACTGTAATATAAGATGAAAATGCTTAAATATAAAGACTATGAACAAGATCGACCTGGTGAGTCGAGTTTCCCTTCCTTGCTCCTCACTTCATCTCCAAGTTGACACTTATCGAGTGCCTAAAGTAATAACAATTATTGTTAGATTATGGGAGCATTATATCTGCTTAATGCGTTTTTAATATAGAAGATAAGAAGTTTAATTTGAACGGCTTTGGGATATTTGATTGTTTAAAAGTTAAAGAAAACATATTGAAGTTAATTATTTTAAAAAGCATTAACCAAACAAGCAATTATATTAAGCAAGTAAGCAACCCCAAACACCCCATATAGCACAATATGATGTTTGAAAGCATAGAAATCATTATTATGTAATTTAGCTACCTCCCAAATCTTATCGTCTGTATACTCTTCAAGGGGATCTAAGTTGCTACGGATTGTTCCTTCAAACATGGTTGGATCTTGAGGAATTATGCTCAATCTTGAACGAAGATCATGAAGTCCGATTGTGGATATATTAACTCCATCTATCAGAATCTGTCCAGCTGAAGGCTCCACAAGGCGGAAGAGTGTCTGTATCAGAGTTGACTTCCCGCTACCGGTTCTTCCTACAATCCCGGTTTTCTTTCCACCACTGAAAGTGCACGTTAGACCTCGTAACACAAGTAAAAACACCACTGAAAGTGCACGTTAGACCTCGTAATCCCGGTTTTCTTTCCACCACTGAAAGTGCACGTTGATCAACAAAGCAGCTTTCGAAATAATAGCGTCATATTTCAAACACTATCTATTATAAAAAAATAGTTTGTTAGAGTTATAGTTTAAGTATGACTTGATGACCAAATGATTATAAGTGATAGAAAAAAGTTCAATATATATCTCATATTTGTCATAGATCCAATGAATCAATCATTCATTTTTTTTATCAAAACAAAAAATATAAATTTTCACCCATTTTTTTTAAAAATTAAATATCTCGCAAACCGTTAATCGTTACGCGAAAAATATCATACCATCGCGACGAGAATTAAATTATCTTTCTATAGATATGCATTATTATATAATTTCGACAAACTTTTTTTTTAAAAAAATTTTCACCCGTGATTTGTAAAAATCACACGTGATTTGTAAAAATCACATGTGATTTGATTTTTACGAATCACATTTGATTCTTACAAATCACATGTGATTTTTACAAATCATATGTGATTTTTCTGCGCGAAAATTAAAAAAATAAATAAATAAATAAAATAAAAAAATAAAAAAATAAATTGTCGAAAGTATAGAGAAATGCATATCTATAGATAGATAAATTAATTCTCTTCGTGATGGTGTATTTTTTGTAGCTTGAAGATTTATCGTTTGCAAGATAAATTGTTATAAAAAAAAGGGTGAAAAATAATTTTTTATTAATCTAGATGAAAAATAAATGGCTAAGACTGGTTTTTTTATCTATGACAAATATGAGATCTTGATCTCAACTCATAAGTGATAATGATTAAAATTGAGTTAACTTTTATACTATTAAAAAAAAAATGAATAATTTGAGTTAGCATGGCCATATTAATTTACTGATTGGATAAAATATTTTTGCGATAAATATATAATACTGTAATTCTTTTCAATAAGGCCAAACATCTCTACATGGATACCAACAAAAACATCTTTATATGCCAGATATTTGTTTAACTCTTTCCTGATTTTGCATCTTTATTTCTTAGTTTTTTTACATTTATTTTCGGTTAAGTGATACTCTCTACATTCAATATTAAAGGTGCTGTTTGTTTATTAAGAGGCTCTGAATCTGAATCTGATTCGCACATCTGAATCTGAATCTGAGGCGTAACTGTCTGAATCTGAATGAAATAATATTGTTTTTTTTTTTTTTTTTTTTTTTTTTTTTTTTTTTTTTTTTAATATCATGAATATGATGCAATTTTATTCTTACGACACAAAAACATAAAAAGACATTAAGAGGCAACAAGACATCCCCTACACATCTTGTTGGTTAAGAGGTTTGAGCCTCTAACTGCCTCTGAACGAGAAGAAAAAAACAAACGCACTTAATGACCCAAATGTCTGACCGCGTCTGAACGAGTCAGATTAAGAGGCTGTTAAGAGGCACTTTTTAAAAAACAAACACCACCTAACTCTCACACTTCTATTTTAAGTTATCCTAAGTTAACTTTTACTACTAAAATGCATAATTGAAAAATATCAATTATACTAAAAATACTTCTAATAAAAAATTTGGTCAAATTTGTTTTAGTATATGTACTAGAAGTATTGATGAAACAAAAGAAAATCAGGCATATACTTATGCTATGTTTGACGAAAATAACGGTAACAAAAAGCATTAGTAGTTAGCTGTAGCAGAAAGCATTAACAAGAACAATACCTATTTGTTTTGATAAAGAGTTTGGTAATAGTTTTATAGTTATAATTAGTGAGTGAAAATGCTAGTTGCTCGTAAATGCTATTTGAAGTAGCATTTTGATTTGGAGCACTTAGAAAAATTAAGAACGCTAGTTGCTTGTTTTCTACAAACATTTTATGTCAAACGCTAACGTTAGTTGCTAGTTGCTTCAAAACAATCCTAAATACTAAGCTACCAAAGATACCCTTAGATGTAATCTGTGTACATAGTTCATGTATTTTATAAACAACATGCTATATATTTTTCAGTAAATATAGTTTACTCGTTATATAAGAAGTTGATATGCTTAATAGCTAGTGCATCAAAACATAATGTTCAAGTATATATTTATACAAAGAAAGCTAACGTGGACATATTATAGTTATTTATTATTTTAACTAAAAAAGCTAAGGTGAGATGGTCAAAATTGGGTTCTTGAAAAAAAAAAACTTGGTTGCCAAGAATAGGAGACGGAGACAACAATATGTGAGACAATTTCGTTGTGTGGGATCTCTATTGGGGAATTAAATTTTTTTGTTTTCTGAAAGATTCTTTTAGTAAATTTTTCTGTATAAAGATAATAACTATATAAAAGTATACAACCGTCTCTATATTTTTGGAGTTACTAGCTTATTGATTGGTATGATCACTTTGTGGATTTTATCGATTTACTAAAGTATATTCTAAAATGCAAACATATGGATATGTTTAATAAGCTAGCTAGATTGTTAAAACAAATTACATTTACTTTACTAGCAACATTTTTACCAAATTATCTTTTTTTACTGACCAACTCACACACATCAAATCGTATATATATAGTTGATCAATTTAATTTGCATCTCGGCCACACTTTGATCAACTTTCAGTTTGTTGCCAGACAAGTCACTTAAGCCACTTAGATCGCTAATGTTACTAACTAGAAACTTGATCACTTGGTTAGTTGGCTACTACGAATTTGAATAACTCGTCACCGAAGTTTAAGTAATTTTTCATACAATAAACTTGTTGGTATTTTAGTGTAAAATAGGTTATGTTTAATATGCAAATAAGAGTCTACGCTTATTTGGATATTAACGGGACTAACGGGGGTTCGGGGGCAGCGCCCCGAGAGAAGCGGGGTCCAAGGGGCGGCAGCCCCTGGCGGGGTCCAAGATCAGCTTGGAAATTTTTATTTGGACTAACATTGCTATGTTAGAAATTCTTTAGAATTTGTATTTTTGGAATTTGTAACATTTTTATATGTCACAAATTACTTATACTTATCCAAATAAAATGTGATTAACTGTTTTTGGCAGTTATGGCCCAAAAACCGAACTCTTGATACATCTTGAAGTTGGTTTCATTTTGACTTCACTTGATCAAAAAATAAGAAATCTCTCTGCAAACATAGATATACACAATCTTGAATCAATTAGATTTTATCCGGTCGTTAATTGGTATACACTCCAATTTAATCGATCTGAAAGCGTTCATATTCGTGACTTCTAATTGCTATCGGAATACCCCATATACAACAAAGATCGATTAAATTCGAACGAGATGGCATGCGAATCAGTGCGAGATATGACATCGAAGTTTGTGAAGTTAGCCAAATTCGAAAGGCAGGATTTTCGAAGATGGCAGAAAAAGATGCTATTTTTGTTGACAACTTTGAAGGTTGTGTATATTCTCACTACCCCGGCACCGGAAGAAGTGGATGATGAGACTAAATGTGAAACTGTGATCATGAAATATGGAAACAAGAACCTTTGATGGAGAAAGACGTAAACGGTGATGCAATGCGGTTACTTTGTATGTTTTATTCGACAAACAAGTAAGTCATTTATTCATATTTAATTGGATTGCATGGGATGCATGGCACTTTGAATATCTAAAATTGATAATTAGTATGCATGGTTAAATTATATGCTTTTACAGTCTGCTATGTTGTGCATATAATTTTTCTACTGACACGAATGAATATTTGACATGCTTATGGATCGTAATATTATGTTTATTTTGTGTTTGATCATGTCATGATTGATTTAGAAATAAAACGTACTGTAATATATGCAGTTATTGAAATGGTTTTTGATTTTATGTGTATGGTATCTTTGACTTTCAAAAGGTATTTGAAAGACGATGCATATAAGAATGGATTTCATGACTCTTAGATTACTAGAATAATTAACACGTGGAATAAGTGCATGATCATATAATATGTGGGTAATTGGAATATATCTTCAATGTTTAAGTTGAATAAAAAAGAAACTTTCAGTTCCTTGATTTGACTGATGGAAAATCGTGTTATTTAAGTTTAACGGTTCTGGGTGTTAATCAATAGAATATATATGTAATCTTCTGCATATGGAATCATTCATTAATGATCGAGTATGTTTATGTTGTAGCATATAAGAATGCTTCATTGCTAAATAAGTCCATGAGTTATTGGACAATTATTAACCCCTTCAAAGAAACATATCAATTGTGATAAGGGAAAAGTTTTCTGGATTTGTTATTCAAGTGTTGAACTTGTGGACAATAAATGAAAACTTGATAATCGGTGATAAATACGAACATAAAACCAAGTGATTATTTGGGTTTGTTTTGCCGGTAAATACAAATTGGTGGCATGGTGGGTAACTTGGTGGCAGTTAATTGTCCCGTAATTCAAAAGTATATATTGTGCAAGTTACAAATCGACTAATTTGATTGTTTGGTTAATATACTCATACTAAAGGAATTTGGTAGATAAGATTGCACCATATCATGATTGTACTGGATTGAAGTGAACGTAGTGGGTCACAAGAAATCATTATTTGGTTTAATTGAGGGTCTAATAATTTATTTATTAATTTATTTTGGTGATTGATCTCAACTTAATGAGTTGAATTTATTAAAAAGTCAAACTGCATCCTTTTATGAAAAAAGTTTGGATACTATCTTGTTTAAAATAATTAAAAGTTGTGACCCCTTCTCACTCCAAAGTTTTTCCACTCAAAAAGATCACGTTCGCATTCAACATTGATCCTTCGTAGCAACATCCATAATATAAAATAATGGGAATATTTCGTTGTAATAATGTAATCAGCTTAGCCTCCAAAAATGAATAAATTGATCAATCTGTGAGAATATTAATACAAAGTTATCATAAGTCTTTGTCTTCTCAATATACAGTTAATGGGAAGATGGTTTAAGCGGATGGTCATTAGTTCACAAATGGCGATATTCGGCTACGATGGATTTGGATTTGGATTTGGTTAGTAGAATAGTTAGTGGAAATTTCTTAAACTTTGTGCAAAGTGGAAGTGGACTTATAATTTAAGACGGAGAGAGTAGTTTTTTAGGATTTAGGATTGCTTGTTATTTGATGTATATGTTTGTTACAGTTGGGCTACATACAAATTAATGTTTTTATCAACTGTAACAATAAGAGCAAAAGTATGAGTTACATGTATTGTAGTAAAAACTTACTGTATGAAAGTTAAATTTAACATGATTGAATATTATCAATTTTCATGGAACTGTAAAAAGTATCAAACATGTTAGTGCAATATGAGATGATATTTTATTTTAACGACTACACGACTATTTCAAACAAGTATTATAAGAATTAAAATTTATTATATAATGCACCTAACACCCATAAAATCAAGAACCAGCCAATAGTGTATAATAAATAAAAGGGGTGAGAAATGAAGAAAAGGAAAGAGTTAAAGGACCTCTTATGTCATACCTCCACAAGGATTTGGATTTGGATTTGGGTCCGGTTGTTGTTGTTCATAATAATGGTAAAGGTAAAAGTAATTCTTTTATTTGGTGATCCATTTGTTAAACTGATTAATGTTTGTTTTGTTTGGGATAATTTTTTTATTGAATTTGTTTGTTAATATGAGATTATTTATTGATTTATTTTGGTGATTGATCTCAACTTAATGAGTTGACTTTATTAAAAAGTCAAACTGCATCCTTTTTATGAAAAAAGTTTGGATACTAATACTATCATGTTTAAAATAAATAAAAGTTGTATTGTTTCATAAGTAATCTAACTATCATAATTAATGAAAAAAGTACTCCGTAATTCTTTGAAGACCTGATACTGAGATAATAGATATATAGAAATTCATTGAGGTGAGTTCATCTTATTATCTAGTAGTATATAAAGCTGATATCAATATACACGCTATATATTCCATTCTTAACTACTTGGTGAAAGTTTTATGCATATATGACATTTATATATTAATATGTTGATGGCAATAATACATGTCTGGTAATTGATTGTGTATATGGAAATTTTTAAATAACTAATTATTAAAATATTTAGGAAAGGAATGCTTTATAACCACTACAATGGTGAATGATTAAATAAAACAAGCCTAGACAAAAAAGCATTCTTATGGTCTTTTTTCCATGTTTGTTTGCACAAAAAGTCTTTTGTGACCCCATCTCATTCCAAAGTTTTTCCACACAAAAAGATCACGTTCACATTCACCATTGATCCTTCGTAGCAACATCCATATGGAACTAAGAAAACCCACAACTACTTAATCATGATCTTATTTCTCCACTTAATTTACATTTTATTTCCCCACAAACACAATCACCTTCACATTATCAAGTATTATTCACTTTTCTTTGCAATCAGTTTGTAGAAATGTCCTTCAGCAACATACGTTTCTCCTCCGATCCTTCATCCATAACTTCATTAGGTATTATGCTAATGCTAACACTAATGCTAATGGTCTTTATCCATTACTACTTTTATTCAAAGGCATCTTCTTCAAACTCAGCTGCACCAAAAGAAGAAAAATCGTCTTCAAACTCATCTGCACCAAAAACAATGGTGTCCACTTCAACTTCATCCATTCAAAATAGCTTTAAGTATGATGTTTTTTTAAGCTTCAGGGGTGAAGACACCCGTAAAAACTTCGTCGATCATCTTTATCATGCTCTTATGGATAAAGGCATTTTCACTTACAGAGACGATGAGAACATCCAGAAAGGGAAAAGGATCCGCGATGATCTCTTCAAATCCATTGAAGACTCGAAATTTTACATCATTGTTTTTTCCAAAAACTATGCATCTTCATCATGGTGTTTGGATGAGCTTGCCAAGATTATGGAATGCCAGACGATGGACGGGCACACTGCTTACCCCGTGTTCTATGATGTGGAGCCCACTGAAGTACGCAAACAAACTGGGGCAGTTGGAGTTGCATTTAAAAAACATAAAGAGGAAAAAGCTGCAAGAAAATGGAGAGAGGCTTTGAAAGAAGCATCTGACTTGGCTGGGTTTGAGTTGAAAAGCATTGCTAATGGGTAAGTAAATTTCTTCATTATATCTACGCAATATTAGTATATTTTTTTGAAAGGGTGGGGAGTTAGGTTATGTTTCATCTCAAAACCGGCGAGGCAAATAATATTTTTAGGAAACAACCTCTTAGAGCATATGGTTCGTCATTCTTTAACACGCACTGTCGTCAAACTTACAGATAATTTTTCACCTATAAAACTATATTATCTATACTACATATAATGGATGAAGCACCTTCTCTCCAAAATTTTAAGACTTACAAGAAATTAAGCATGGTTTACAACACTTTAATGCACATAATTTTTAGACTTACAACAAAATAAGGATGGTGTAATTTTTAGACTTACAACAAAATAAGCATAGTGTACAACAAAATAAGCATGGTGTAATTTTCAGACTTATTTTCAGACTTACAACATTAATACTATTAAAGTGGTCAATGTTATTAATGACGATAATGACTACTACTTACAAGAAAGGAAACATAGTGTACAACACTTTAATGCACATAATTTTCAGACGTACAAGACAAGAAGCATATTGTACAACAAAACACCACATTAATGCTCTTTAATGTAGTCAGTTAATTAACTGGTCAATAAATACAACTAATACAGTTATTAAAACACCTCTTACATAAGAAATACAAATTATCAAGCATATTGTACAATCAAATTAAACACAATTCCTGCATTAAATTTCACTAATACAAATAATAAAGCACATTATACACATATTCAAGCCCGAACGGGCAACGGGCCAAATGGGCTTGAGCCCGAACGGGCGCGGGCCAAACGGGCTCGAGCCCGAACAGGCACGGGCCAACGGGTTCGAGCCCGAACGGGCACGGGCTATACGAAATTCTTGATATCTGTAAATTTATTGTAAAAAAGAACATAATAAACTAAAATACATGATTCACCAGAAATTTTTATTGCATGGTACCCGCGAGTTGTTCTTTTTTATAAGGGTATAGACTGTAGAAAATAATGGAATACTGAAAAATATAATAATCAGATTCAACTAAATAATAAAGATTACAAAACATTAAATAGAAAAGAACTAACCTAACCCTAGCAACTAAACGGGCCGAACAAGTAGGCCGGACCTATAGGCCTTATTAACTAACATAGACCTTATCAAAATTTTAGAAAGTTTGAATGTGAGTGGTAGAGTATTATTTTTCTCTCTTTTGTCCTTACACTTAAACTCGTCGGTCCTCTATTTACAATGGAAAGTTCATGACTTCATGTGTATGGTTTGTTACCGTGAACAAGTGGCTTTTTTTTCCCCCTGTACAAGAACACATATGTTATTCATTCAATATCTATTACAAATCATATATACTTATATCAGTACATCACCATTTACTTCATGTATGACTGTATGTCAGTATTAGAGATCGGAAAATTGTTCGGGAATTCTCACAAGCTAATTGAATCTGTATTTAACATACAGACATGAAGCTGCGTTCATACAGGAAATCATTAAAAAGGTTTCAATACAGTTAAATGTCATCAATTCGAGCGGTGATGGAGATTTAATAGGCATGGAGACCCGTGTAAACGAAGTAATTTCATCCTTAGGTGTTGGTGATGTTCGCATGCTAGGAATATGGGGGATGGGAGGTGCGGGGAAGACAACTTTGGCAAAAGCTATTTTTGATCAGATATCCATTCAGTTCGAAGGTCAAAGCTTTATTGAAAACGTCAGGGAAGTTTCAAAAGCCTCTTTGGAGGGTCTAAAGAATTTGCAGAAACAAGTACTGTCAGATGTTTTAATGGATCAAAGCATTAAAGTAAGCAGTGTTTCTGACGGAAAAAGTATGATGCAAAGGAGGATGCGTGGTAAAAAGGTACTTGTTGTTCTAGATGATGTCGATCATAAAGACCAGCTTGAGGCGTTAGCCGGTGACTGTAATTGGTTTAAGCCGGGAAGTAAAATTATAATTACAACAAGAGATAAGCAAGTACTGGCAGCCCACGGAGTGAGATTGATTCACAAAGTAACTTTGTTATCTCAAGTGGAAGCGGGTTGCCTCTTTAGTAGGCATGCGTTTGGAAGAGAGAATCCGATTCAAGGGTACGAAGAGTTATCAGGAAAGGTTTTACAATATGCTGATGGTCTTCCCTTAACGCTCAAAGTTATGGGTTCACATCTTCGTGATCTAGATGAGCCTGAATGGAAAAGTGCCATAAAAAGACTAGAAACAATTCCACTTAAGGATACTATTGAAGTATTGGAAATAAGCTTTGATGGTCTAGAGGATGATTACAAAAATATATTCTTAGATGTTGCATGCATACTAAAAGGTTGGGGCAAAGAAGATTCAATTAGAGTGCTTGAAAGCCGTGGATTTCATGCTATATATGGTTTAAGAGTTCTTGAGCACAAATCTCTTATAACTATTTCTGAAAGTGGGTCCTTGGGGATGCATGATCGTTTAGAAGAAATGGGTAGGAATATTGTTCGCCGTAAGCACCCCGACGAACCTAACAAACATAGCCGATTGTGGATTGATAAGGAAATTGAAGCTATATTGGATAATGACCTGGTAAGAATCGAGTTACTCCGTATGATTTAATAAAACTTAGAGTTATCTAAATTTTTTGTCCCCGTGGTTTGCTGGATATTTCATTTTTGGTACAATAGTTTAGAGTTTTGAGTTTGGTCTAAAATGAAACATTTATTTTGAGCATTTAATAGAAGGATATTATTGTCATTTTAGGTATTATATTAGACAAGATAAAAGTTTTCCCCAAATTTACTTTATCTCTCTAATAATCATTCAATAATTCATTTTTTTGGAAAGGCTCATTAAATAATTCATTAATTCGAATCGAATTATCATTAAATTCATTTTATCTAATCTTCATTCACTCTCAGTTTGATCAATTGATTCATGTTTTTTAGTAATTTGGGGCGTTTTGAAATTTAGGATTCTGACAGGGTTTTTATTGGAATTTAATCATATGTTGTGTTTTACCATGTGCTAATTTAAGTATGTGTGCTGGAAATTGTGGTGGTGATCGGAAATTGTGAAATACCCGACAAATCACAAGGACTAAAAATGTAGTTAACTCTAAAACTGATTAAGAGAACAAATTTCATGGTCATTCTTTTTTCAATTTCAGGGTACCCAAGCTACAAAATGTCTAGACTTAACGTCAGTGGATTTGAGTGCTGAAATTGCAATAAAAGGTCTAGCAAAAATGACGGATCTTAGGTTTTTATTTATAGGTCTCGAATATGAACATAACAGGCTTTGCCGTTCAAACCCGAAATTTGTTAAAGTTTGCGAATACCTTCCAAGTTCCTTACAATATATGAAATGGATTGGTTTTCCTTTTTCGAGTTTACCGAATACGTTTCATGGAAAATATCTTGTTGAACTTAACATACGTCGCAGCAGTATTGTTCAACTTTGGGAAGATGGACAAGGAAAGGTATAATGATGGTTAAATTGTTGTTTTTCATGATTCATTGTGATCCTATATATCTTTGTTTTGTCATTGCACCCATATTAACTGCTTTTTGTACTTATGCTAGGTTCTTTATAAGCTCAGGTTCCTCAGAATCGGGTATTCAAATTTGAGGACCTTTGACCTTAGGTTAGCTCCAAATCTTGAGGAGTTGACTATTGACTATTGTAAAGATTTCGTAAAGCTTCATATACCTGCTGATCGTCATTCAAAGCTCAAATATCTCACCCTCCGAAGTTTAAAGTTGACAAACCTTCACCTCGGGAATAATCTGAATCTTAAGAAGCTAATACTCATAGACGGTCATTTGGTAAAATTTCAAATGCCTGCTAAAAGTTTAAAGCTCGAACATCTTGACCTCAGTCATTCAAAGTTGACAAACCTTCACCTCGAGAATACTCCGAATCTTGAGACGCTAATACTCGCAGGCTGTAATGACTTGGCACAATTTCAAATGTCTGCCGAAAGTGTGAATCTCAAGTATCTCGAACTCAGTCATTCAAAGTTGAACACCCTTCACCTCGGGAGTACTCCGAATCTTGAGAAGCTTATACTCGATGGGTGTAATGATTTGGTAGAATTTCAAATGCCTGCTGAAAGTTTAATGCTCGAACATCTTGACTTCATCGATTCAAAGTTGACAAACCTTCACCTCGGGAATACTCCAAATCTTAAGAAGCTAAAACTCAGTCATTCAAAGTTGAAGAAACTTCACCTCGGGAGTACTCCGAATCTTGAGAAGCTAATACTCGAAGGCTGTAATGACTTGGTAGAGCTTAAAATGCCTGATGATAGTCCAAAGCTCCAATATTTCGAACTCAGTCATTCAAAGTTGAAGACCCTTCACCTCGGGAGTACTCCGAATCTTGAGACGCTAATACTCGAAGGCTATAATGACTTGGTAGAATTTCAAATTTCTGCCGAAAGTGTGAATCTCAAGTATCTCAAACTCAGTCATTCAAAGTTGAAGACCCTTCACCTCGGGAGTACTCCGAATCTTGAGAAGCTTATACTCGATGGGTGTAATGAATTGGAAGGACTTCAAATGCCCGCCGAAAGTCTAAAGCTCGAAGAGCTCTACCTCAGTCCTTCAAAGTTGAGGACCCTTGACCTTGGGCTGACTCCAAATCTCAAAAGTTTAAATCTTGAAAACTGTTATGATTTGGTAGAAATTAATGCTCCGGTTGGATATCTGAAAAAGCTTGCCTTCGTAGAGTTAAGTTGTTGTGGGAGGTTTAAGTCTTTTGTCAAATGGTGTCAACCAGCTGAGGCTGAGGCTGGTACTTTATCTGAGTTACATCTGAATGCAGAACCCACAGATGTTTGCCCGTTGCATTGCGACAATGATTCTCTAAAGTTTCATTTTTCTTGTTATTTGAAAGAAGATCCAGCTTCATCATTTGGAAATTTTGAAAGGCTTATTTCTATAGGTTTTTGTGCTTGTAGAAACCATGAGAGTTTTTCAAGAATCATTTGTAGTTTACAAGGCATAAAAAAGCTTACACTTGAAGGCAGTATTACAGAAGCACCCCAGGACCTTGACCAGTTAGAATGTCTAGAGGAGCTGACTCTTTCATCTACAGAGATTAAAAATCTTCCAGATAGCATTTGTAAGTTGAAACATCTTAAATCTTTCAAAATCAGATCTTGTTGGCTTCTTGAGAAATTACCTGATGATATTGGCAGATTAGAATCTTTAGAGAAGCTAATCTTAACCAACTGTAAGCTTTTACAAGATATTCCAAACAACATTTGTAAGATGAAATGTATAAACAGTTTTGATCTCCGTCGTTGTATTCGAGTTGTTGAACTGCCTGAGGATATTGGATGCTTAGAAGGTTTGAAAGAGTTAAACATAGAAGGTACAGGCATAACCCGTCTTCCACAGAGCATTTTCCAGTTGAGAGGTCTGTGTATTATTGTTGGGTCGATGCAGCTTCTTGATACATCTGGTTTATTACGCACCACACGAAGAAAATATGGTGATGATGATGAAATAGTCTGCTACATATAATTATTGAATCAAAGGAGCTATTTTAACAGGTACTTCCTCTCTGTTTTTATACTAATCATCTTACTTAATATTGAAATTTTAAATTGATTATGGCGAATATTCATTGTTTCTGCAATTTATGTTATTTATTATGATTCTAACAATTTAACCATTTCCAGCAATTAGGAGGTCGGATGAGCTGGAAGCAATCGCCAATCAGCGCACAACAGTGAGCCGAGTGAACTCAGATCAGGTAAGTCATTAAGAGATTTCTCAACTCGAATGGTTTCCATTATGGTATGGTTTATCATACAAATTTAACGTTTTTTTAATATTTTGTTTCAACTTGATCTTTCAAGGTCGAGCAGGAAGCAATTGCTACTCAGCTCAGAAGGTGATCTAAAGCTAATATCTCTCCGCATCTATTCTCATGTGCATTGAAATGATTTATTTATGATTTTTTCCCCAGGCATTGTTGATCGTTGATCATTGTCAAGTGATTTTGGCTCAATCCATTTCGGTCATTGATAGTTTTCTCTGGTACACTCCCGAAGTACGATTGTTTGTAAGAAGTGTTTCAAAGTATGATTGTCATTTTACCTTTCAGTATCAGTATTTTTTTAAATGTATACACTGTTAGATCAAGCTATAATCCCAACTTGGATGCTGTACTAGTACTTATTACTTTAAATCAATAACGAATTTGAGCTTTATTTTAATTCGTGGAGCTGAATAAAAGGTTGGAGATGATCATGATATAAATAAACTTAAGAAAGTGTTATAAGTGATATAAGGTTATGAACTAGTTTTATAAACATAAATAAGTTCTACATTTGGATGAAATCATTAATCATACAAATATTTGACTTTTGAGTCAAACTACTGGCTTTCATCAAATTTCAGTGAGAATTCCGTTGAATTGTACCAGATAACATATTTCAGTGATAAGAAACTACCAGAGCCTAACCGGTTTGTATTTTGCCATTGTGTAATCATATTGTGTCTTTGTCATGGTTGAGCTACAAACCGTAGAGAATGTTAAAATTGGTAAAAAGTTTAACATGGTAAAACTGAGCTATCACATGCAAATCGTTGCTTAAAACTAAAACCAAACCATGTCACCATTGACCACATAGGTGGTATGTAGTGATATTGTTACTAATCACTATAATCGTCAACTTGGATATTTTACTAATCACTATAAATTAACATAGAATTTGATGTCCGATAAGTTAATTCATAGAGTTCAATAAAACACAGTTGACTTCTCAGAAAGTCAAACTCTGTACTTGATAAAACCCTGAACAGTTACATGACACTGGGAATGATCATGTTAAGAATAAACTTTGGAAAGTGTTGTAACAACATATACAAGTTTTGATATACATTAGGCTCTAAATTTGGATTAAATCGGTGAACGTGATAAAGTATTTGACTTTTGAGTCAAACTATGTTAAAAGTGAACAAGCACAGCACGTTGCTTATAACATGTTAAAAAGATGAATTCTGAAACTTAGCTTCTTTATTATCATGTTAAAAAAAGAGATGTGATTTTTTTATATGATTTTGGATATTATCATGTTAAAAAAAGAGATAGTTGACTTCTTCAGAAATTCAACTGCGTTATTGATAAAAAGAGATGTGATTTTTTTATATGACTTTGGATATTATCATGTTAAAAAAAGTAAGAAATAAATATGCCTTCAATTCATTATCAACTTTCAAAGGTAAAATAATTATTCATAAGCTAAAACTGATACTTTAATCTTGTTTAATTACTGAATCCTAATGGATTGATTAATTAATTGTGACACTAACCCAAGGAATTCGAAAACCCCCAAAATGTGGTTTGTTTCGGGTAGAAAGCGGGTTAGAAACCCAGTAAAAAAGTGGACGTTTAGTTTAAATTTTGGTTTTTCACACTTTTGGGTCACAAGGTTTTTTATAAAAGGTTTATTTATTTGCACTTTAGCCACAAGGTTTATAAAAAGTAGTGTCTGTCACTGGAACTTGTTTAATAGAAAGCTTGAAATTTTATAACATCAAACAAATGTAACATTGGACCTTCTCGGGAGTTATAAACCCCGTGGAAAGGATCTTAACCCTTTCGTAAACACCTTTGGTTGATCTTTGAACCTCATAAATACGCTTAATTTTAACCTTTCTGCGAACCCTTGATTGATCCTTGAACCCTCAGTGAGTGATCTCTTTTGTTAAATGATGATCTGGGTTCACACTCACATCCATTAACATTTGTAACATATTTTTACACCTCAAAATAAATACCCAATTTTTTTTAATCTTAATTCTAATTGAAACATTCCTACAATTTTGTAATAATAATAAGGGGAAATCTTGCCTAAAGCATTTGAAAAAAATTTAAAAATTTTACAATTAAACCCATGCACTTTTATGGTTCTCTCTGTTTAATCCATGCACTTTCATGGTTCTCTCTGTTTAATCCATGCACTTTCATGGTTCTCTCTGTTTAATCCCTGCCCCCCCCCCCCCTCTTTTTTTTCAATGGATGATTTTGAAGCACCTTCATTCTCATTAGATTTTGATTTTGATTTCGAACCCCCAAATGAAGTTACCAAACATCTGAATTCATCGAATCTGTTCCAGTAGCAGCTGATGTGAAGACAGTTGTTGATGGTTATGATGATGAGGAAGAGTATAGGGGGTTTTCGGGTTCTGGTTCGGGTAATGTGGATTTGGGTTCGGGTTCGGTTGTTGTTGATGATGATGATATCGAGGATTTTTCGTCACCCGAGGATAATAATGCTAAAGGTAAAAGAATTACTTATTTAAATATATTGGTGATTGATTTGTTAAAGTGATTAATCTTTGTTGGGATAGTTTTATTCAATTAATTTGTTAATATCATTATTGCGGCGGTTTGGTATATAGTATTTCAGAATTTAGGATTGCTTATCCAAACATGGTTATTTCATTTAGTCAATTGAGAGTTGTTTTAAGTGATGAGCAATTTATCAGTTTTAATAAGCAAATAATAAGACTCATTCAATTGTGCTGGTGTCTGGTATACAGTGGTATCTGCACTCACATTGTTTACCTTCTCATGTGAACCTTCCTTCCCAATTGACTCATTCAGTGTACGTAGGGAATTACTACCAGTCAGATCAACCTCATTCTCCACACAGTTCTCACCTAAACCCATGCAATTCAGTGGTATCATCACTGCTCTTATTCTTTGTAAGCTCACAAACTATTTTGATTTTCCTTTTAGAACCTCTACCTCTAGTTGACCTGTTTAGACTCATATTCCCGCTTACAACCATTCAAAATAGCTTTGTGTTGATTACAATGTTGTCAGTTGTGAAATTGAAGCAGAAATTTAGAAACAGGATTTTGGCGCCAAAAACTCGAAACTGGGTTTTGTAACAAATAGTTAAAAATTGGCGATTTTGGTACCAATCAATGCGGAATTGAAAACAGAATCGATTACACGGTTTAGATTTTGAAAATTCAGTTTAATTGAAGAATTTCAAGGTTTTTTAATGGTGGGAAAAGTTGTTAGAGGAGAGAGAAGATAATCACTGTTTTTTCTTATTTACTTAAAAGTTTATTAATTACATCTTAAATAACAATTGCAGCTAGTTAGCTGAAAAGTTAAGGGACTGGAAGTGGATAAAAGAAAAAAGGTAAGGGACCAAAAATGAATATTTAGCGTTGACCAGATTTGTTTTTCAGTTCGTTTTTCTATCATTTCCATTCTTTTTTTAATCCGTTGATTTTGCTACCACAAGGATTTCGAAAACCCCCGAAAATGTGGCTTGTTTTGGGTAGAAAGCGGGTAAGAGTAGAGTGGATTTGGGTTTGGGTTCGGTTGTTATTAATGATGATAATGATATCGAGGTTTTTTTGTCACTGGAGGATAATAGCATGCATAAAAACTATTGTACTATCTGCATCAAAAACCTGTACAAAGGATATATATGTAATTATTCACTTTGGGAGGGATATATATGCAATTCTGCCTAATTATTTTGGTGATTGATTTGTGTAAGTGATCAATGTTTGTTTGGGATAATTTTTTTATTGAATTTGTTTGTTAATATGAGATTATTTATTTTGGTGATTGATCTCAACTTAATGAGTTGACTTTATAAAAAAGTCAAACCGCATCCTTTTATGAAAAAAGTTCGGATACTAATACTATCATGTTTAAAATAAATAAAATTACTGTAGTATGGTTTAATAGGTAAAGTAACTATCATAAACAAACAAGTTTTAAAAGCTACCCACATCTGAAACTTTGAAGGCCTGATACTTAGATAACAGATATATAGAAAGTCATTGTGGTGAGTTCATCTTATTTTCTAGTAGTATATAAAGCTGATATCAATATACTATGCTTCCCAATGAGCAACACAAAGCTTCTTTAACCCCTTACAATTCTCAGCAACACTAATCAATCCAACATTGGTGCATCAACAATACATAAAGCATTTAAACCACGACATTTAGATAACGGCAAAACACCAACACCAGTCACATTAACATTTCCCAAATGAACCTCAGTTATCATCTCGAATCATCTCTAATGTCCTGTCCCACTTTCCACTACAGCAAATCAGCTTCAAGCTTCTCAAATTCTTAAAACCGCTAATCAACGGTATGAATAATCGTTTAATAAAACACTCCTTCTAAGTTTAATAAACGGAAATTCGGCATTAGGATAGTTACACTACAAGAAAAAAGGGCTATAGTGACGACAGGAAAATCATCACTAAAGGTGGAAAAATCGTCACTAAACCGGATTAGTCACGAAAATCAAGGTCGTCACTTGTCGTCACTATAGCTCCGTCACTAAGTTAATAGTGACGATATTGGAATTTGACACTAAATTTAGTGACGAGCTAAAGTCGTCACTTATGGGTGTGTGACAACCCATTTCGTCACTTAATTTCATCACTACAGTGGTTAAAGTCGTCACTATTTGCTGAAATTAGTGACGAAAGAAAAGCGTCATTTTTTTGGGTGAACTTAACGTCCAATAGTGACGAAATATTTCGTCACTTTCCAAAATCCTATATCTCGATAATGCGGTACCTACAATCGTAAATATGGGTATTTATAGACAAAATGGAAAAAGACATTTGTTTAGTCAATAAATCCATAACAAAGCTGAAACATCAATTATGTCCAACGATTATTCGATTTGTAGCAAATACTTTCAACCAGAAAGTTATAAAGAGATAATAATGATTCTGTAAAAGAATCCTCAAGTGGTAAAGTGTTACTACAAGTATATCATGCACTTAAACTAAACATCATCTCGAGCCTCATCATAATCTTCATAATCTTCGGCCATATCATCATCCTCAGTCTCCTGCATAAAAATAATAATTTCAAAGCACATCATCAGTTATAATACCCATTTCGCCCATTATAGGTTGAAATAAAACCTAAATTTACTGTATACACATAACACAAATGTACTCATCCAGAAGTCAAATTAAGTTTCCTATACTGTTGGAATTTAGAAACCCCTGGGGTCTAGTTTCACGGGAAAGAAACAGCCTGTTTATGTGGCAGATTCATCCAAATCTATAAGACATGAACTATCTTCAACAAACATAATCCTGGTATACCATTTTTATTGTCATTATTCTTATTTTTGTTATGTAAACAACAGTAACCTGCTCCTGATATACATTTCATGCTTTAAAGTCAGTGAGATTTTAACAAAACTCTACGTATGCATAATGATAATGACACTCCAAACAAATGAAGAAATAGGTTCTGCGGGCTGTGGCTATTAAAGTATTCAGTACATTATAAGATAGAAGCTCTGATTCTCCCTGATAACATGCACAAAGAAGCACAAGCATAAGGACTAAGTGTTTGTTTGGAATTAGATCATCTGGTTGTCCACATTAGCAAATAAATAGATCAAAGATTTTTATAACAAGAAGAATAATCGTTTTAACAATTTTTATCAAGTATTTCCAGTTTCTTGGGTGACTGAAGGCGAGCAATCATTAGGCTTTCCTTCCAAGTCGCAACACTCAGACAAAGTTTATCATACAGCAAACTACGTAATAGAGAATAGATCAACAAAACTGTGAAAGTACCAACACTATGACCAACTCTTACAACCCTACTTTTGCAGAGAACTATCAGAGTACAAACACCCCTTTTAAGCGACTTACAACAGGTTTGCAGGCTTACAGCAAAATTGTTGCTTCATGACAATATTCACTTGAATAACAAAACCAGAAAAATAAAATAAAATAAAATAAAAATTGACATAGCACAACTACAGAAAATTTATCTTCAACAATGCCAAGGAGATAAACGTTACAGGATAAACAAATATCCAGCAAAAATCATTTATACAATCAACATAAGATGCATCAGCATAGCAGATAAGAGTGTTATTAAAGGATATAAAGTTTACCGTTGTCGTAATGTACTCTTCAAAAGACTCACGATACTTGTCATACAACTGCTGAGAGTAGTCATGTGGCGGTTTCTGTGTGCACATGTTGTAGATGGTCCTGAAACGAAGTTCAAAGAGTTAGACAGTATATAATTAATAAAGCAGAGTCAATCAAACCAACAATGAAATGAAAAATAATACGTGTAGAGCATCATGTAGTCCTCTGAGCTGAATTGTGGCTCGGGAAGGCCTTCTAGGATATTCTTCAACTTTAATATCCCTTTCTGCATGAAGTCCCATCCTTGATCCAAGTCAATCGTTTTTCTTTCATTCATTTTTTATGACGGTGTTACACCAGCTTACAGCTCTGAAACAGGAATCAATGATATTAATGTTGTTAGTAAGAACTGTAAACTAAGTATGTGAGTGAGACGCAAAAAAGGTTCAACCGTTTGAACTTTGTTAATCATTTATGGGAACAATATTGCAAGCCGTGAACGGATAACACAATTACTTATGACGGTAAAAATCGATTCAACATACAAACAAAAACGACAAAATGTCAAAAAAAAATCCTACTCATGCTTTTCTAATTAATATAAATCCTTCAGACCAAAACGCCGACAGTTTTGTCAAACAATTGTTGAAAAACATAAAGGGTGTCTAGGAATACATATTTTTTGTGTATCTACATATATTTCTAAAAGATAAGCAGCTTAGAGTGTTCGGATCACCCAAACTACTTCTACTTATCTCCTTACTTCATAAAAAAAAATGCAGTTTTGGACATGCTCATTAAGTTATTTCAAAAGGCTTATTTGAGATGACATTGAATTACTTCTTTACCATCATATCTAGTGGTGTAAACGCGACGAGACATCTCTTGAGCTACTCGAGATTGACTCACAAAATACTCGGCTCGTAAGTCTCGCAAGCCCATTTGAGCTAGTGTATTATTCCATTTTTACCTTACTACTTATATGCATACTTGCATACTTATCATACTATACAAGCCCATCAAGTCAAATGAGTAATATAAACCTCTGTTAATACCGTTACCATCCAATACCGATAATAGAGTCGATCCTAGCCAAATACAAGAGTATCAAGCTTAAGCTCGAGCATGAAAATTGATGCTCAGAGCTCGAGTTTGACAGTGTTCGACTCACTTCGATTCACTTACTATTCAAACTTTATATAATCGACTAGATTCAAACTTTATATAATAGACTAGATTCAAACTTTCAATATAAAATACTTTTTCCGTGACTTATTGCATCATGTTCACAAAATAAACAAAATACAAACACTATTTCCTATGGTCTTCACACGAAAACTAATACTCGGTCGAACTCGAGTTTTTTTTTTATCAAGCCGACCTCGACTCATTTACACCTCTAATACTCATATCCAACCTAACCTATTCTATAATAATCAGATTCAACAATTAAATCCTAAAATCAATCAAAAACTCACATAAACCCTTATTCTGATGGAAACCGCTTAAATTCAAACAGCTTATGCGGGGCGCTTATCTATAAACCCTAATTAGATGAAAATCCCCAAATTCCACACCTCCAAACCCTAATTAATCCTAAAATCAATCAAAAACTCACATAAACCCTAATTCTGATGGAAACCGCTTAAATTCAAACAGCTTATGCATCTATAAACCCTAATTCTGATGGAAATCCCCAAATTACACACATCCAAACCCTAATTAATCAATCGGAACCCTAATTAGGTCTCCAAAACAAACACGATCTAATTGAATCAGATATATAGCGTAAAATCAACGAATTAAATAAATGAATCGAATGATATAATAAAATTGAATTGAATTGATTGATTAGTTAGTTAGTTAGTTATATACCTGATTGATTTATTGGAATTGAATTGAATCGATTGAGTGAAGTGTGTGAGAGAAGAAACGAAAAAAAATATATAAATACAATTAATTTGGGGCTTTTTTTTTTAACAAAATTCTTCAATTTATTATTTGGAAGAAGAGCCCCCTTTCTTACTTTTTCGGAGGTGGTTTCTACATAAAGCTAGTGGTAAGAATCCAATTAACCAAGTGATATAAATATCGGGCCCGTTTGGTACTTTTTGATTTGAGGAATGGAATCATTTTATAAAAAAAATTGTTTGGTTTGTTTTTGTGACTACACTCAGTAAAGTTGTTTTTGTGGTGAAAAGCTTAATTTCACTGTTGTATTGAATTTGAAACAAGTGAATTTGCCCCAAATCTGAAGTTACATACTCGGTAAAGTTATTTCGGGTCGGGTTTTTATTCGGGTTTTAGATCCGCGTGTTTTAGATCCAAGTGAATTGTAAACTTTTTTATCTGAATCGTGTTTTATTTGGCCAAAGTAAACTTTTTTATAATAAAATACTAGTAAACATTTTTAAAAACTTAGACTTTTTTTTTTTACTGTTTATCAAATACTTGACTTTTTTTTTTCTTTTAAAACTTGAAAAACTGAAAAATAAGAAAAATAAATTATTATTGATTTGATTGTGATAAATGTATTGATTAATAAGATTACATTAAGAAAATTATTGAATTAATTGCAATAGTCAAGTTAGTGACAAAACTTTTTCGTGACTAGATGAGTGACGAAAATTTCGTGACTATATATGCAAGTGACGATAAATAGTGACGACAATTATATATCGTCACTAATTAGTGACGAAATATATAAGTCGTCATTAAATTCTCGTCACTATAGGCCTTTTGAAAACAGAATCGATTACACGGTTTAGATTTTGAAAATTCAGTTTAATTGAAGAATTTCAAGGTTTTTTAATGGTGGGAAAAGTTGTTAGAGGAGAGAGAAGATAATCACTGTTTTTTCTTATTTACTTAAAAGTTTATTAATTACATCTTAAATAACAATTGCAGCTAGTTAGCTGAAAAGTTAAGGGACTGGAAGTGGATAAAAGAAAAAAGGTAAGGGACCAAAAATGAATATTTAGCGTTGACCAGATTTGTTTTTCAGTTCGTTTTTCTATCATTTCCATTCTTTTTTTAATCCGTTGATTTTGCTACCACAAGGATTTCGAAAACCCCCGAAAATGTGGCTTGTTTTGGGTAGAAAGCGGGTAAGAGTATAGTGGATTTGGGTTTGGGTTCGGTTGTTATTAATGATGATAATGATATCGAGGTTTTTTTGTCACTGGAGGATAATAGCATGCATAAAAACTATTGTACTATCTGCATCAAAAACCTGTACAAAGGATATATATGTAATTATTCACTTTGGGAGGGATATATATGCAATTCTGCCTAATTATTTTGGTGATTGATTTGTGTAAGTGATCAATGTTTGTTTGGGATAATTTTTTTTATTGAATTTGTTTGTTAATATGAGATTATTTATTTTGGTGATTGATCTCAACTTAATGAATTGACTTTATTAAAAAGTCAAACTGCATCCTTTTATGAAAAAAGTTCGAATACTAATACTATCATGTTTAAAATAAATAAAATTACTGTAGTATGGTTTAATAGGTAAAGTAACTATCATAAACAAACAAGTTTTAAAAGCTACCCACATCTGAAACTTTGAAGGCCTGATACTTAGATAACAGATATATAGAAAGTCATTGTGGTGAGTTCATCTTATTTTCTAGTAGTATATAAAGCTGATATCAATATACTATGCTTCCCAATGAGCAACACAAAGCTTCTTTAACCCCTTACAATTCTCAGCAACACTAATCAATCCAACATTGGTGCATCAACAATACATAAAGCATTTAAACCACGACATTTAGATAACGGCAAAACACCAACACCAGTCACATTAACATTTCCCAAATGAACCTCAGTTATCATCTCGAATCATCTCTAATGTCCTGTCCCACTTTCCACTACAGCAAATCAGCTTCAAGCTTCTCAAATTCTTAAAACCGCTAATCAACGGTATGAATAATCGTTTAATAAAACACTCCTTCTAAGTTTAATAAACGGAAATTCGGCATTAGGATAGTTAAATAACTTCTTAAAAGACAAAACTTCAAGCTGACTAGAGTTATCTAACAGCTCAAACATACCTAAATCAGTAGTCGAACAATAAACACATGAAAGTTCCTTCAACTTCTTCCAGTATTTACAGAAAAACCAGTCATACCTGATTATAAGTTAAGTTAGCTTAGGAACATCAGCTGACAGAGTTGACCTTTTCTGAAAGTCAAACCATGTTTTTGATGAAAATAGTGGTATTTTATACCTGAATTATCATATCAAAATTAAGTTCAATAAGTATTATTATGTGAATTTATTATCATAAAAAGTCGTTCTTTACATATTTATGTTCTAAATTGGGATAAAATCGTTAAGCATACAAAAAGTTGACTTTTTGAGTCAGATTATTTACTTTGACCAACTTCACTGAGTTTTTAATTGAATCGTACCTAAGAACATATATAAAGGTAGTTACTAGTGTCAAGTGAAGCTAATCAATCTTTTTTCACTAATTTTTATTACATAATGATTTTGGAAAATCTAAGGGCTGTTATTAGCTATATGAGTAAAATTGACCGTTGTTTTTTTTCATGTGACACCAAACAAAAAGGGCTCAAGTCTGTCATTATGGATATAAGTTATGCTAGATAGTTCATATTTTATGTAACATCGCCTTCATGTTTGGCAACCAATTGTCGAATATAGGATATGGAAAGCAATTTGTCATCAATCTTTCACCATTCTTTATGACTTGAGTTTGACCTCATGTTCTCTTTACCTAACATCGAAAATGAACACTCTTAAAGGATAATCACACTATTCAATTGAATTAGGACCTTGTGTTCTACTCGGTCAAGACAGGGTAGTTGTGTTGACCCGTACTCCAGTTTCATGTGTTCTACGAGTAAGTAACTATAGCAGTTTAAAAAAAAAAAAAAAAAAAAAAAAAAAAACGGTTTGTCAAAGGCAGAGAAGTTGTTTGCATGTTTGTTCTTGTAAAGCTATCGACATTTGAAAGTATAAAACAAGAAGAGAGGGAAAAGTGTATAATAAATAAAAGGGGTGAGAAATGAAGAAAAGGAAAGAGTTAAAGGACCTCTTATGTCATACCTCCAAATTCATTAACAAGTTTGAATATTTGTTAGGCGTGATTGATGGTCAAATAATTGGTCATAAGCTAAAATTGATACTTTAATCTTGTTTAATTATTGAATCTAGATGTGGCAATTTGTGCCTAAAATTAAAAAAAAAAAAAAAAAGTTAATTTTGGCTACTTTGTAAAAGATTTGGGCACATTTAGCCCCATCCTTTTTTTGAAATGGGCACATTTAGCCCATTTTTGAAAAGTTAAATGGGCATAACGGGCACATATTTTCTCTCAATTAGAGAACATTATAATCGTTTCTGAAGAAAAACTTATATATATATATAATATATTTAATTTTTTAATTATAAATGACGTATTACGTTTAATAAATTTATTTCGTCATTTTCGGTCTTCTATAAAGCGATTTGTATAACATGTGCCCGTTTAGCCTGTGCCCGTTTAGCCCGTGCCCGTTTAGCCCGTGCCCGTTTAAGCCCGTGCCCATTCTAACCCGTGCCTGTTCTAGCCCGTGCCCGTGCCCGCCTGCCCCGCCCATTTTGCCACCTCTAATTGAATCCTAATGGATAGATTAAATAATTGCGACACTGCCACAAGGAATTCGAAAACCCCCAAAATGTGGTTTGTTTTGGGTAGAAAGCGGGTCAAAATGATGACCCGGTAAAAAAAATTGGATACCTTGTTAAATTTCATACAAAGGGAATGAACAAATTAGATGTTTTAATGGGAAGAGGGTTTAAGCGGATGGTCATTAGTTCACAAATGGCGATATTCGGCTACGGTGGATTTGGATTTGGATTTAGGTTCGGACTTGGATTTGGGTTCAGGTTCGGGTTCGGGTTCTGGTAAGAGTACAGTGGATTGATTGGGTTCGGTTGTTGCTGCTGCTGATGATGATGATATCGAGGATTTTTCGTCACCCGAGGATAATAATGCTAAAGGTAAAAGTATTTATTTATTTTGGTGATTGATTTGTTAAAAGTGATTAATGTTTGTTTGGGATACTTTTATTGAATTTGTTTGTTAATATGATTATTGCGGGGTTTCCTCCGTCCCAAATTATAAGTCCTATTTTTGGTTGTCCCAAAATATTTGTCCTCTTTCATATTCCAACAAATCAAAAGCGACTTTAGTGGAGATAGATGATATTTGATTGGTTAGTAGAGTAGTTAGTGAAAATTTCTTAAAATTTGTGCAAAGTGAAAGTGGACTTATAATTTGGGACGGAGAGAGTAGTTTTTTAGGATTTAGGATTGCTTGTTATTTGATGTATATGTTTGTTACAGTTGGGCTACATACAAATTATTTTTTTTATCAACTGTAACAATAAGAGCAAAAGTATGAATTACATGTATTGTAGTAAAAACTTACTGTATGAAAGTTAAAGTTAACATGATAGAATATTATCAATTTTCATGGAACTGTAAAAGTATCAAACATGTTACTGCAATATGAGATGATATTTTATTTTAACGACTACACGACTATTTCAAACAAGTATTATAAGAATAAAATTTATTATATAATGCACCTAACATGTTTGAATATGTGAATCATAATAATTCTATAAACACATAAACACAAAGATCACGCAGCGGAATGGATCTACATAAACATGTAAATTAATTAACATAAAAACTAAATAGAAAACGCACCTTTTTGATTCCTAGCAAGAACAAGGAATCACGTGCTTCCAAGAACAAAATATAAACCCTAATAGGATTTATATGGATCGACTTTTTAAGGGTCAAATAGGGCAAGGTAACAACAAGCTAAAGTAAGCTTGTACTCCGTTCCTGTACACACGTACTGCTAGCGTCTCAATGTGAAAAGCTATGTTCAAGATCACAAATAAAACATCACAACACTTAGGGTTTGATGTTCTTGATAATACATGATCGAATCCACCAAGTACACATCGTTATTCGATCTAACAGGAATGTAAAAGAATAATCTAATATCATGGTCACACACGTATCATCACATGCACATGCATATTGCCATTATTCCTTTACTGTTTTTATTGTGTCAGTGGGAAAAGCAATATTGATCGACTAGTAAAATCGTTTAGGGATATTTGTATGATTAATAAATTCAATCGGTTTTGGGATATAATTTTGTCTGTCGATAAGCCTAAAACAAGAGGCAAAGGTTGCTTTTATAGCAATAAAACTTGTCCTCCAAGTTTTATTTTTCACCTCCTCATGTTTCATAAATCGACACTTAACCCCTTCCACTTTTCTTGTTCGACCATATAAATATTTGTGATTTAATAATTAATCATAAATCATTATATTAATTATTAATACATTGAGACTCATACGTAATGTGTGCAATCCCGAAGTCTCGGGTTCGAAACCGGACATACAAATATTAATAAATAATCCATAAATTCTAACAGCTCCCACTTGGATATTCATTAATATAGTAATGACATGGGTCAGTCTAGCTTAACCTTCCCAATGCCCCCAGCTTGATCCGAGTATGGTTTTCCTGGAAAAACCACGTGATGATTTTATCATCATACTTATCCTTTTGTTTCTAATACCGCGTTAATATGGATATGGATCTAGGTCATTCCATAATTAACTATTCTGTTTCTCGTTGTTATCGATTGATCAAGATTACCAAAACATCTGAACGTCTTCCAGATAGACTTTGGGTAAGGCCTTACAAACATCTTGTCAATCCTACGAGGGGCCCAGCAGTATTATACTTCAAAACAAATTTGAAGGAACAAATCCTTTATTGACTACGAGCGTGACCCTTGAATTTCACATCATTTTCCGAAAATTGCCCTTATAACTACCTTTTACGGTTAGCGTTAGACCATCTTACAGAAAATGAGCTACATTCTCGGCAGTCACCTGGTATCTCAAGTCTGAGGATAAATATTCATGATATACTTGATGACGACGATCCATAAAGTATAATCATGTGGTTGGGATAAGTCCTATATTCAATTTATCCAATATTGAATATCATGTGACATTGGTGTCTCAACCTTACAGTACATTCTACCAATCCTCACATTTGTCTTAGTTCAATAATATTCCCATATTATTAATTGACAACGGACTATTTAGAATAAAATAATAAAATAATTTTATTCATGGATTTAAACATGCAAATATAGGATACAATATTATGAATGAGAATAAACGTTATCCACACTTTATTTCATTAAAATAATATTGCTTTAATATCCCTTATCCAAATACTAACTAGATCAATGCATGATAATTCTCATTAATGAATTATGCCACAAGTCATGTTCCACATACTTGTTGACAAGGCATAAATCAACTAATGTTGATCTATCGGAATTTTAAGAATACTTATTTCAATAATGAAATACTTGTATGTGTGCATTCATCTATCTAGATATTGCCACATACTTCATAAAATGCGTGACATCCTCATGCACGAATTTATGACAATTAAACTACCAAACCTTGTAGTTAAAGTATTCTAATTCTTTATGTATAATGCAACCATGCTCATTATGAGCATAACTAGTACACATGGTTTCCTAATAAGGATGAGCTCCCACTATGACTAGTATTGAGTGTCATCTCAATCTTACTAGCATCATTGTATCAAACAACAATATGCTCTTTTTAAAAGTTCTGTAAACTTTAATATCCATCGTGTAATGTTTGATATCTTCAAATCCTTCAAGATTTGACCACTATATCAATCAAGCAATAACTTGCCATATAGTTCATATTTAGAATTTTGGAGCAAGTCCAGGCTGAGGATGTAAATTCTAAACCATATCCATTACACTTAGCTATCTAATAATTTCCAATTAGATACTAATGTTGTCAATCATCTTGTATCCAAGCATGATACAACAAGCAACATGATGTACATGAATAATCCTTTTGTCAACCTTAGATTTTGTTCATGTCATATCTTTTCAAAGATATGTTTCTATCTAGTTCTTCTAATAGAATATCATGTTCTTTTAGAATCAGTTATTTTACCGCTTATGTTTATAATCAAATAAACATATATTTCAAGGTTTTATTTTCTATATGAAGTTTCATTCCTAACTAAGACTTAACATTTAATGTTAACGTCAATGGAATGTTACTTCCCATATGTTATACAACATATATGAAATAAGAAAATAAATACATCACTCCCACTAGCTTTCAGGAATATTAAGAAATATCTTATTTTAATTATAAATCAAAACTAGATTTAATAACTAAAAATAAGTATATCTTCTAGATGCATGCATTAATCCATTTACAAATAATTTGCATTTTGTATATTATTAAAGATTATTTGAATTCAAACACTCCTTCCAATTACTTTTCGTCCTCGCTCAAGTAATTATTAAAGAAAGAGTTTTGACATTCCATTATTAATTTCATATAAATGAAACTAATAATGACAATCATAATCTTTATATATTTAATGTGCTTAAAAGAATTTCAATCACATTTAATTACTTAAGTGTGATTGATAATCTTTTCACATATTAAATATGTATACAAATTTGTCCATTATGATTTCTACACAAGAATTTTAAATCTCTAGGATTTTCATTTCCTTTGCAGAAATTCATTTCCATTCTATAGTGTTACTATAGAGTTTAAGATCAACTATGTTTCCAAACTAGTTATCTTTCTTGGACTGCATCTAATTATTCATAGTATGAGTAATTTTCCAAATAAACATTTGCAATTTATTAACAGGCATATCACGATCCTGTAACTCATAACCCTCAACATATTCTACAAATATTTGAGATATCCTTGCGGATCTATGAATTTGAGAATTCCATCATCTTTGAGATTTAACACTAACATGTTAAATCCTTATAATGATCTTGCTAGTGTATTTTAGAAGATTATGTATCTTGTAATTTTATCTTATGAAGATAAAACTCCCACTCGCCTTTTGCAATTTATAGATTACCTATAAATGCTTAGCAAATAGAGCAACACAAAACTTGTTCTCTTTTAGGACTTTACAGATACAAATTGACAGTTCCTAACCTTAATTTGTTAATAACCTACCCAACAAGTAGTTTAACAAATTCTGAACTTCAATTTTTAAGACTTAATGTGATTCGTCACATTCCATAATCAATGGTGTCTTATTAATCTTCTAGGTTGGAGTCTTAATTGAGTATATCCAATTCATACTCAATTTTCTAACCTTGATATCTTTTAGGAAGAATTGAAGATATAATTATCTTAAATCAAACAATGTTCCAAGAGTTTGATTTTCCTAACTGAACATACCATCAATACTATGTATTTCATTAGGATTAATATTGTAAGTTAATCTTACAATATATAAGATAAGTATACATATCGTATTGGCTTACCTATTTACCAACTAAATCACTTTAATGGTACAATAGATTTTCCAAGCCAATTGCATGCTTTATAACATAAGTGCCTTTTAGCCCAAGCCACTTAATTTCTATGTCTTACCAAAAAGACATAACCTGTTATAATCCCAATCTACGTTATAAGTCATTGATGAACTCCATGACTTCTTGTATATGTCTTAATTAAAAAACATAACAATATAACGTCTTACTTTGTTATAAGTCTTATAATAACAATAAAAGACTTCATATTTATATCTTTATACTAAAATATAAATATGCATAACTAAAGTAATTATGAAACCCACAACTTGGTTTCAATAGTATTTCAAGTTAATTTATTACTTCATGTATTTATGTCATTCCAAGAATACATAAACATTCAAATTTTGAAGTAGTATAAGATTACTTCATCTATTTATGTCATTTCATCAATACATAAATATTTATTTTGAAATAGTCTTATTAACATATCGACACTTGTTCTAATAAATATCTAATTTTAGAAACTTGTAAATTACATAGTTTCATCTCATCAGCTGAGGCTGCAATGATGAAAGTATGTAATTTACCTTGTCATTAATATCTAGTAATGAAAGTAGATATTAACTCCAAGTGTTCTACAAATTAGAATGTGTATAAAACACATTAGAACATTGATCTCTTACCTTACAGTCAAGAGAACCCTATAAATCATATTCCTTTATGTTGTTGCTTGCACACAATAAGATTTCTCCCACTTGTGCATGGAACAACATTATGTATCAGATAAACAACACGTCAATAGTTTGCTTATTTGATTAATATGATTGTGTCATAGATATAAGTAGATATAGAATCACCTCGTCTAGTAAGGAAACGTACACGACTATCCTTAATACCACAAGTGTCTATAATTGGAAAATATTTTATCTCAAGAAATTCTAGAGATTATCGGGTAACTACCAAGACTTGTAGCTCCCACTGAATTTAAGATCACTGCATGAACTCATTATTCAGTAATTACAACACAATGCTCCCACTGGGTTTGACAACATTATAAATGTTCCATAACCAGTAAAAGCAAGTAGTGTGCTGCTTACTTTCCTACACCTTTGAGTAATGCCTTACGTAATACATACTAAGGTACTTCAAAGAATGTATTCTACTTTGTGAATGATGGAATATCCATCAATGCAATTAACTTGAAAGAATTGGGTATGCAATTTCTTCCTTAATTAGGTCTACTATCCCCATCATGGAATGTAGCACCTTTTAAATGGTTAAAGCATAATAACTAGATCAACTATTCTAGTTAGCCTTTTACCAATTTTGCGGTAATTAGTCTAACTTCTAATTTAATAACTCCTAACCATGCAATTTCTTAAGAAATTCGCCACGAGTTATTTCTTAGAATTTAGACGATTCCAATTTTCCTATTATACCTTTCTCACTCATGAAAAGGAATAGGATTAAGTCTCACTCTTCACACGGAAAGTGGACTCGGTCTATTCTTTTCAGCAAAAATTGACTCTATCCAAAACCCCTACGGGTGTAGATCAATTTACTACTAAAAGAATATCTCATGTTTACGGTTTTAACGTTGCATTAAATACATTAAAAGAATTTGCAAAATTCAATTTAGTATTTTTGATAATAACTTTTCAAGAAAATTAAACACCCACGGTAAATAAATTTCACCATTTAATTTTCATTGAAAATTAGGATCCAAATTGACGTCGTTTCATCACATCAGCTTTGGCTGCTAGCAATGAAAGTACTCAATAAGGTAGAGCTGCACTCAATTGCCAATATACAATTGCAATTCCTAGAATCATGGGACTTACATATTATGCCAACCTCAGTTGCAAATGTAAGCATGTTTCATCCCCAAATCTTTATGCCTTGACGTCGTCCCATCACATTCAGCTTTGGCTGCTAGTGATGAAAGTGCTCAATTAAGTTAACCAACTTAAGAAACTGTAAATTGACGTCGTTCCATCACATTCAGCTTTGGCTGCTAGTGATGAAAGTACTCAATTTACCCTTAGACAACAATCCTTTGAACATCAACATTCAGCTTTGGCTGCTAGTGATGTAGGATGAGGCCTTAGGTGTTCCTTTTTGTAGTTGGTTGGCATATTACTTAAATTTAAGGGTATTTAAATTTTTTTGATGTATGTTATCAAAAAATATGTACAAAGATGTCATGCATTCATCTTTGTATCATATGTTTTCTACAAAAACCAGTTTACTCATTCGTAAGCTCAAATCATCAAAGTTTTTAATTGAGGCGTTGAGCAAATTACAACATTGCCTTAAGATGCTTCGTACTTTTTCATTGTGTACTTGGTAAGTCTATTATTGACGCACAGGCGAGCGGAGGAGCAAACGTTCACCCTAAGGTGATTAAAACCGCGCCCCTTTCGGATGACAATTTAATGTCAAGCCTCCTTATACCCACTTTATTAGTTTGTCAATAATAGGTCCGCCGCTTCGACCACTTTTGTACAGTCGCATCAATCAACTTAAACTTATGATTTTCTTGCTTAAAACAATTTATGTAGTAAATTATTAATTGCTAATCTCGCCTGGGAGCAAATTACCGTGCGAAGCGAACCACTGTCGGCACATAAGACTTGGCAATTAAATGGTTTACTACAAAGGTTTCATAGTTATTAGGTTCATTTATTTTTATTTTGAAAAATTACCCTCTTTGTTGTTACAATCCATCATAATTAAACACACAAAGAACAAGTAATTCAAAAAATAAATAAACACATAATAACACATATATGATCATTAACAATATCATATAGCCACATGCAAACCTTTTTGATAAATCCTATTAATTATCTATGTGAATTTATATGTATCTAATCAATAAAACTCCCATTGGTTTTCGAGCTCATTGTACCCAATGGACCACAGACGCCAAATAAATTTGGCCGCGTAAGTTTTGATCAATTAGATACCACATTGCACATAACCAATTTTAATTAATATATTAGGGTCTTCCCTAATTTAAGATCTATCTTAAAAATCATGTGGCAAACAAATCAACAAACATTCCATGACAAAATATGCAAGATTTTGTCATGGATCCCATATTGCACATATAATCATGTTAACACATATTATCATGTCAATATATCCTGTACGCAATCTAATTAATTAATTAACGACGTCACATAAGGTACTCATTAATTAATCCCTAAAAATTGCATGCAATCCTAGGGTTTTCTACAAAAACTCAAACCCTAAATTATTTTAAATTAGGTGTCGACCTAATTAATTACAAAATTAGGGTTTACTTAAACAAAACAAACCCTAGATCATTAATTGCATGTATCTAATTAAAGATTCAATTTTTAAGGTTTTATGTAATCAATTACATGTTAAAAACGCGGCTCATGATGCCACTGTTGGAATATGTGAATCATAATAATACTATAAACACATAAACACAAAGATCACGCAGCGGAATGGATCTACATAAACATGTAAATTAATTAACATAAAAACTAAATAGAAAACGTACCTTTTTGATTCCTAGCAAGAACAAGGAATCACGTGCTTCCAAGAACAAAATATAAACCCTAATAGGATTTATATGGATCGACTTTTTTAGGGTCGAATAGGGCAAGGTAACAACAAGCTAAAGTAAGCTTGTACTCCGTTCCTGTACACACGTACTGCTAGCGTCTCAATGTGAAAAGCTAGGTTCAAGATCACAAATAAAACATCACAACACCTAGGGTTTGATGTTCTTGATAATACATGATCGAATCCACCAAGTACACATCGCTGTTCGATCTAACAGGAATGTAAAAGAATAATCTAATATCATGGTCACACACGTATCATCACATGCACATGCATATTGCCATTATTCCTTTACTGTTTTGATTGTGTCAGTGGGAAAAGCAATATTGACCGATTAGTAAAATCGTTTAGGGATATTTGTATGATTAATAAATTCAATCGGTTTTGGGATATAATTTTGTCTGTCGATAAGCCTAAAACAAGAGGCAAAGGTTGCTTTTATAGCAATAAAACTTGTCCTCCAAGTTTTATTTTCCACCTCCTCATGTTTCATAAATCGACACTTAACCCCTTCCACTTTTCTTGTTCGACCATATAAATATTTGTGATTTAATAATTAATCATAAATCATTATATTAATTATTAATACATTGAGACTCATACATAATGTGTGCAATCCCGAAGTCTCGGGTTCGAAACCGGACATACAAATATTAATAAATAATCCATAAACTCTAACATAACACCCATAAAATCAAGAACCAGCCAGTAGTTATCTGGAAACTTGTAAGTAGTCTTTAATATATACAAAGAAAAGAATACTTAAACATCGCTAGTAAGGTGACTGGTCATAGCAACATCATTGGTAATATTTAAATGGATTGTTTATGTCAACTGTCTATCCCTTTATTATGGAATAATCCTATGTCAACTCTTTGTCTTTATGGAATAATCGTATGTCAACTGTCTAGAGTCTAGACATATAAATCAGTATTAAACTGCTAATAGTGGTTGACGTGCAAGGACGATTTAATCTTATAAACTTTGATGCTACATCTACAAAAATTTTACAAAAGATTTTTTCACAAAATGATCTGGCATACATTCATAGGAAGATGATAATTTAAAAAGAAAAGAGAGGATTAGTTAAGATGATTTATATTGGTGACAAGTCATTTTGTGAAAGATTTTTTGTCAATATTTTGTAGATGTAGCATTTTCTTGTTTGCATGTTTGTTCATAGGAAGATGATAATTTAAAAAGAATAGTATAGTTAAAGGCAGAGAAGTTGTTTGCATGTTTGTTCTTGTAAAGCTATCGACATTTGAAAGTATAAAAAAAAAGAGAGGGAAAAGTGTATAATAAATAAAAGGGGTGAGAAATGAAGAAAAGGAAAGAGTTAAAGGACCTCTTATGTCATACCTCCAAATTCATTAACAGATGGATTCAATCTTTGTTAGGTCAACTGATAGTTTATTATTGTTTAATTACTGAATCGTAATGGATTGATTGATTAATTAATTGCGACACTACCACAAGGATTTATAAAATAAGAGGTGCGATCCCCTACAAAGGGGAATGAAAATAAAAAGTGTAAAAAGTATTTCTAGCCATCAGATCAGTCAAAACTTTGACCAAAAAACAATCCACGGTTGCTAACTCTCCATTCTAATAAAAGGATAAATAAGTAATTTTACAACCAAAAACCCTCGTATACCCCTCTACTTTTTTTCACTCCACTCTCACTCTCTCTCTATTTCCGATCAAAATTTGGGGAAATTTTTAGGGTTTTAATTTCCGATCATCTCCCACTAAGTCGATTATATTTCCGATTAAAATTTGGTGAGAATCACAATACTCGAAGATGAATCAACTTGGTAAGTTTATTTCAGATTATGTTTTAATTTTGTTTTAGAATAAAGTCGAAGAACGTAGTTGAAGAATTAGGGTTTTTTAGAATGTAGTCGATTAATTAGAGTTTTTGAGAATGTAGTTGAAGAATTAGGGTTTTTTTATAAATTTATGATTTTAATTTTTTTTTAATTTTTTTTTTTATAATTTTTTTAGAATCTTCAACTGGAACGATTTGTTCATCAGTTATGATTTTTTTTATATATTTTTTATTTTTTTTTTATAATTTTTTTAAGTTGGTTCATCAGTTTTTGTTGTGTTATGTGTTGTGTTTTATGGTTCATCAATAAACTGATGAACCTATAAACTGATGAACCATAACTAGTTTTGGTTCATCAGTTTTTGTTGTGGTATGTGTTGTGTTTTTTGGTTCATCAATAAACTGATGAACCAATAAACTATTTATGGTTCATCAGTTATTTGTGTATGTTGTGTTTTTGGTTCATCAATAAACTGATGAACAAATAAACTATTGAAGGTTCATCAGTTTTTGTTTTGGTATGTGTTGTATTTGGTTCATCAATAAATTGATAACCAATAAACTGATGAACCTATAAACTATTTTGGTTCATCATTTTTTGTTGTGGTAAGTGTTGTGTTTTTGGTTCATCAATAAACTGATGAACCAATAAACTATTTGTTTCATCAGTTTTTTGTTGTGGTATGTGTTGTGTTTGGTTCATCAATAAACTAGTTATTGGTTCATCAGTTATTAAGTGATAACCAATAACCCAATTTTCGGTTCATCAGTTATTAAGTGATAACCAATAATCCAAATTTTGGTTCATCAATAAACTAGATATTTTGTGTTGAAAGGTGGTTCATCAATTTTAAGTTGGTTCATCAGTTATTAAGTGTTTGATTCAGCTTATCTGGCTATATATATTATTTTTTTTTGTTCATCAATTATTGTCCTTATTATATGATTTTTTTTTTATAAATATTTTTAGAATCTGGAAGCAATATTGAAAAAGAGAAGAGATCCAAAAGATTCAATGACAGACCAGCTCTAAAAGGTATGAAACTGTGATTTCAGTTATGTTTCAGTTTTGGTTCATAAATTATTGTAATTATTACATGGTTCATCAATAAACTGATGAACCAATAAACTGATAACCAATAATCCAATTTTGGTTCATCAGTTTATTTTGTTGTGGTATGTGTTATGTGTTGTTGGTTCATCAATATAGTTAGCGATCTGTTTATTTTGTTGTTGTATGTGTTGTGTTTTTGGTTCATCAATGAACTGATGAACCAGTAAACCAATTTTTGGTTCATCAGTTTATTTTGTTGTGGTATATGTTCATCAATACTCTTTTGGTTCATCAGTTATTTCATATTCAAAGTATGTTCATCAGTTGATTTTTTTTTTTTTTTTTTTTTTTATAGGTAATGCTGCAAAAAAAGCAAAGTTGTTGATCACTTATTCTCCCAGTGACGATGACTTTGTTGATGATGCATTTGGTCGTCCGAAAGCTAATGTGTCTAAAAAACTTGCTACCATTTCTACCTCTAAACCTTCTTTATCTAAACCTTCTAAAACAAATATCTCTAAAGACCTTAAGCCGCAATTAAGTCTTCTCCAAACTTCCAAACAAAATAAATTTCCAGTGGTTAAGATAAAAAATTTTCCTGGTCCGTTATACGACCTCATTCAGACAATTACTGAGGATCAGAAAGAAGCTATTGCAAGTTTGGGTTTTGAATCACTGTTGGAATTTCAAGTAAATGGAACAACAAGTCGTTTGGGTTATTGGTTGCTGACTAAATTTGATGGTTTATCGGGAACTCTAAAAGTTTTTGGTGAAAACATACAAATAACGCCTGAATTGGTTCACCAAACATTTGGGTTTCCAATGGGCACATTGGCTGTTGATGTACGAGAGATTTTAAAAGAAAGGTCAAATGTAACGTATAGAGAATGGAAAGACCAGTTCAAGAAAGTTTCTAGATTGTATGTTAACAAACTGATGGAACGAATGAGGAATCAAATTAGGAGAAATGATAGTGGGAATCTATTTAAGATAAACTTCCTAGTTCTCTTTTGTACTATTATGTCCTATGTTACCACAACGGGGACTCTCAATCTAGGGGTTATCCCATCTCTTACCAACCTTGAGAAGGTAAGAGAAATGGATTGGTGCCAATATGTGGTTGATAATCTCATGAAGGAAAAGTTAGCTTGGAAACCGGGGAAAACGTTCTATGGACCACTCTTGGTGCTAGAGGTAATTACTAATTTTTTTTAATCTTATTTTTATATGTTATGTTACCTTTGGTTCATCAATTAGCTTATATGTGTTTATCAGTTTGGTTCATCAGTTGTGTTATGTTAGGCTCATCAGTAGTCATTGGTTCATCAGTTGTGTTATGATTGGCTCATCAGTTATATTTGGTTCATCAGTTGTCATAGGTTCATCAGTTGTGTTAGGTTCATCAGTTATGTTAGGCTCATCAGTTGTCATTGGTTCATCAGTTATCATGAGTTCATTAGTTGTTTTTCAGCATCTTTTTTTAATCTACCTTTATATTAAAAATGCAGGTTATATTCGCCAATTCACTACTCCAAAACCCAGAATACCCAGCGTTTGAGTACTGGAAAACAGAAACATTGCAAGAATTGGAGGTGATGATGTTTGGGAAATGTCGAAAACAAAGGACTCCTAAAGCAACTAAGACAGAGGAGGAAGAGGAAGAGTTGGAGAAAGAAGAAGAAGAAACGAAGGATGATGATGATAATGAAGAAGCAGATGATGATGGAGAGAATGAGAACGTTGATGATCCAGAAATCTTAATGATAGAGAATGAAAAAAATGATGAAGAAGAAGAAACTGAGAAAGATCATGAGAAAGAAGAAGAGACTGATAAAGATGATGAAGAAGAGGAAGAGAATGAGGAACATGTTTATGATGAAACATCTCATATGCGTAAGAATTTTAATATTTATTAAACTATGATTATTAGGTTCATCAATTAACCGTTAATATATGTTTTAAAATTAAATTCTAACAATTTAACAGATGATGTGAACGAGAAAGATGCTGTTGATGAGGAAGATGAGGAACAAGAAGACATAGAAAATGTTGTAGAACCTACAAACAAACCGAAATGGTCAAGAAGCCATATTTCTAACTTCTTAAAAGGAAATAAGAATGATGACGGTAAGTTCATCAGATGAACTTAATGGAGTTTTAGGGCAGTTTTTTGTGTATATGTTTAAGATCATCAGATGAACTTTATGGAGTTTTAGGGCAGTTTTTTCATATGTTCATCAGTTATATTATACGTAATTATAACTATGTTTGTTAATTAATGGAAAGTGAACATATAATTTTCATATGTTCATCAGTTATATTATATGTTCTTCAGTTATATTATATGTTCATCAATAATTTTCATATGTTCATCATTTACCTAAAAAACTTGTATCTAGACTTAGCGATTGAGCAACCAATCCAAAAAACAATGGAAGTGACGCCACAAGCAGCGGACAATGAAGAAGGGCAAAAAACTGATCAACAAGGTACATACTGAAACATTCTTATTGATGAACCTGTTAATACTTATAAAAACTTTCGATGAAATTACAGTCATCATTCTTCTTACCTGTTAAAAGGTGGAAAATATGTAGGAAGCAAAAGGAAAAGGAAAAGAAATTCAGAGGAAAGAGTCTCCAAAAACAAAATATCTCCAAAGAAATCGCATTCGATGAACATGTTCAAAAGGCAAATAACATACAAAAGAAAAACAAAATCAAAATCTCCTAATGTTATTCAACCTGTTCAGAGGAAAGAGCCTTCAATTGTAGAAGAAGATGAGATTCATGAGCAAGTAGCTGATTATGCTCATACCCATATAGATGATATTGAGGAGAATCAATGGGTAGATTCACAGCCGATCGGTAATAATCTTTTTTGTGATATTTGAAATTCTTATGCTCATCAATTAGTTGTGATATTAGCGATTTAAGGTTTATCAATTGTTTGTCCTGTGTTGTGTTTTGGTTCATCAGTTTATTGGTTCCATCAGTTTATTTTGTTCTGGTATGTGTTGTGTTTTTTGGTTCATCAATAAACTGATGAACCAATAAACTGATAACCAATAAACTGATGAACCAATAAACTAATTTTTGGTTCATCAGTTTATTTTGTTGTGGTATGTGTTATTTTTGGTTCATCAGTTTAAATTGATGAACCTAAAACACATAACACAGGACATCAATTATTGTTATGTGTTATATGTTTTTGGTTCATCAATTTTATGTATATTAAATTTATGTTCTTCTATATTGTTTTTTGGTTCATCAATTGTTTAACAGATGATCCTATTCCAATGAAAGCAAATGATGGAAATATTGAAATGGATCATACAATGACCGGAACAGACGATACAGCTGATATGCGTAAGAATTTATTATTTATTAAACTATGATTATATTAGGTTCATCAATTCGCCGTTTATATATGTTTTAAAATTTAATTTAACAATTTAACAGATGATGATATTCCAATGTCTGGAACTGATGAAACGGCTGAAAATGGAAATGATGAACGGAACACCTCATCATCTGCAAGTATTAAGCTAACCCAACAGTTATCAGCAATTATATTAGAATTTCAAGGGGTGTATTCCCAATTCAAATCAGCGGAGGTAAAAATCTTTAAACTTATTAGTCAAAGCATATGTAAACTGATGAACCATTATGATATAACTGATGAACCATTGAAATATAACTGATGAACCTTATAAAATAACTGACAGGAGTTCAGCCATTCACTGAAGAACATGTTAACAATATTTCAAGAACTCAAGATTGATATTGATGACATGCTAAGTGCTGGATTGGAAAAATACCCCGGAAATGAATCGTTGTTGGAAGTCCGAGACTGGATGAACAGGTTGGTAAACAGAACAACGGTTGAGAGCTCCCAGAGTGAAGATGAGAACTCAATGCTGATGCTAACAATGGGTGATGATAACGATGGCTCTGAGGCTAAGGAAGTAAGTAAACAAAAAGATGAAACGTTAACTCAAATCTACTTGGATCCAAACATTATTGAAGAAATTGATAGGATTCAACGTCAAAAGCAGGTAATAAAATCAAAATCCATTTTGTACCTAATTGATGAACTTATAATTTATTTGTATTATGAAAACACTTGATACAAAAAAAGTAACTGATGAACCCTTTACTGAAAACAGATTCGAAAGCCAGAATTCCCAATATTCACGGAGCAATTGCAGGCTATTGTTTTGTATGAAAAGAAGAATGACTCCGACCAGTTGTTGGATGAGTTGATTAAAAAGACACCTTTCTTGCAACCATCGTCAGAATTGTTGAGTGGGGAAATTGATGACAGTGCTTGGAAAATAATAGAACTGGACGCTTCCGCACAAGATATGGCACAAGATACACCACAAGATACACCACAAGATATGCCACTGATGGTAACCCCCATATCAATGATACCTCCATCAGCCGAAGAAAAATTAAGTATGAGTGAAACAAAAGATGAAGAATTTTCCACACCACTAAATTCTTTCAACACAATCGCTCAAAAGCTTAAAGTGCCTGAAACGGTGAAGAGAATTAGACAAGGTGAAGAAGGCTTGGAAAATATAAAAGAAAAGAGAAAAGTCAAGCCTACTGAATCTCTTAGATCTCCGTATTTACAAAGAGTAGTTGTGATGAAGAACAAAGTGCACGAGATGGAAAAAAAGGTAGCTGATACAATTTTCGCTGCTAGAGGAGGTCTCGAGTAAGTAATATGAATTAGGTTCATCGATTTAAAAATTATATTTCTTAATCAGTAGTTTTTTTTTTTTTTTTTTTTTTTTTTTTTTTTTTTTTTTTTTTTCCATTCTAAAATATTATCTTAAAATGAAATTGCAGTGATGTGTTATTTCATACCTTCTTTATTGACGGTCAAAGAGTCCACTTTGAGAGCTTCAAAGAAGGAAATGAAATCACTTCAGGAACGATTGATTTGTGGGTGCATCTACTTAACGTAGCAGAAGATAAAAGGAGTCCTGGATCATTGAGGAAGCTATATAGCCATACATCAATTATTGTAAGTTACAAAAACTTTTATCAATTATGATTCAATAGTTGAAATCAGTTTACATATGCTTCGACTAATATTGATGAACCACAGACACCAGAAATGGAGAAAATGGGTATAAACTCGAAGCCTCTCCATTCAAAGTTTGAGGAGAACATGAACAATATTTTGTTTTTGTCCACTGCTTATAAATCTATCAAAGATATCGATCTAGTAAGCATTTCTATTTTACTAGTTTGTAGGAGATAAAAAACTGATGAACAAATTTATAATTGTAAATTTTAACACTTTATGTTTTACAGATGTTTTTTCCAATGATGCTTGCTGAAGAACATTACTATGTTGTCTGTTTCAACTTAAAAGAACCGCAAGTACATATTCTTGACAACATGGATCACAATGATACAATCGCAGATAGATATCAGAAGAAATTCAAATATTTGGTAAGAATTTTATGTATATTAAATTTATGTTCATCAATATTGTTAGCGATCTAAGGTTCATCAATTATTTATCCTGTGTTATGTGTTTTTGGTTCATCAGTTTATTTTGTTGTTGTATGTGTTGTGTTTTTTGGTTCATCAATAAACTGATGAACCAATAAAGTAGTTTTTGGTTCATCAGTTTATTTTGTTGTGGTATGTGTCATGTGTTATGGTATGTGTTATGTGTTTATTGGTTCATCAATAAATTATTGTTATGTGTTATATGTTTTTGATTCATCAATTTTATGTATATTAAATTTATGTTCATCAACATTGTTTTTGGTTCATCAATTATTTAGATCGCTATAAATTAATTGTCCTGTGTTATGTGTTTTAGGTTCATCAATTATTTGTCCTGGTGTTATGTGTTTTTGGTTCATCAATTTTTGTCCTGTGTTGTGTTTTACATTCATCAATAAATTTAATTTCCTGTATCATGTTTTTGTAGTATAAGTTTCAACTGCTACTTGTATGTCCTGTGTCGTGTGTTTTGGTTCATCAATTATATGTTCATCAATTATTATAGGTTCATCAGTTATCAGTTAAATTGAAGCTATCAGTTAAATTGAAGCTCACTGTTTATTTATTTGTTGTTACAGAGATATCTCTTTCTGAGGTTCTTGAAAAAGAATGAGTATGCGCATATTGAAGAACTAAACAAATACCCAGTGTGTTGTGTGAAAATGCCATGGCAAACCAAAAACAATTACATTGATTGTGGTATTTTCGCTATGAGACATATGGAAACATATTTGGGTAACAAGTTCTTTGATGCTGGGTTTGCAAAAGAAGGAAAAGAACAAAACAAACAGATCGAAGACTTGAGAAAGAAGTACCTTACAAAGATTTTGTTGTCCGACTGCAACCAGAACAGAAAAGTGGTAGAGGAGGAGGTTGAAGATTATCAAAATTTAAGTCTGAAGGATAAGAGAATCCTCCAAAAATTGTCGGCAAAGAGTATTGTAGAACGTGCCGCCGACTATTTTGAGAAGGAAGCAAATGCTCTTCAAGAACGAAAGAAGTGAAAAGAGGTGAGTGAAAACGGGCAAGTGATTTTTGGTGTGGTTAAATAGTTTGCAACACTAACTGTTTTTGTTGCTTAGAAAAGGCAAGCATTTTTTATTTCAAGAACAATCTGATGTAATTTACAGTTAAATAGTTAGGAGTAGTAATCTGATCTAATTGATAAATATGATTTATTTTGTATGAATTTTAGTTTTCTTTGTTCATCAATTGATGAATATATTAACTATCTGTCATGTTTCTTTGTTCATCAGTTACTGTGCTGTGTTATGTGTTTTGGTTCATCAGTTATTGAACTGTGTTATGTGTTTGTGGTTCATCAGTTTATTGGTTCATCAGTTTATTTTTTTTTTGGTATGTGTTGTGTTTTAAGGTTCATCAATAAACTGTTGAACCTAAAACTAGTTTATTGGTTCATCAGTTTTTGTTGTGGTATGTGTTGTATTTTTTGGTTATCAATAAACTGATGAATCATATAACTGATGAACCAATAACTAGTTTTGGTTCATCAGTTTTTCTTGTGGTATGTGTTGTATTTTTTGGTTCATCAATAAACTGATGAATCATATAACTGATGAACTAATAAACTAGTTTGGTTCATCAGTTTCTGTTTTGGTATGTGTTTGTGTTTTTTGGTTCATCAATAAACTGATAACCAATAAACTGATGAACCTATAAACTATTTGGTTCATCAGTTTTTGTTGTGGTATGTGTTGTGTTTTGTGGTTCATCAATAAACTGATGAACCTATAAACTAGTTTATTGGTTCATCAGTTTTTGTTGTGGTATGTGTTGTATTTTTTGGTTCATCAATAAACTGATGAATCATATAACTGATGAACCAATTAACTAGTATTGGTTCATCAGTTTTTGTTGTGGTATGTGTTGTATTTTTTGGTTCATCAATAAACTGATGAATCATATAACTGATGAACCAATATCTAGTTTTGGTTCATCAGTTTTTGTTGTGGTATGTGTTGTGTTTTTTGGTTCATCAATAAACTGATGAACCAATGAACTATTGAAGGTTCATTAGTTTTTGTTGTGGTATGTGTTGTGTTTTATGGTTCATCAATAAACTGATGAACCAATAAACTGATGAACCAATAACTAGTTTTGGTTCATCAGTTTTTGTTTTGGTATGTGTTGTATTTGGTTCATCAATAAATTGATAACCAATAAACTGATGAACCAATAAACTATTTTGGTTCATCAGTTTTTGTTGTGGTAAGTGTTGTGTTTTTGTTGTGGTATGTTTTGTGTTTTTGGTTCATCAATAAACTAATTAACAAATAAACTGATGAACCAAAAACTAGTTATGGTTCATCAGTTTTTGTTTTTGTATGTGTTGTGTTTTTTGGTTCATAATAGAATACTATTATCTCAATTCAGAATTACTTTGATCATTATGAAAAAAAAAAAAAAAAAAAAGCATTCTTATCAAACAAACTTCACATTGATTTGTCTAACAGAAAAATCAAAGTTACTTTGATGATTATCAAAAAAAAAAAAAAACATTTGTATCAACCAAACTTCACATTTATTTATCTAACAGACAACTAAGTAACTACACAAGCATTCTTCTCAGTCAATCTCGCCTTCTTAGCAGCCAATCTCGCCTTCTGCTTCATCTCCTTCACAGCAGCCTTATCACTAGCCTTCTTAGCAGCAATTTGAGCTCTAATGGCATTGCACTTCGCCTGATTATGATCGTTCATGCTAGATTTGCAGAATCTACAGTTCTTTCTACGCTTCCCACTTGGATTAAGAGAACGCTCAACACTGCTCTTAATCCTTTTTCGCGACCCTTTAGTACTAACCTGTTTTGGACCAAAAAACAAGACAATAACAATTGGATGATGAAAAATATGTTGAACAACAACTGATGAACCTATCATAACTGATGAAACTATGATAACTCATGACTATAATTGATGAGCCTAAAGATAACACATGACTATAATTGATGAACCAATGATAACTCCCAACCTTTGATAACATAACCAATGCTAACACAAATAAACTAACTGATGAACCTAACTAAAGTGCATAAATTGAATAAAATCGGATAAAAATCAGTACTAACCTGCTTTGGAACATTTACAATGGTCTCTTCCGGTTGCGACACACCAAGAATAGAAGCAATCCTATCTCGTTTATTAGTCTTTTTAGGCACAGGAACATCAGCATCTGCCTTCGCCATTAACTGAACCTGATGATCTCTAAACTTTTGCAGCAGCTCAGGATCATTTGCATAACGATTCACACAATACTCAACTGATCTGAATATCTCACGCAAGATCATATCAGGACTGTCACCAGTGGCTTGAATGACTGATGCAGGTGGTAATGAATCTTTTGACCAACGCCTAAGCACATATTTCTTTGGAAAGTTTTTAACCTTTGACAACCGAATAACATAAAAGATATGACGACATAAAAGTCCATATGACTCAAAACGTTTGCACGAACACTGGTAAAAATCTTCAGCTGGTTTACACAAGACCTGAAAAAAAAGGAAGTAGTACATACAGTGGGTGAATACAAAAACTGATGAACAAAAACTAATGAAAAAAACTGATGAAACAAAACTGGAAAAGAACTTTGATCAATTTGATGAACCAGAAAAAATTGATGAACCAAAAAGAACTTTGAATAGAACTTTGAAAAGAACCTGAAAAAATTGATGAAACAAAACTGTCACTATAAAAAGATGTTACCTCATAAAGTACGTCATGCAGAGCTTTCCCTTTGACTATACGATGTCGCCTAGAAATCTGCTCATCTTCACCATTATCTTGTATAACATATTTTTTGCCAGAATCAACATCCGAAACACTAACCGACATACATGAAATCACAGAAGCATAAATCTCAGCTTGAACATCAAAGAAAATGGACCGAGTGTATAATTCTGAGGCCTCCTTTTCTATCTGAAGTTCGGTGTGCATATCTGGAATAGTATACCGACTGTCATGATCATTTTTACGTTGAGCAAATCCTTGACAACCCACCACACTATCAAAATGATTATAGAACTCCCATAAAGTCAAATCAATACTTGTCAAGCGACCGTAGGCATTGTTTTCACTCTCAGACCTAGAAGAAGTACGCATCAAACCTGACATCAACTCATCCCTATAATAGGCTGGAATCCATTTATGCCTCAAATTATACATATCTGAAAGCCATTTGTGACTCTTCAAATCGAAATCAACTAACAAACGCTCCCACAAATCCTCAAACTCTTCCGGCTCTATTCTATCAGTCCAAACAATATCTGATATTCTTCTTTTAAAAGTTTCATCTTTAGCTAACTCGGGACCAACCTACAAATTCAAGATCAAATTTAAATGATGGACAGAACTCACTGATGAACATTATTCTATAAAACTAACTGATAAAACAAAAAAGTTGATTGGTAAAACAAAAAACTGATGAACCAAATACAACACATACCAAAACAAAAACTGATGAACCAAAACTAGTTATTGGTTATTGATGAACCAATAAAAGCTAACTGATGAACATAAGTAACTAATAAACAAAAATAATAAAAAAAAAAAAAAAAAAAAAAAAAAAAAAAAAAAAAAAAAAATTGAGTAACATACCTTTGAAGTCAACTTCTGCATGATATGCCACATGCATAATCTGTGACGAGATAACGGGAAAACTGTCTCTATTGCAACTTTCATTGATCCGTCTTGATCAGTCACAATAACCTTTGGTGCTCGAACAAACGCTCTTTGAAAACATTGAAGCAACCAAATGTAAGATTCTTTCGTTTCTGATGACAGCAAGGCAGCTCCAAATGTAACACAATGATTATGATTGTCAATCCCAGTGAATGGTACAAAAACCATTTTGTACCTATCAAAAATAAATGATAAACATTATTATATAACCGATGAACCATAATAATATAACTGATGAATCATTTACATTATTATATAACCTGATGAACCATATAAATTAACTGATGAACCATAACCTGTCACTCACATACAGTTGATGAACCATTTATATTAACTGATGAACCATTTAAATTAACTGATGAACCATTTAAATTACTGATGAACTAATAAAAAATAAACTTATTACTGATGAACTTATAAAAAATGAACTTACTTATTCGTTCGGAATGTCGCATCAAATGTTTAAATGTTCCTAGCTTCAAATGTTTCCCCGGAAATGGTCGATGGTGACTGTTTGCGTAGGTTTTGATTCTCATTGACCAGCTCAAACACACAAACTGCCAGAACAAGATGATGGACAACGTGAATTAACTTTTATACCGATGAACATCATCTTGTTGCGGCGAAGTTTATGTGTCTGAGCTGATCAATGAGTTTCAAAAGCTACTCAGTGTCACCCAACGACCACTCCGGGGAAACAATTCAAGCTAGAAACATGACCTATTTACATTAATTTCATCAGTATTTAAAGATAAGAAAAGAGAAAGAGATAAGATAGGTGGGGTAGAGGAAAAAGATAAGATAGGTTAAGATAGGTGGTTCATGAATTATTTGTCCTGGTGTAGAGATAAAAAGGTGGATTTTCAGATAAGATAAAGAGATAAGATACAGTGACTAGTCACAGTCACATACAGTAACATGACCTGTCACTCACATACAGCTGATGAACCATTTAAATTAACTGATGAACCACTTAAATTAACTGATGAACCATTTAATTTATATTAACTGATGAACCATTTAAATTAACTGATGAACCATTTAATTTATATCAACTGATGAACCATTTAAATTAACTTATTACTGATGAACTTATAAAAAATGAACTTACTTATTCGTTCTGAACGTCGCATCAAATGACATAACATCGCCAAACGCATAATAGTTTCTCTTCGCATATTCATCAGCCCAAAAAAGGTTCGTCAATGCGTTATTCTCACCAGTTTCATACTCAAATGAAAAATTAGGAAGATAATCCTTCTTGTTCATCAACATCTCAACTAACATCTGAGCATCATTCTTACCAATGAAATCAAGCACATCTCTCCTATAATTTTTACAATCAACCGAACTTGCCCCAATAAAATCATAGTCCCCATAAATCTGCCTAAGTAAATTGAAACCCTTCACTGGACCAAGATTAACTTGCGATGCTTGATATAGGAAAACTTGCTGAGTATAAGAAACATCACGAGAAGAAACCAGAAAAACACTATCTTCCTCACTAACTAGGCTATGATTATGAGCCTCAACAAATTCGTAACACCAATATCCTTGTCCTTCAATATACTTCACGCGCAAAACAGCCTTACAATCAGTACGCTTAGACGGACGTTTCCTATTATTAGACTTTGCTCCAACTTTTGGGGGAGCATTTGTACCTTCTTTACTACAAACAAAATACTTCAAATCCAGATTTTTGTCCTTATTCTTCTTAGAAACATACTGTTGACCTAAACGAACCTCAAAACCTGCTTTTTTTGCATAGGCTTTGTAATACTCATATGCCTGCTCCAGAGAATGATACATCATACCAATACACGGCTTCTCACCAGCAGGAATATCAGGAATCCACAACTTCTCACCCGTCTCCTCAGAAACAATACCAACAGAATATGGAACAGCTTCATAATCATTGTCTGTAAAAAAAATATATATACATAATCATTTAATTTATTGATGAACAATAATTGATGAACCAAAACACATGACACAGGGCATACAAGTAGCAGTTGAAACTTACACTACTAAAACATGAAAATAATTGATGAACCAAATGCTTGCAGCACTAAACTGATGAACCAAAACACATAACACAGCAAAATAAAACTGATGAACCAAAACACAGCTCAATGACTGATGAACCAACAGATAAAACCAGCTAATTGATGAACCAAAAAACACAAAACATACCACAACAAAATAAACCGATGAAACAATAAACTGATGAAACAATAAACTGATGAAACAAAAACACATAAGACCAGCACAAATAATTGATGAACTTAATACACATAACACAGGACAAAAACAAATTGATGAACCAAAACACATAACACAACAAAATAAAACTGATGAACCAAAAACACAGCTCAATGACTGATGAACCAACAGATAAAAACAGCTAATTGATGAACAAAAAAACACAACAAAATAAACCGATGAAACAATAAACTGATGAACCAAAAACACATAAGACCAGCACAAATAATTGATGAACTTAATACACAACACAGGACAAAAACAAATTGATGAACCAAAACACATAACACAACAAAATAAAACTGATGAACCAAAAACACAGCTCAATGACTGATGAACCAACAGATAAAAACAGCTAATTGATGAACAAAAAAACACAACAAAATAAACCGATGAAACAATAAACTGATGAACCAAAAACACATAAGACCAGCACAAATAATTGATGAACTTAATACACATAACACAGGACGAAAACAATTGATGAACCAAAACATAACACCAGGACAATAAATTCGTCAACCAAAAAAAACATACCACAGCAAAAATAAACTGATGAACCAAAACACATAACACAACACAATGACTGATGAACTAATAAATTTAAGTCTACTATATTAGTGGTGCAAGCATTTGGTTCATCAATTATTTGCCATGTGTTATGTGTTTTTTGGTTCATCATTTTTTTTCATGTGTGGTATGTGTTTTATGTTCATCAATAAACTGATGAACCGAAAACACATAACACTACACAAATGACTGATGAACAAAAAACACATACCACACATGAAAAAAATTGATGAACCTAAAAACACATGACAGATGACAAATAATTGATGAACCAAATGCTTGCAGCACTAATATAGTAGCATTAAATTTATTGATGAACCTAACTCATAACACCGGCACAAATAATTGATGAACCTAAAATTCATAACACAGGACAAAAACAATTGATGAACCAAAACACATAACACCAAAAAACATAAAACAAACACATAACACAGCTCAATTACTGATGAACCAAAAAAAATAAAACAAAAACAGCTAAGATAAGCACAACAGATAAAAATAAGCATAAATTGATGAACATAAGATAAGCACTAACTGACTGATGAATGAATAACAAAAAATGAAATTACCTTGATTAAAAACATGAGTATCAGTTTCAGCCATTAGAAAATCCCCAAAATTTCTTCCAATTCACCAATTGAACAGTTCAAACCCTAATTTTCTTCCAATTCACCGATTGAATGCTTAGAACCCCTAATTATCTTCCAATTGACCAATTGAATGATTATAAACCCTAATTCTCTTCCTCAACGATCAAAAACCCTAATTTTTTTCCGATTAACCGATCGTACGGTTAAAAAACCCTAAATTTTTTCCGATTAACCGATCGTACGATTGAATGAAGTGCAATTACCGATTCAAATAGAAGAATATGAATTGAGAGCAAAAAAACCCTAATTTTGCAAAATATGAACAAATGAAAGAATGAAAAAAATGTGAAATTGAATGAATGAATGAATTGAATGGAGATCATTGTGTAAATTTTGTTTATATATGGACGGAAAAAACGGTTATTGAACGGAATTAGCGAAAGTTGGAAAGAGGGGAATTAGCGTATGAGAAAGAGAGAAAGTTGGAAAGAGGAAAGAGGGGTAGCAAGCAGCAGCAGGTATACAGGTGAAATTACATTTTTGTCCTTGGGTAAAAAAAGGTGGGGGACACGTGTCACCACCACATCACTTTTTAGACTTTTTATTTTTTTGTCACTTTTTATTTGATCCGCTCACTATAAAATAATGGGTATATTTCGTTGTAATGTAATCAGCTTAGCCTCCAAAAATGAATAAATTGATCAATCTGTGAGAATATTATTAGTATAACCTCTTTAGGCTTATTCATTTCATCCAGTTTCTTTGTGATCAGCTTAATATTCTACTTTTTTCAGTTATAACTTTAATGGCGTCCACTTCAAGTTCAATGATTCAAAAGAGCTTCAAGTATGATGTCTTCTTGAGCTTTAGAGGGGAAGACACTCGAAAGAACTTTGTTGATCATCTTTATTTTGCTCTTACACAAAAAGGTATTGAAACGTACAAGGATGACGAGAATATTAAGCAAGGAAAAATGATCAGTGATGAGCTTATTAAGGCCATTGAAGACTCGAAATTTTACATTATTGTTTTCTCCAAGAACTACGCTTCTTCATCTTGGTGCTTAGAAGAGCTTGTTAAGATTATGGAATGCCGGAAAGGGTTTGGGCATACTGCTTATCCCGTGTTCTACGATGTGGAACCTACTGAAGTTAGGAAACAAAGTGGGTCAGTTAAAGATGCATTTGCAAAACTTAATAGAGAGGAAGAAGCTGCAAGGAAATGGAGGGAGGCTTTGAAAGAAGCATCTGATTTGGCTGGCTGGGAGTTGAAAAGCATTGCTAATGGGTAAATTTCTTCATCATCTAGGCAATATTCTTTGATTTTACTTCTTTTTGATCTACGATTGAATGATTCCGGTGGGTTCCAATGTAGTTGTAGTTTTATGGTGGTTGTTATTAGCTCCTTGCTAGTTTTATTTATATATACATAATTAATGGCTTTCAAAAAATCATGTTTCATCTCAAACGGGTCAAATGGGTAAATAACTATTTATATCCTAACATGGTGTATTTTTAATGCATATATAACCTTAGAGCAGTTTTTAATTCTCAAACTTAAGATTTTTTCTGTAATGACATATAATTTTAAAGCAGTTTTTAATGCATTGAAACGAGTATGTTATAAGTTAGATGTTGAAGGGAAGTGTTTGCGGGTAGACCCAACCTGTTTTGACCCGGAAAAAATTTACCTTATGCGCAGCCTATCTGTTATTTATCTAGTATCTAACTGATAGCTGATTCTATGCCATTACTTCATATACAATTGTATGTGTTATTATCTGAAATTGATTGTTCAAGTAGGATTTTTAACAAGCTTATTGAATCCTATTTTACATTCAGACATGAAGCTAAATTTATCCAAAAGATTGTTCAAGAGATATCACTAGAGTTGCGTTTCATTAACTCGGATGTTGATGGAAAATTAATAGGCATGGAGACCCGAGTAAACGATGTTGTTTCATCTTTAGAAACCGGTGTTGATGATGTTCGCATGATAGGGATCAAGGGCATGGGAGGAATTGGGAAGACAACCTTGGCCAGAGCTGTTTTTGATCATATATCCGTTCAGTTTGAGGGTCAAAGCTTTGTAGAAAATGTTAGGGAAATTTCAAAAACCTCTTTTTCGGGTTTGAAGAAGTTGCAGAAGCAAGTACTTTCAGATGTTTTAAATGGTCAAAACATTGAAGTAAGCAGTGTTTCTAGCGGAAAACGTATGATGCAAAAGAGGATGCGTGGTAGAAAGGTACTTGTTGTTCTAGATGACGTCGATCATAAAGACCAGCTTGAGGCGTTAGCCGGTGACTGTAATTGGTTTGAGCCGGGAAGTAGAATCATAATTACAACAAGAGATGAACAAGTACGGGTTGCCCACCGAGTGAGCTTGATTCATAATGTGACTTTATTATCTATAGCGGAAGCGGGTTGCCTCTTCAGTAGGTATGCGTTTGGAAGAGAGAATCCGATTCAAGGGTACGAAGAGTTATTTGGAAAAGTTTTACAATATGCTGATGGTCTTCCTTTAACGATCAAAGTTATGGGTTCATTTCTATGTGGTCGAAGTGAGCATTTTTGGATAGATGCCATAGAAAGACTAAAAACAATTCCGTTGTAGGAAACTCTCCAGAAATTGGAATTAAGCTATATCGATCTAGAGCAGGATTACAAGGAAATATTCCTAGATGTTGCATGCATACTAAAAGGTTGGGCCAAAGAAGATGCAATTAGAGTGCTTGAAAGCCGTGGATTTCATGCTGAAGTTGGTTTAAGAGCTCTTGAGCTAAAATCTCTTATAACAATTTCAAAGAATTGGACTGGAATATTGTACTTGGGGATGCATGATCATTTAGAAGAAATGGGTAGGAATATTGTCCGTCGGTCACACCCCGAGGAACCTCAAAGACATAGCCGATTGTGGGTTAATGAGGAAATTGAGTATATATTGACTAATGACCTGGTAAGAATTAGGCTGGGATTTCATTTTTGGTCCAATAGTTTGAGAAGTTTCATGTTTGGTCTAAAATGAAACGTTCATTGAGGGTTCGGTCCTAAATTTCTAACTCCGTTAGTTTATCTATGTTTGACCGTTTAATAAAAGGATATTATTGTCTTTTTAGGTATTATGTGAGACAAAATAAAAATTGGTGTCAATTTTCAAATAAAAAACACATAACAATTCTCATCTTCCTCTTTGTCTCTTTAAAGTTTTCCCCAAATTCAGTTTTCAGTGATTTTGGGCGTTTTGAAATTTAGGGTTCCGACAAAAATTAAGGGTGGTTTTTATTTTTTCGATTTCAGGGTACCCAAGCAACAAAATGTCTATACTTTGATTCACCGGATTTCAGTGCTGAAATTGCAGTAAAAGGTCTAGCAAAAATGAAGGATCTTAGATTTATTCACATAAATATCTTAAAGAAATATTTTGAGGATATTGTTCAATTTGATAAAGTTTACCTTCCAAATTCCTTACGATTTATGAGATGGTGGCGTTTTCCTTTTTCGAGTTTACCGAATATATTTCAAGGAAAATATCTTGTTGGACTTGAATTGTATTTTAGTAAAATTGTTCAACTTTGGGAAGATGGAGAAGAAAAGGTAGAATTAATTTGTTCTTTTTCATGATTCATTATGATCATATATATCTATTGGTTTGTCATTGCACCAATATTAATTGTTTTTTCTACTTATGTTAGGTTCTTCATAAGCTCAGGTTCCTCACCATAGAGAGTTCAAAGTTGAGGACCTTTGACCTTAAGGTGGCCCCAAATCTTGAGCAGTTGACTATTTCCTACTGTTATGATTTCGTAGAGCTTCATATGCCTGTTGAAAGTGTAAAGCTTGAATATCTCGATCTCAGTCATTCAAAGTTGAAGAGCCTTCGCCTCAGGAATACTCCAAGCCTTAAGAAGCTAATACTCGAAGGCTGTAATGATTTGGTAGAACTTCAAATGCCTGCTGAAAGTTTGAAGCTCGAACATCTTGACCTCAGTCATTTAAAGTTGACAAACCTTCACCTCGGGAATACTCCGAATCTAAATCTAAAGACACTTATACTCGAAAATATTGACCTCAGTCATTCCGCGGTTGTATTCGAGTTGTTGAACTTTCTGATGATATTGGATCCTTACATAGACGGTACAGGCATAAGCCATCTTCCGTAGAGCATTTTCCAGTTGAGAGGTCCGTATTGTTGGGTTGATGCGGCTTATTGATACATATGGTTTATTACTCAAGAGACGAAGAACCTGTGATGATGATGATGAAATAGTCTGCTACATATAACCATTAATAACACATGCCAAAGGTGCCAATACATAAAGAGCTATTTTTACAGGTACTTTATTTTGTAAATATTCATTGATTCAGCAATTTATGTGTTTTACTATGATTCTAACAATTTAACCATTTTCTGCTATTAGGAGGTCTGATCAGCAGGAAGCATTCGTCAATCAGCACATGACAGTTAGCCAAGTGAACTCTGATCGGGTAAGTCATTAAGCAAATTCTCAACTCGAATGGATTCAGTAGGGTATGGTTTATCATACAGATTTTACGTTTTTTTAATACTTTGTTTCAACTTGATCTTTCAAGGTCCGGTGAGCAGGAAGCAATTGCCGCTCAGCTCAGAATTGAAGGTGATCTAAAGCTCATATCTCTCCGCATCTAGTCTCATGTGCATTGAAATCAATCAAGTGATTTTGGCTCAATCCATTTCGGTCATTGATAGTTTTCTCTGGTACACTCCCAAAGTATGATTGTTTGTAAAGAAGTGTTTCAAAGTATGATTGTCATTTTACCTTTTGGTATTAGTACCTTTTTAATGTATACACTGTTAGATCAAGCTATAATCCTAACTTGGATGTACTTATTACTTTAGATAAATAAAGAATTTGAACTTTATTTTGATTCATGGGGCTCAGTAAACACAGCTGACTTGTTCAGAAAGTCAAACTGTGTTTTCGATAAAAATGGTGGGACTATGATAAAAGGTTGGTGATGATCATGATAAAAATAAACTTAAGAAAGTGTTATAAGTGATGGAAGATCATAAACTAGTTTTATATACATAAATAAGCTCTACATTGTTGGAAGTTAGGGTTTGAATACCCTACTGTCCGTCTCATTGCTGGTTTTCATTTGGTAGTCATGATGCTGGAAGCTAATTTACATTTAGACTCGTGTGATAACCGGTTATGTGAGGTTCTGTTCATGATTCGTTCATCAGATCTGAAGTGGCTACTGTTGGATATGTTGGTAGGATCATGATTTCAAGTATTATGATGGCTATGGATGTATTTAAGTGATACAAGCTTTTAATTCTCATTTTCTTATTCACTTGTATAGTCATTATTGATTGCAAGTTTGTATGTAAATTATAAGAATGGCATGTCATTCTTATATAGTGGTTGGGTCTGTTAACCTTTGCTTGTAAGTTGCACATGTATGTGCATTTTTGTCGCCCTGATCGGGCAAGAGATGGGGGATTCACCCTCATCCTTTGTACTTCAACGTTTTTTGGTGTAATGAATTTTACCAGGCGGAAGGCCTTTTACCCAAAAAAAAAAAATAAGCTCTACATTTGGTTGAAATCATTATTCATGCAAATATTTGACTTTTGAGTCAAACTACTGGCTTTCATCAAATTTTCACTGAGGTTTTCATATATGAGTTTGGATATGATATTGTCATGTTAAAAATGGTTTCAGTTAAGGTTTCATTAGTTATCATACACAAGTTTTTGGGTAAAAATGTGGATACTTTGTTTTAAATTTTGGTTTTTCACACTTTGGCCACTTTGTTTTTAATAAAAGGTTTATTTATTTGCACTTTGGCCACTGGAACTTGCTTATATAAGAACTTAACCCTTTCGTGAACCCTTGATTAATCTTTGAACCTCATGAATACGCTTTTAACCTTTCTGTGAACCCTTGACTGACCCTTGAGCCCAAGAGTGATCTCTTTTGTTAATGGAGAAACTGTCAGAACACTTTTAACCGAGCACTGACATGTTTAAAACACTACGCTTTTAGACAAACTTTTCAATTCTGAAAATGAAGATATGATTAAATACATGTTCTAACTCACCAACCTCAAATAAGTATAAAGAATAAAAATGAAGTAGAAGAACTTGTATTTTAAACAAAACAAAATCAAACTTGAAGTGTACATCTTTCTGATTCTCGAAGGCAAAAAATTGATCGAGGAAATCAAGTGATGACTCAACACAAATCATATTTGCTTTAGTTTGGAATCCAAAAACTTGTTAACACACACTAAGCCCACTTCTTTTAAGCTGATAACGGACTTAGCGGATTCGGCATGGATATAACAGTTTGTACTCGAGGCCTCTTTGTTACCTCAAACGCATTTGTGTTTATCATGTTCCTAGAAAGGCATTTGTGTTAAGTATTGCCTTTTGTTTTATTCATCAACAAAAACAACCGGTAATTGTAAGGATCGAACTTGAGACCTCCAACATGGTGTCATCAGCCATTCCAATCCTTCCCAAACCACAGTTGTGTTGAAGTTTTCCTTTTGCTTTATTTTTCAACATTCTTTTATATACCTTCTCCTAATATGACGACGTCTATTTGGACAAATGTATTATAAAACATTTGAAACCTGTTAAAAATAAATTTTTTTATATATTAAGTCCACACACTTACTTATTAATTATGAAAGTTTGTCTTAAACATTTTAATTAATGTAACTAATAAAACACCTCCTATATAAAAATATACAACTAATAAAACAAAATGACACAAATTATGAAAGCTACTAACTAATTTAAACACCTAATAATATTAAGATAACTAATAAAACACCACATACATGAAAATACAACTAATAAAACAAATGGTACAATTGTACAAATGATGAAAGCTACCAACTATGGTCATGTTTATTTGACATGATACAAACCAACCATATAATTTCTAATTTTACAATCACTTATTTTAACCAAAGCGTAACGACCTTTTAACTACCTTAATATCTTAAGCTTAATGGTCATATGTTTTACACTTTTATCTTTATTTTCGTTTATGTCATCTTTCTCATCTTCATGTTTTCTTTTAACAAACGCCTCTTGTTAAATTTATTATCGTAAGAAACAATGGTCGAATACCTATTAACTCCATAATACCCTCCGCGTTCGTCACAAAAAACATATAATTAAAAGTATTAGTCGCCAGAAAATTTAATTACATGTATTCACCGCCGCAACACGTGAGTACCCTACTAGTAAATAGTACTCCCTCCGTCCCATTTTAGTTGTCGTGGGACCCAAAACACGGTCTTTTTGCTTCAACTTTGACCGTAAATATTTTTGTTTGTATTATATAATACTTGATGAAAGTTATATCATTGAAAAGTTCGAAAAGTTCGTTTAACGAACTTTTCAATGATATAACTTTCATCAAGTATTATATAATACAAACAAAAATATTTACGGTCAAAGTTGAAGCAAAAAGACCGTGTTTTGGGTCCCACGACAACTAAAATGGGACGGAGGGAGTAATACTCTTATTACATCGTACAACTTCTTTAACTCATAAAAAACCACTTTGTACACTCGAACATGCGTGATATATATTTTCTTATTTCAATATTTCACATGTTATAATTGTAATCATGCATATATGGCTTTTGTCTCATTGTATTTTAAGTATATATATGATCTATGTACACCATTTACTTTGGCCAAGTACACTTAAATAGGTTACAAAAAATGTTCATGTTTTCGCCCTAAAGACATAAAAACAAACATCCCTATATCATATCGATCGTTAACCGGAAATGTATGTGAACAATGGAATTTTGAATTAAAAAATATTGGTTGGTTCAAAGACTTTTATTAGTGTACGTAAATCAAATTATATTTGGACCAATCAGCTAATTCAAGTTCGACATACCTTATTTTTTCATACATATGGTTCAAATATCTTCCTTATAAAGTTCAACTTTGGTTCACATTTCATAGTCGTTCTTTTTCATTGGCTTTTTGCGACGTGGGTCAATTTATGCATGCATGATATTGTAACGATAAGGCTAAACTATTAAGGACACTATATGGTCCCATGCAAAACTCGTGGATGGATTAACATGTACTATGTAAAGATGGTAAATATATCTTTGTCATATTTTCGTTAATGCATTCATATATTTCTTAATGTTTAAAGGAAACTTTGATTAGATGGTAAATCTAATGTTGCTTTTACAAAATTATAACTAAATGGACATTTGCAAGTTATGTAGAAACTAGAGCTCATGCCAAAAAGGCAAAATAGAAACATGTTTTTTCTTTCTACTTTTGGTTTATGCTTTATATAAAGTTGTCAAGTCCTTTTTAGACACGTACAGTTGGATTTGCTAGAAGTGTGAATCCTAAAAGAATTAGTAATATAGATACTACAATTTGATTTATAGAGTGCAAAATGGTCTGATTGAAGAACTGTGCCTTTTTTCTTAAAGGAAAAGAAGAACATTATGTGTTTTATATGTGCAATAAAAGTATTAATTCTAAAATGTATGTTGAAGTCAAAGTAATAAACGAGTGATTGACGTGAGTTTAGCTACTTATCTTTCTTGACCAAATAACAGCCTTATGTCCACTTGATAATCTTATCCGTGTTTCTTTGCAGTTAGTTCAGATAATTTTCTCCAACAAATCCTTAGATAATAACTACAACAGAATGGCGTCTACTTCATCTTCTTCCATTCAAAAGAGCTTCAAGTATGATGTTTTTTTGAGTTTTAGAGGTGGTGACACCCGTAACAATTTCGTTGGCCATCTTTATCAAGCTCTGAAGCAGAAAGGCATTGAGACATACAAGGACGATAAGAAAATCGAGCAAGGAAAACCCATCAAGGACCAACTCATGAAATCCATTGAGGACTCAAGGTTTTACATCATTGTTTTCTCCAAGACTTATGCATCTTCATCTTGGTGCCTAGATGAGCTTGTTAAAATTATGGAATGTAAGAAGACGACCGAGCAGAATGTTTATCCTGTCTTTTTTGATGTGGAGCCCACTGAAGTCCGCAAACAAAGTGGGGCAGTAAAAGAAGCCTTTGCCGAACACGAAAAGAAGGAAGCTGCTGGAAAATGGAGAGAGGCTATGAAAGAAGCATCCAATCTGGCTGGGTGGGAGTTGAAGGCCACAGCTAACGGGTAATTCAATTTTCTTCATCATGTCTCTGTAATATTTTGTCCAATCTACATTTATATAAATGTTAATCCTTTTATGATATAATTCCTAACTGTTTATGTAACGCTTTGAGCAAGATTATAATATAATCTTTAATGATACAGGGATGAATCTAAACTGATCCAAATAATTGTTGATGTTATTTTCAAAAAGAAATATTCCACTCTTTCGAACGCTGATGGAAAGTTAGTGGGTATGGAGACCCGAATCAGTGATGTTCTTTCATCTTTAGAGATTGGTACTGAAGATGTTCGAATGTCTGGAGTGCTGTTGTCGGAACTGCTGATCGTACTGAAATTGCTGCTGTTGGAACTGCTGTTGGAACTGAAGTTCCTGCTGTTGCATCTGAAGTTGGATCGTTTCATTTTGCTTCTTCAACAACTCAATCTCGACTTCCTTTTGCCTTAACACCGCTGAAACAGCCTCCTCAGTAGCATAGTTTGGTGCAAAAGGCCGATGTGCCGACCTCGATGAAGCTTTTCCGCCGCCTGGCATTTTCCTGCCAACGCCCCTAAAATTTTGCCGGTTGTCACTATGGGCTGCCGCATCGAGTACTTGCTTCTCAGTCATCGGCGGGGCCGTACCGGCTTTAACTTTACCCCACATATCCTTCATCTTCAACTGTGTAAGTAAAAAAAAAAAGAAAAAAAACAATTATGTTAAAAAGAGGTAAGTTAAAAAACAACAAGTAACTAAATATTAATGACGCATGTTAAGAGATAAATTACTTACATAAGCCTCCTCGTCCTCTTTATTTTTGAAGACGCCCGATTTTGATGCATTGTTTCTCCTAAACGTCTCCACGAGTTCTTCATTCTGCCCGCTTCTAACCCGCTATACATACAACATAAAATAAATTAATTAACGAGTTATATATAAACATTATATACACATTTGAAAATCAAAAAATTATAATGAGTCTTACGTGCTCGGTTCGTCCTTGTACGAACGACTTCCTCCCTTGGTAGGTTGTATGCTTGTTCTTTGCCCTATTTTCTGCATTTTTTGCAGATCTCTCCATTCGTTCAGGAGTCAACCACCAGTCAACCAATGACTCCCACTCCTCTCGGCTTCTGCTACCCCAATCTTTACATATCGACGGCGGCGGATTTTGCCTTGCCGTCTCGGGTATCGGCTGTGAGTCAAAGTAATTTTTCTTCAACCTATATTTATGTTTGCGCCATATGTTCCGGAGCTGAAGTTGAAGACCAAGAGATACCCGTTCCCCCACCGTGTACTCATTCTCCCCATCCGTCACTCGCTCCTGGCTGTTTAACCATTCCGCGATCTGGAAATAATTCTGCAAATAAATATACGCATTTAAATAAACAAACAATTTAAATATAATACGCATATCTAAACGGTCGATAACGATAAGAATACAAATAAAATAAACAATTAATACCTCGAGAACGGGTAGTATGTGAGCCTTAAGAGGCGCAGGAATCTCGTGCCACTCGCAGTCATAGGGAAGTACACTAACTACTTCCCCCAAAAGACTACTGAACTGCGTGGCATACGTGCCCACAGGCGTAAAGGTCAATAGATCATTATTGTCAAAGCCGATCGGCAAAGGACGACTACCGTTCGCTTTATACGCCTTCCTTAAGGACCGATTCGAAGTATTAATCGACATCGAACCTGCAAACATAAGTTATTGAGTCGTGAAAATACAAGTAAAAAAATTTAGTTTTATCAATAAAAAACTTAAAATAAACATCACAATTTCTTACTTGCACAGTAGCCCGGCGTAGTAAAATAGGGCAGTCGTGGTGGATCACCACCGGCATCCCCGCCGTGTGATTGGGGAGCTACACACGCCATCTGTAAAATTACAAGTACAAGAACACAAAATTTCGTGGACCAATTAATACTAATACACACATTCATATAAATATACACATTTAAACATAACATAACATGCAATTTCATTTAAATAAAAGGAACACGTTTAAACATATAGTAACAATTTCATTCAAATTACAAATTAAGAACAATTGTCATCATCCGAATCATCGCTAGATAAAACTTCTTCAACAACAATCGTTGGGTTCACTTCATCATCATCAGACACGTCAACATCATCATCATCAAGGACATGAGCAACGACATCATCTTCATTATTAACAAAATCAGCATCTTCTTCAGCATCATCTGGTGGGGCGTCTACTTCTGTTGATTCATGATTTACACTCAAATTCGCAGACTCCAAACCAGGCAAACCAAGAGACAATGCAACATCTGATGAACTGCTTCCATGTATAACATCTTGATCAGAATCTACCACATCCCGATCCCAGATCTTCCGATGATGAACATCTTCGACGACCTTCCAATGAGGTGGTCGTCTAGCAGGGTCTTCAAGGTAGAAGACTTGTGTTGCTTGTGTCGCAAGAATGTATTATTGATTTCTAAAAGCATCCTTATCAGTCAAAATATGGCGTATGCCACGTTCAATGTAAGAACGCCTAGAGTGTGCCGTAGGGTTATTATTAGGGTTACGGGTGTCGAACCATAAAACCCGGAACAACACAACCTTTCGGTCGCCCAAATAATCGAGCTCCAGAATTTCCTCCAGTTGACCATAATACATTTCTCCATCAGGCCCGGGTGTTGAAACTCCACTGCATTGAGTGGTATGAAGTTTATCGCGCTCATGCACCAAAAACTTCACACCGTTAACTATGCAAGCGGGGTATGTAAATGCACGCGATGAAGGTCCACATGCCAAAGAGAATAACTCGGGACTACAGCTTGGGTCTTTTGCCATGCTCTTTTCACGGATCTACAAAAGAGATACAAACAGATTCAGATGAGCAAAAACTCTGGACTACAAGGTAATATATCTAATGTGTTTACCTTGTGATTAAACCAGGGAGGAAAGCTTGTTTCCACGCTCTTGTTAGGAAATTCACTACAAAAGTTCATGATATTAGAATAAGTCATCGAAAACAAATAACTTAGCAAAAAAAAAAGGGTTCTTCAAAATATAAAAAAGAAGAAACATACTCTTTGTACGCCTGGATGTCTGCGTCGATTTCAGGACTGTTGTTAAGTATAAACCATACAACTGTCTGCATAACATCTGGCTTCATCTGAGTATCTACACATCTACCCACCGGTTTGCATACTGACTGGAACACCTGGAATTTATCTGGTTGTTCAGGTGCACCGTCGTCATTTCTGTCAGGACGATTAAATCTCGTCTCGACATCCTTAAGATAACGCGAGCAGAAAGTTAATGCTTCTTCTGCAACATAACCCTCCGCTATGGAACCTTCAGGCCTGGCTTTATTTCGGACATAATTTTTTAGTTTCTTCATGTATCTTTCAAATGGATACATCCACCTGTAGTAAACAGGGCCACCTAGAATAGCCTCATCGGGTAAATGCATAACCAAATGAATCATTATGTCAAAAAAAGCAGGGGGGAATATTTGCTCTAATTTAATCATAACATCGAGCATTTGTTTTTTAGCTTTTTCCATGTCCTGCTGCGTCAAATTTCGAGCACAAATCTGCTTAAAGAATAAGCAGAGCTCGATTAATGGGGGTGAAATGTCTTTGGGTAAGTATTGGTGAAGTCCATAAGGAAGTAACCGCTGCATCATAATATGACAGTCATGAGATTTTAGGCCGTTATGTTGTTATCGTCAGCGGTCACTTTTTTCTTGAAGTTGGATCCAAACCCATCGGGTAGTCTAACTCCTTTGATGAATTGACAAAATCGTTTTCTGTTTTCTGGTGTGAAAGAATACTTTGGATGAGGCTTATCGAACTTCCCGTTTCCTTTATCAACGAGCCACAACTCTTTTCGAACTCCCAGAGTTTTCAAGTCTTGCCTTGCCTTTAGCGTGTCTTTGGATTTGTCGTTCATTAACAAGGTATTAAGCACACTCTCAAACACGTTCTTTTCGATGTGCATGACATCGAGATTGTGCTTCAGTTGAAGAATGGGCCAATACTCCAGTTCGTAGAAGATAGAACACTTACTCCAATTCAATTCAATTTCTCGATTAGGTTTAGGGTTATCTTTAACAATACGTGGATGTTTCCCCGATACACGTTTAAAGACTTTACTAATTTGAATCATGATTTCTTCATTGGTAAAGTTTCTAGGAGGACGCCCTTTTTCAGGTTTACCATGGAATTCGTTTTGTTTCCTCCTCATTGGATGGTTTACGCGTAAGAATCTTCTATAACCAACATAAGCGATTTTATGCTTTACAGGAAGCGATGGAGTGTCCTGATTACATGTTGGGCATGCATAGTAGCCTTGTCCAGTCCACCCAGACAAACTACTTCGAGCTGGAAAGTCATTTATGGTCCATAAAACCGCCGCTTTCATGTTGAAATGAGTACCCGTAGCAGCGTCTAAAGTCGGCACACCTTCCCATAATTCTTGGAGTTCTTTGATCAAAGGCTGCAAGAAAACATCAATGTCCTTTGCAGCTGATTTAGGGCCGGGAATTAACATCGTCAACATTAAAGAAGTCTCTTTCATACACATCCACGAGGGTGTGTTGTATGCTGTCAATATGACCGGCCACATGCTGTAACCTTGACTCATGTTGCCAAACGGATTGAAACCGTCGGCAGCCAACCCTAATCGGACGTTTCTAGGGTCACGAGAAAACTCGGGTTTCATTATGTCAAAATCTTTCCACGCTTTACCATCACACGGGTGATTCATCTTACCGTTTTCTTTAGACTGTCCAGTAGCATGCCAAGTCATCCACTTTGCGATGTGTTTTGTGTTGAACATGCGTTGTAGTCTAGGTGTTAACGGAAAGTAACGCAACACCTTGTTGGCAACTTTCTTCCCCTTTTTCTTTAGGTTTTTCCATCTACTCGCGTTGCAGATTAGACAGTTTTGCAAACTTTTGTTCTCATCCGATCCCCAAAATAAAAAACAATCATTTATACAAGCATGGATCGATTCGTATCCTAACCCGATATCTTTGTATGTCTTTTTGATTTCATAGTATGACGGTGGGAAGTTGAATCCATTCTTAGGGGGACATGCCTTTTGCAAAAGATCTAGAATCATGTTAAACCCTTTATCAGGTATTTTACATAATACCTTGATGTGCGAAAGCTCTGACGTAAAGTTCAGTGCAGTCATATCACAATTTGGACCCAACATTTGGGTGGACCTAGCAAGTAACTCTTTGTACTTGTTATTAATGTTAGGACACGTTGTTTGAGCTGGTTGAGAACCTGTTATTTGTGCTGGTAGAGAACCTGTTGTTTGAGATGGTGGAGTTGGGTCATTATTTACAGAAATATCTTGGAAGAATGCATCCATGTCAATGTGTTCAGGTGAAGGTGGTTGTGGTGTGTTGTTTACTACGGGTAGAGGAAGCGGTTCACCGTGATAGATCCAAGTGGTATAACTTGTGTCAAACCCGTATTGTGAAATGTGTGACTCAAGAGTTTTGAGAGTATGCGGTTTATTCCAAGCGTTACCACAACGAACACATGGGCAAAGAATCTTTTTTGTGATGGGGTGTAAGAATGGCGCACAATACTCGATGAATGCAAAAAGACCATCTAAAAACTCAGGGGAATTACGGTTGGCTATAGTGGTCCAAGTCTTATCAATTGTCATGACTGCGTTGCAAAAAAACAGTTTCAAATAAATGAACATACATATATATACATATGCAAATAAACACATTCAAACATGAAAAGGCGTAATTATGAACTGTTTTGATTACCTAGTGCAACTATGGAAGGCAATCCTAACCCACTCTTTGAATGCCTCGTCTCATATATGAATGCGTATAACCGATTTACTATTTGAAAAAAATTCGGCAGCATTTCCCCTCAACTCCCCAAATATGTGCATTAAAGACATATTCGTAGGAGTGAAAGGGAAATACTGTCGAATTTCTCTCAAATAGTAAAACAGTTATACGCATCCATATCCTAAATGAGACAAAACATTCAAAAAGCAGTCCCAAACAGGGGACTTTCCGAAATTAATCACTAAAATCCTAAAAAAAGTCACATAAGTCTAACAATCACAATAGCATACTAACTAAACGACATATTCACAATATCATACTATGTCAATCGATGAATGACATAAACATATATAATAACAACGAAATTATTTTGACAATCACAATAGCATACTAACTAAACGACATATTCACAGTGTTCATTACCTAGTTCACGGCTGAAGTAAACGAAGAGAAGAAAAGAGAAAAAGAAGAAAGGCTATTGTCCCGACCCGGCTGTCCCGACCCGGCTGTCCCGACCCGGCTGTCCGACCCGGCTGTCCCGACCCGGCTGTCCGACCCGGCTGTCCCGACCCGGCTGTCCCGCGACAATCTCGTAAAATAAACAACCTAAATTAAATAACCAAACTTAAATTAACCAAAATAATAATTAAAAAACTTTAACGACGACATTGTCGTCCCAAAATACATTAACACAGTAAAAAAAAACCTTTAAACTACCTGTACGTGGGGCGGCTGTGGTGGAGCTCGTGTGATAGATGGTTCACGGCGGCTGTGGTGCCATCTACACCAAAAATAAATTCGGCTGGTCCTACACCAAAACATAACTTTTAAAACAAACAAAAATTAAAAAAAAAATACATATACGAAAGAAAAAAAAAATAATATACGGTTAAAAAAAAAAAAAAAAAAAAAAAAGAACATACCTTTTAATCAATAAGAAGAAGAATGTGGTATTGAAGGTGGTTGTGGTGGTGTCCAATGTGGTGTTGAAGGTGGTTGCTATGGAGTAGATGGCACCGATCTAACTTTTTTTTCTTTTTTTCTTTGTTAAAGGTGGTTGCTATGGTGATAAAGGTGGTTGTGGGGTGTTG